>JARBWK010000008.1:42500739-42580841 GCA_030556195.1 Anolis apletophallus | reverse complement strand
AGGATCACTCAGAGAACTACAGTTACTGGTAAGCAACTAATAATTCCCATGATGGGCTGCAGCTGCTGTTTGGTAAACCTCAGAGACAAAGTATGTAAACCAATTAGTGCCCACATTTGTGGAAGGGAGTTTATCCTACTGCTGGTCTCCACTGTCTTCGCTTATCGCTGGGAGAAGCAACTGCAGCCTTGGCTGTTTCACCCAGGCTGCAATGCACAGAGTTTACTTGGGAAACACAGACAGGCCTAGAGGATTTCTTGCCATCATGGCTGCACTATGGTTCAGGGGAAACCAAGGAAGCTGAGACTTGAGGCCTGACAGTTTGGGACTTGTGACTCTGAATTTCTGTATCCTGCATCCTGTGAATCTTGATTCCTGTACAGAGTAATGTGAGTTGGGGAATTTCTCTGCTTCTCAGGGCTGGGACGCTGCTGCTCCAGTTGGGGTTTGTGGGAGGAGGTTGCGGACCTCAATGTTATGCTTTTATGTTTAGTCGCTGCTGCTGCCCGTACCACGTTTGGCGTGGTTTGAATTCCTTTGGACTACTGTGAGTGCCAGATGCTGTCTGCCTGCAAGAGTGGGGTACAGTATGGAGGGGGGGGAAGGTTGGATGTTGTTGGCGATTACATTGTGTATTATCCCCCTGCATTAGCTCCTGCCTGGACCTTTGATTGCCTTCTCGTATTGTTGCTTGCCTCCTCCTTCTACTTGATCCGGTTTCCTGACTTTGCTTGCTGCTCAACCCTAAGGACGGCCCACCAGTGACAAACTATGACTTCTCTTGACAACGCTTTGTTCCTGCTCCGTTTGTGCTTTTCCCTGTTTGTTATTTCCATCGCATCTTGCTAACGTGCATTTTATTGGGTTAAAGTGCGCTTTATTTGCAAAGACTGTATTTCGTGCTGGTTAGGCTGCTTTTGAGTTGATTTTTTAACTGACTATCAAGTGGCTTTTGTTCTTTTGAGTGTTTTTGAGCACAGAGACTTTATGGACAACAAACTCTTTTGTTAACTCTTTACTGGGTCTGGCTCTTTAAGAGGCGTCTGCTGCGACACATGTCGTCCATCTAGGATAGAATAGCATTCTTCATATTTTTGCATAATTCACTACTCAGTAGTCAAACTACATATATGTAATCATGATCAAAACAAAAGAATATAAAACCCTCAAGTTGCAGTGAAAATGAGATCACATACACTCCAAGAATTTTCTTCAAGGTTGAAAGTCACCCCCCCCCCCCAAAGGCTAACTCTCAACCGTGTTCTCTCCCTATAGCATATTTCCATTTGCAAGTCAAGGAAGTTATTATAGTATCATCTTTCTGCAGAAAGAAGGAGTGTTTGTGTCAGAAATTGTTTCAAAATGAGACTGTGGGGGAGAGTACCACATGTTTTGCTTATTTTTACTATTTTAATATGTAACTATAAATCTGGTGGGAGGAATCCTCCAAATGTGTTTTACAGTATCTAGTGGCACAGTCCATGGATACTATTAAACCATATCCATTATGCTGTATTTAAATTTGATGTTGGTGTTTAAGACAATAGATTAGTGAGTGTTGCTAGATGCCATTCCATAAGAAGTTGCGGGACCAGTGATTGGCATAAAGAAGGTGATCAATTCATGTTCTTTGTAGTACATCAAGTCCCAAATTGCTGTCCCTGATGCTTAAAGATTGCCTCCCTTCCATATTTGGACATTTCTTGACACCCCCCCCCCCGATGCCCGTCATGTGTCAATACAACTGCAAAAAAAAACCTCACCAAAAACCAGTGATTTTGCATCTCCAAGTCATCCAAATGCCCCCAAACCTGAAAAAAAACCCACAGCCAAATCTTTAAAAAAATATAAGCCAAAAGTAAAATGAAAGTGAAGCTATACAGTGTTTGGGCACACCAAAGGAACTTGCTGGGAAGATGTGAAAAATGGTCCCTGGCACCCCCCCACACACACACAGAGTTGCCCATCCTGGTTTAAAAGTTAGCAATAATTACAGAAGAGCAATAATTACTAGAGGCTCTGTTTTAGTGAAGTGAAAGGGAAAGGACTGTATAACATTGGCAATTACCAAAATTACAATGACATAGCTATTAGGGACTTTAACATAGGGAGGAAGGTTGGCCTTCATTGCATATAATGAAATAATATTTTGAGTATTTTGTTTATTTTGTCTTTGGTGCAGTCTGGCCATGAAAACAATAGATATTTAAGCAAACAATGGTAAGTGGACAGAGGCTATCATTCTTATGGAGGTGTATCCACATTATTGCATTTAGGGGTATCGCTATGGAGGGCATTGCCCCCTAACATAATTCAGGCCATTCCATGACATTTTCCTTCATTTCCTAAAATTTCTAGCATGTAGAGTGAGACAATGATAATCATGCAAAGCTTCAGTTTGCATATTTGTTGTGTTCGGTAACTTTATGTGCCCCAATTTTTTTTGGATGGCTAAACTATATGATTAAATGCTCCACTGATTTTTTTCTATTTAACTGCTAGACAATTGGGAACAGAAAGAAAAAAAAATCATTCAGAAATTCAAAATTCTTAAGAAGGAATGTTTTCTTCCATACACACATTCAATAGATATGTCCCTGTCTGCTTTACACAAGGTTGATCATATTGGTTACATGCATGCTGCCATCACTGGATTATTGCAAGAGATTGCCAGAATCCAGGGAATAAAAAATAACAGTGACACACTAACTAATAAACCGTTTGATTTAGTCCTTTGTCTTAATGCAAACTGAAATAGGGAAGAAATTTATTTTATATCACTTACATTATCTTCACTTGATTTTCTATTAACTATCACCTCTAGTTGTAGAAACGACAAGGGTCAACCCCTTGAAATCAGCACCAATATCTTCACTGTAATCCATATCACACCATTAATCTTTAACATGAGGATTATTTAATCATCACAGGATAGCTGATAGACAATAGCAATAGATGTGCCAGATGTCTTTTTAATCCTTCTTGCTCCTTGCTTTTCTGAGTGACAGTTTTGTATACCTCTGATTGTCCTTCAAAAGGAGAACTTGGTGAACATTTTGGAACTTTTCTATGAAAAACATTTTGCATTTTATCTGCAATTTCCACTGCTTTCATGCTATTATGTATCCCCTTCCCAAAGCAAAAAATAAAATAAAATAGTATTACATCAACAAAGGTACTTTTGAGAAAATAAATTGACATCTCTTACTATTTATTTATTTGAGTTGCTACATTTATTAATTGCAAAAAGACCAGTCTATTACAAATAGGACACACTGTATGATTTGTGCAAATGGATAGTTAGGAAAATACTATCAATGGTATATGCCAGGGCTGTCCAACTTCTACCGGACCTTGGGCCGGAATTCCGGTCACTGATCACCTGGGGGGCCAAGCCCTGGCTCCGCCCCTCCCTTCCCCCAGCTCCACCCCTCCCCGCCCCCAGCATTGCATAAATATACAATTACATATTATATTATTTAAATAAGGGGAGGGATGGATGGAACACATGAGGGGCATTAATATACAATTACATATTATATTATTTAAATAAGGGGAGGGGGAGGGATGGATGGAACACATGAGGGGCATAAATATACAGAATATCAAGGCAGAAAATCCCACAATCTCTGCTTTGAACTGGAATATATGACTGGCCACATTGATCAGCATTGAATGGCCTTGCAGTGCTTTCATTCTGCCAGTTTACCCCTGGCTGATTCCATTCAGTGCAAGTCATCAAAGTAAACTTAGGTAATTGCAAAGAATGTAAATAATTCTGGGGGGAGGAAAAGGAGCGGGAAAGGGGGTGGGAGGCCTTTCCTTGAGCTCCCTCTCATTCAATTCCCCCCTCCCTCCTTTTCTCCTCCTCCTCTCTCCTATGGCTGGCTGGTTCTCTCCTTCTCATTAAAGAGACAGTTCATGAAACGCAAATGAAGGGGTCAGAAAGGAAGGGGCTTGTGTGTGTCTGAGAGAGCCAGAGAGATCTTCCCTTTGCACTGGGGAGAGGTGTGCCCAGGGCAGGTCCCCCTCCTCTCTCTCTCTCTCTCTCTCTCTGTCACTCACTCACTCACTCACTCACGCTCTCAGACACACTCCCTCCCTCCCAAACCCCTTTTGCTTCCCTGGCGCTGAGGGCCTGAGCGCCTCCCAGACGGAGCAGCAGCAGGAAGCGGCGCTGCCGAGGGGGAAAGCCATGCAGCCGGGTCGCTCTTCCTGTTTGCTGCCAAGGGGGCGGGGCCCAAGAGACGTCACTCCCTCCCATTGGCCCCCTCCCTCAGGAGAAGAGGAGGCGGCCAATAGAAAGCCAAGGGGCAAGACCAAAAATAATAATAATAAATAATATATATTATTTATTGCAGGAGGGTAAGGGGCCGTAGCCAAGGGGCTAGGGGGGCGTGTACGGCCCCCGGGCCGCCTGTTGGACAGGCCTGGTATATGCTATTTTATTTAATAGAAATCAGAAGGCTAGTACAGTAGAGTCCCACTTATCCAACATAAATGGGCTGGCAGATTGTTGGATAAGCGAAAATGTTGGATAATAAGAAGGGATTAAACAAAAGCCTATTAAATGTCAAATTACGTTATGGTTTTACAAATTAAGCACCAAAACATAATGTTTTACAACAAATCAATAGAAAAAGCAGTTCAATACATGGTAACGTTATGCAGTAATTACTGTATTTATGAATTTAGCACCAAAACATCACAACGTATACAAACATCTGTGGATCCAGGCGGAGGCAGACTGTGTTGGATGAGTGAAGGTTGGATAAGTGAGAATCTATTGTATATACAAATTATTTAGTGATAACCTAATCCACTTTATACCAAAATATAGAATAAAATAGCTTCTGTGATACAACTATATCTACAGTTCAATGCTTTTCCAATACGAGGCTGCAACCTAAGAGCTTCCAACATATTGTTGATTTCTTATTCAATTCTATATTAGTTTGATCTGAGGCAGGGATGGTTTCTGGATTTACCATCCTTAAGCAGCAACATAGATATATTGTGTTATTTGTTGATTTTAAAGGTTCAACAAGATAGTTAGTTTTCTTGTAACAGACCACAATGATTAGTTATACGAGTTACCCTTTTAGGAGTAAAATGAAAGGTTCAATAAGACACAAGATATATCACCAAGCTGGATAGATGCCCATCTAGTTATGAATACACCTTAAGGTATTACTTTTACTGCTAAAAATTATGGATCAAATTATTGCTTTGTGATCAAGCTACTACCACTGCTCCCATTCTAAATCTGTGAGACCATATTTTTAAAAGGTCAGCCTTCTTCCAACCAGTCACCTTTCTTTTTCTCATATATTTTACTTCACAGGATGAAATATAAATCTTCAGAAAGCTGAACCTGTCTGCAGTATAATTTGGAGACTTATCTTAATTATCTCATATACTCATGTATAAGTCTAGAATTTTTACTAAAAAATCAACTAAAAAACTGGGTCACTCATCCATGGGTCACTGTGAATAATAATAATTAACTCTTATCAAATATGAAACCATCCTTTTTTTTTAGTGGAGTGGCAAATGGTAAGAACCTTAAAAGAAGCATTGACCCCCCTTCTACTCACTCTACCTTTGCACCACTTCTGGTCTTTTTGAATGCTTGAACAAGGGAATGGCAGCAGCAGCCAGGGACAGCTCCCCCCCCCCTGCCCAAGGAAGCATTGATGCTTTCCCCTCTCTGGGATGACTTTCAACTTGTCCATGGGTTCTATCAAAATCCATACTTTTACGCCTCCAAACCTGTTCTCAATGTATACAATAGTCTGACTTATATATGAATATACATGCAGTCCATGAGTTACAAACGTCAAACACGACTTACATATGACCATAGGTTAAGAAAGGGGGTAAGAAAACAGCAAATTAGAGAAATCTACCCCTAGGAAGGGAACTTCACTTCTGAAAGAGTTAGCATGGTGAAAAGGTGTCTCCACTGAAGCTTTATCACCAATCCTTGTTTCCACAACAAGCTTGTTTTCTGCTGCCCTGGAGACTAGGACGTGAAACAATGGCTTCAAACTACAAGAAAGAGCAAAGCAGACAGCAATCTGCCAAAGTGGACAACAGCAAAGCAGACAGCAATCTTCAAAGCAGACAAGAGCACAAAACATGAGGCACAGGGGCTGCAAGCCCCGTTCTCTGGCACTAGCTCTTAACTCAAAATGCTGCTTGTATGTTAAAGTGAAACTCTGACTGTGTGATGGCTCTTAGCGCAAAATGTTCTTAAGTTAGGATGCTCTTAAGTTAAAGTTCCACTATATATGATTTTGCCTCCAGAGGTTCTCTATGTTTGCATAAAATTCCTCAGACAGAATACATACTATAGAAATAAATTATTATTTTATTCACTACTGCTGACAGTAGTAATGCTGCCTTAGGTGACATAAATGGTCCCCCCCCCCTTCTAGCATTCATTATGAGATAAGATACGTATAACCTATTAATCTCACTAGTTTCAGAAACAAGGAAACATTTGCTGAGCACACAGGAAGGGGTTTCATTTTATAAATCTCCATAAGTTTCCATCATATTTTTTCCTAATAAAAAATGTCTAAGGTTGTCATGGACTGAATGCTAAGTGTGTAAAGACTACTTTGAGATATTAATTCTTACACTACTTACATATATATTAAATACATATATGCATTCTTGCATAGACTGCAAAAAAACACCCCAACAAAAAAACAGCTAAGACTAGGATCCAAGGAGGCCTTAGACACACTTTCACTAGCCATATAGGATTTCTCATTGCTTTTATTTGAACAGCTGAACTGTATCCCAGATTATGTTATTTGCTCAGGTGTAAATTCTAGTCATCAAGTGATATTCCATTAATTAATCACTTCCTGTTTGCTAGTACTGATAACTTTATTGCTTAAGTGCAGCAGCATGGTTATGAATGGCTTGTTTATTATTCCTTGAAAAAACTATTATAATATCTCCATAATATAATTTCTTTAGTGGATCCTTGGCAGTACTTACTGGCTATGGTTCTAGGATCCCTCCATGGATACAAAAAATCTATGGATGCTCAAGTCCCATGATATACAATGGTATAGGAAAATGTTATCCCTTATACCTTTGTGACTTTTGGGTGGACTCAAAGTCACAAAAGGGTTTCAATATTAAATAACTCTTTTATGTAAAAGGAAAAAAATATTTACAAGTAATAAAAGGCTCAGCTGTGCCAGACAGGTAGAGGTACCTATGAAGAGAGGGGAAGAGGGGAACAAGAAAGCGGGGGGAAAGGTTAAAAAAAGAAGGAAGGGAAGTTGTTGACTTCCAATCTCTTTAATCCGGTAGGTGAATTTTTGTTTATTTTCAGTCTTTGTTAAAATGTTCTACTCCCTCTCTGAGTGTAGATAATGATCTTGTTTCAAATAGTTTTTAAATAAAGTCCAGCCTGTTTTTTCTGGGTTCCCTTGGTAGTTCTTAAGTTGATTTTTTTTCTGGGTTCACTTGGTAGTTCTTAAGTTGATGTGTTAATTTGTCCACACTCATAATGTCCGTAACGTTCAGTACCCATTCCTCTGTTGTTGGGATTTCTTTGGTCTTCCATTTTCTTGCATAGGTTATTCTTGCTGCCGAGACCAAATAGTTAAATAAATATATTGATTCTTGTAATTTTCTTTTTTCCCTCCTTCTCAGTAAATAGTACCCCAGTCCACTATAAATTCACATAAATGAAGGTATATCATATCAAAAGTCAGCCAAGTCATTTTCACATGAAGCAGAAAATCCCACAAGCAGTTCACCCCAGTAAAATAACAAATTAAATAATTAAGATGTTCTTGCTCTTTAATGGCATCTTAAATCTTCTGCCCAAGACCATTCATGCTGCCAAATTGTAGGGTACAATTCAATTGCCTTTCAGCATGTACAATGTCTAGATTCTGAATGTAATGGAAGGACTAATGTCTCTGTGTATATGTCTCTGGGCCCCCTAATGGTGCACCGGGTTAAACCACTGAGCTGCTGAACTTTCTGACCGAAAGGTTGGTGGTTTGAATCTGGGGAGCGGAGTGAGCTCCTGCTATTAGGCACAGTTTCTGCCAACCTAGCAGTTCAAAAACATGCAAATGTGAATAGATCAATAGGTACCACTCCATAGCAAAGGTAACAGCGCTCCATGCAGTCATGCTGGCCACATGACCTTTGAAGCATCTACAGACAACACCAGTTCTTTGGCTTAGAAATGGAGATGAGCACCACCCCCAGAGTCGGAAATGGCTAGACTAAATGTCAAGGAAAACCTTTACCTATATGTCTCTATGTATGTTGTGTATATATACACACACACATATACATAAAGACATACACATATAGTCCATCTAATACTGTGTGTGTGTGCTTCCTTGTTAGAAATATGAAGAAGGGCAATGAGGCCAGGACACTACAGCTTTTGTTATTAATTTAGACTGTGGTCATAATTGGCATTGTTCACAGGTACAGATTAAATATAGCAAACACAGTATTTCGGGGAAGGAGATTGGTATATTATTGGTTGAAAGAAAAGGCAATCCATCATTATAATGATTCAATACCATGTAGTAGTTTAAATTCTACTACTTCACTTGCTGTGAATAGCTTTCTTGCATAAGACTCTTTCACTTTCTTTTAACTGTTCAAAGCAGCCATTTGTCTTCAAAATGTCCTGTCAGGTTTGTTATACTTTTTCGTATGCAAAGTTGCAGGAAAATCATTGTGTGTATGAAAAACTACAGTGGAATGACTTTAATGTTGTGACATAAAGTGGCAACAGGCAATGAATTAAAGCTAATACTTCCGCCATCCAAAAACCACTTTTGTAAAAGAAGAAGAAAAATACATTTCTATGAATACAGAATGCTATGTCAGCTTCATATTTGAGCATCTTCCTTCCTGCTACTTTTGGGTGGAAACTCAAAACCATTTAAAAGCTTAAAAAATTCTGCTCTCTATGCTGATTATTGTAATGAGAGAAGAATGGATAAATGTACAGCCTTGCCTACTAAATATTAAATAGCTACATAAGCCACAGACTTCATTTTGATCTTCCCATTGCTTTAATTATAATATATCTTTTTAGGTACATACATATTTCAATCTCCCTTATAGGGCAAATGCCCTTCAGCTGGACTTAAGTGGAACAGTGGCAGAGTGAAATGATTCTGTCAGAATGTGAGATTTCTTACATGGGAAGGGTATATGTCTAGAAGTATATCTTCACACAGCAGGATATAAGCTTGTCTGACTGGTTTTGAATTCTGAACGCAATGATTAATCTTGAGTTGCCCATATTAATCTTGAGTTTCCTTTCTCATATCACCCTGGAAAATCCACATGCCAATGTTTCCCTTTGGACAATTTCAACAGCAGTGTCCACCTGTGAGAAGCTCATAAGAATTTGATTCATACCGTAGTACTGAATCCCTAGTCTTGGCCTAGGATCTCAGGTGACCAAGTTTCAAATTTCCAATCTGCTGCAGAAACCTAATGAGCAAGACATACTATCTCAGCCTTAAAAGAATGCCAAGACTCATCTGAAGCAAATCTTCCTTCAAGAAATAAAGCCCTACTTAGGACCAATGTTAATCAAAGGACTTCATTCCACAGGTTTAAGGCTCCATTTCAATGTGCTTTGGAAATGGAGCCCCACAGGAGTCCCATGGAGGCCATCACATGATGTAAGAGCACTTTCTGAGGGACTCTGTGGGGCTCTGTTTCTGCACCACACTGGGAAAACTGACAGAAAGTGTGTGTATGTGTGTGTGTGTGTGTGGGGGGGGTGTTTAGGAGTGGGGAATGGACTCTACACAGAAAGAACGTGGGATAGCTGGGTACCCCAGAAGTAGGGGAAACACGGAAGGGAATGGAGTAAGACAGTTCCCTTTGCTTTCCCCCACTTGTGGAATGAGGTCCCAAGTCAACTTGAGTGCATAACATTGCAGCCATGGTGGTGTGATGGTTTGAATGTTGGACTGTTGACTTCCTCCCCTTCCACTGGCAGCCACCAGTGAAAGGGAAGGTGCGCGGGGCACCCCACACACCCTCCCTCTTTTCCTCATCATATAGTGGGGATGGGACAGGATGTGTGGGCACCCTGTCCCCATCAGATTGGAGAAAAGACATCCATGCATGGCAGCGTGTGTTGCCCCATGGCTCTTTCCCCCATTAAAAGGGGAAAGGGGGAGAAAAACACTTTCCTCCCCTTCAGGCCCGGATTACCCATAAGGCCAACCGAGGCCATGGCCTCGGGCGGCACGAATGGGGGGCGGCCGGGACTCCCCAAAATTTATTTTTAAAAAAGAAATTTGATCTCCGGTGGGGGGGCGATGAGGAGGAGGCGGAGGGAAGCCACGTCAGACGCCCTAGGGGTGGGACTTCCCCCCGCCTGTTCATTGTTCACGCGGGGCTGCTTGCGGGCATGCACGGCAGGGCGGGAGTGGCGAGGCGCCCTCCGCCATGTCCCTGGCTGCTGCAGCGGCTGCCCCGGGAGCTTACCTTCCTTTCTCTTCCTTTGGAGAAGGAAAGTAAGCTCCCGGGCGCGGCCGCTGCAGCAGCCAGGGACATGGTGGAGGGCGCCGCTGCTCCCGGCCCACCTCCCGCCCTGCCATGCATGCCTGGCATCCTGTGCGGCCTGCCCCTTTTCAGCGGGGCTGGGTGACGTCAGGCGCGGCTCCGGCGAGGAGGAAGAGGTGGAGGCAGAGGCCCTGGCTTCCTCCACCTCTTCCTCCTCGCCGCCGGAGCCGCGCCTGACGTCACCCAGCCCCGCTGAAAAGGGGTGGGCCGCGCATGACGCCGGGCATGCGCGGCAGGGCGGGAGCGGCGAGGCGCCCTCCGTCATGTCCCTGGCTACTGCAGCAGCCACTTGGGGTTTCCTTCCTTCTCTGAAGGAAGAGAAAGGAAGGTAAGCTCCCGGGGGCGCCGCTGCAGCAGCCAGGGACATGGCGGAGGGTGCCTCACCATGCCCGGCAGCGGCCCCACCCCAGCAAGCAGCCCACCCCCTGCAAGCAGCCCCGCCCCCTGAGAGCGGCCCCGCCCCCGTGAGTGGCCCCACCCCACCCACAGGGGCGTCCATTTAGGGTGTGGCCTAGGGTTCCCCAAAGTCTTAATCCGGGCCTGCTCCCCTTTCGGTGCTTCCCCTCCACTTTGGGAGGAATGTGGGCAGAGCCTGCAGTGCATTGTGTGATGGTGTCCAGCAGGTGTTGTCCTTGCCATGAAACAAAGCAGCAAACTGGGGCTAAAATGCCCCATGTGAAGAGGTCCTACCTCCTTGCTTCCAATCTCCTTGCTTCCAATCTCCTTTCTGGGTGGTTTTGGGTAAGTTATACTCTTTCTGTATCTGGGGAAGTTAATGATAAACCTCTCAATACATTTTACCAAGAAAACCTATGCTGGGGTTGCTGTAAGCTAGACTCAGTTTGAAGTCTTCGGCGTTGAGTATTTATGTCACAGCGGATAGGCAACAGAAGTATAGAAGTTTAATTCCCCATCGGCCCAAAAACTCCAGTCTCTGTTCGAGTGAATAATGAAACTCTCATTCAATTCACAAGGTAAATATATATCTTTGTATTGAATTGTATTTAACAATAACTGGCAAAACATCGAAAAACAACAGCCATCACAGCTACCTTTCTAAACATCCTTTCCTCACAGATATCAAATCCCAACTGACAAATCCCAACTGTCACTTTGTAACTGACATTCCTCAAGGTTCCATTTAGCAGACTTGAGACAGCGCCATCTGGTGTCAAACATGTCACACTGCAGGTCATCTCAAACTGCGAAAATATATCTTGTGCTGACTCATGAATTGCTATTCAAAATGCAATAATCTGACATGAAGCACATGAGAAAAACACATTAGAAGGGAATATTTAAACCATTTGCTTTAATTAATATCTAGACGTAGAAAAACCCTAGCAATAACTGCTCCTGATCCATATTAGAAGCCGGCCACCTCTCTAGGAAATTTTTTTCATTGTAAAATAGCTGACAAAACATTCCTCCTAATATTCAACTGAAATCTGTCTTCTGTCTTTTAAACCCACTCAAGCTATTCTTATCCTTTAGGACTGCAGGGGATATTGCCTGCTTTTACGTGATTTTTTCCAGCTACTCAAAGAGTACTACCATGTTCTCACTCAATGTTCCCTCACACTAAAACAATCTTCATCTTTACAAATATGTTCCATGTACCTCAAAGTAATATTTTAATTAGCATTATGGACAAGAAAATGCTGAGTAGGAACTGTCCAGAGGAAAGACAACCTCATACATTTATTACAAAGGGTCATAACTCAATGGTAGACCATATGGCACTCCAGGCAAGTTTGACACCACTGATTGTGGAAATAGCATATTCTATCAGGCATGTGCAACACTGCTAAATAATAAGCATCTTCATTTTTCACGGTGCTCAGGAGTGAAGTGGAATGACTGCCTTGCTCTAGGTGATATATCCTTGGTCTCTTTATTTCTCTTGGGTGCATCAGGCTAATGGCTAACAATCAAATTAAAGCAGAAATTAAAGTTGGGTACAAGACATGTGGATTGTGTCACATTCTGGAAGATGATATCAAGAGTAGCAGCCGTCTTGGAGGACTGCTCCAACAACACTGTATATTGGAGCAGGTTGAATTAAAGTTGAAGTAAAGAGGGAAGGATTCTTCTATGCCCTCAGCAAATAGAAAAGATGTAGAATAAAAATGGGATTTTTGAGAAAATTGTGTGCATTACTTTTGGCGTGACCCTTATCGTAACTCAAACTTTCCAAACACCTGAGATGGCAGAACAGTTCCAGATGAAAATTTCACCTTACCTGTCCCATCAAATGCTCTCATCAGCATTCCTCACTTTCTGGATCACTCGGGTTCAAATTCTGCCATTTAGTGAGTCAACCAGACATAAATGCCTGGGTCCATGCATTCTCTGGCCCTGAGAACTCACAGACCTGACATTTGGTGGTTTTACTGCTTCCAGATAATCATATTCTTGAAAACTCTGGTGGTACTTAGGGCCATCTGAGGAAAAGCATAATGTGCTGTCTGTGGCATTCCACAATATGGGGGGACCTCCCCAGTTAGCCCAAAGGATGGACCAGTACAGAGTTCTACTACAGTAACTCTCAGAATGGAACAAATGGCAAATCCTTTAACCAAAATGTAACTGAAGTAGCACCTTACAAATGTTGATTTGATTAATATACATTTCCCCACATATTCACATTATTCTGGATATTAAAATTTCTGACCATGTCCTCCAGAAGCATAGAGACCTATTGCACATATAGCAGAAGCAATTACTGACACAGCCCTCCCCAACAGGAATTTCCTTATTAAAAAATGCTGATGCTGATGGTAAAGCAGTGCATGCACACATTGCCTAAACACACACATACATACCAAGGAATTTCTATGGGTCAAGTGTTTTATTACGGTGACTGATGTAATGGTGAATATCACACCAAAGTCCAATGACCAGCTTCTGTGTGATGTTATTGTGAAAAACTTTCTTCTTTTGGCTCAAAGTGACAGCAGCATTACATCCGATCATGGCAAGGCTGCACAAAATGCCCATCCTCAATTAAGGTGAAGCACACATTCAAGTTTCCAATGAGGAAACAAATTATACTTGACAGACACTGACCTTGATGTGTTCAGTCACACGGTGCAAATTCATAGCCAGTTGGTCGCATTCACATAACACATTCAGAACTTTGTAAAGCAAATATCCAGGAAAGCATTTCCAGGTTTTAATACATGTTCCTAGGAAGGAATAATGGGCCATGCCTAAAAGAAAAGTATTTGTGTGTCTCAGAGGCAGACAGGCAGGGAGGGAGAGAGGGAGTGTACAATAGAAAATAAATTCATTTTGGAGATTTCAGTGATTAATTTATTGAATTCTTTGAATCCATAATAAAATAGTTTTCTGTTGCCACTGAACCTATTTTTAAATAACCAAACCACAATAACAACCAAACATAGGACCAGATTTTTGAATATCTGTATTTGCATATAGATACATAATAAGGTATCTTTTAGATGGGACCCAAGTCTTTAAAAAATCACTGATGTTTGTTATGTGTGTGTATTAGGCATGGGCTGAGAGTTATGAAAATTAAACAATTTCAGAAGAGATTCGTAAGAAATGCTACTTTTGAGTTTTTACGCATCTGGAATGCCAACCAGGAAGTGGACTTTGTTTATCGAACTTCCAGGCCATGATTTTTCTTAAGTCTCGAAATTAGGTCGTAGGGGGGGGGGGCATCCTCCTCCTCCTCTCTCACCACCCTCCCTCCTGCCCTTGGCAATAAACTGAAGTATTGGCAAGGCAAGCCCTAAGGTTGCTCCTCCGGCTGGAAGCCTGGAAAAATGTAAACAGAGGTTTACTCAAAGTAAATCTGCAAAGGAGGGCATTTTGCAGGAATTGCCCTCCTTTGCAGATTTACTTTTGAGTAAACCTCTCTGTTTACATTTTTCCAGGCTTCCATCCATTCATAGAGTCACAGCCAGCACTATAGGGTGTGAGATTACCAGTGTCTCTGTGGACGAAATGTAGGTGGCTGGAAGTGGGGGGGGGGGGGAACACACAAACAAGCAGGAACAGAGCAGCGCTGAGGTGGGAATCCCCAGCGAGCGGAGGAGAGCGAGTGCGTCTTCCTCCGAAGGCAGAAGCTGGCGCAGCTTGCTTGCTTCAGCGGAGACTCCGAAGGGGGGGGGGGGGAGATCCATGCAGTAGTCCTGGGGATGTCCCCCCCTTCTGCCTTGGGGGAAGATGCACTCGCTCTCCTCCGCTTCGCTTGGGGATTCCCCACCTTTTCTATGTACACCCTATAGTGCCGGCTGTGACTCTATGAATGGGTGGAAGCCTGGAAAAATGTAAACAGAGAGGTTTACTCAAAAGTAAATCTGCAAAGGAGGGTAATTCCTCCAAAGTGCCCTCCTTTGCAGATTTACTTTTGAGTAAACTTCTCTGTTTACATTTTTCCAGGCTTCCACCCATTCATTTAACTCGGATTTCCACTGTATATGTTTGTCGGCTATCTTGCTAAATACAGACTTTCATCTAATTACATGTTTGATCTTATTGGGGGGACTGTGCATTATTTATGTATATGCTTAACCTCTTCCTTTTCCCCTCAGCCTGGGCAAACTTGGGCCCTCACTCCCTCAGGATCGGGGCGAGAGAGAGGCAGTGAGGAGCAAGCGGGGGGGGGGCTCTTCTCCTTTTTTTTTGCTGCTTCCAAGAATAAAATACCCCCTCCCTCCTTCCTATTTGGAGAGTCCCATCTAGAATCCAGTGTGATTTATTCAAGTTTTGGCCTACAACTCCCAGAAATCCCAGCCAGTTTACCAGCTGTTAGGATTTCTGGGAGTTGTAGGCCAAAACCATCTGGAATGCGCCTGTGCTGGCGTACGAACTACTAACGAATTTCGTTAGTAATTACGTTATATTTTAGACATTTTTGGAAAAATTTTTTGTAAGTCTTTCTATTACTAATAAAACCCCACCCCCACCCCCATTTGATTTTAGAATCCCAATTTTAGGGTTCTAAACCAAGCCGTGTGGGTGTGTGTGTGTGTGTGTGTGTGTATATATATATATAGATAGAGAGAGAGAGGGGGAGAGGGAGAGGAGAGGGAGAGGGAGAGGGAGAGGGAGAGGGAGAGGGAGAGGGAGAGGGAGAGGGAGAGGGAGAGGGAGAGGGAGAGGGAGAGGGAGAGGGAGAGGGAGAGGGAGAGGGAGAGGGAGAGGGAGAGGGAGAAGTTAGTTTTATACACTGTATTTTTTAATAATTATGTTTAATGTATCAAAGTTTGTGTACACTGAACATCAGTAAGCAACATCTTAAACGTTATAATGTTAAGTACTTTTAAATCATGAGAGAGCAAAATATTCTTAACATGATGCTGAAAATTGATCGATTGGCACTTGGCAAAGCTGAGCTGAGGAATCAACGTCACTGTCTGAGGTTCAAAATAAGGGGACTCTTGAAGAAGAATAAAACCAATAGTCTCAGGAGGGACGACCTTTCCCCTATTTGTATGACTAGTCTGGTATAGTAGTAATTGTCTAGAACTGATGCTGTGGGTGAAAAAGAAAGCATGCAAATGATTTCTGAGAACTTATTCTACTGAGAAGTCCCAGCTAATTTAAAGCTGGATGAAACTACAAGTAGTGCATTCTGGTGGATAAAATGTGGTTTGGTAAGAGACGTAATAGAGTAGGTCCTAAACCCACTGCTTCTTTTAAAAACTTTAAAAAATTAAGATAAGTATACCCAAACATTGTCCCCCAAATTCTTTACTCAACACTGAGCTATTATTCATCCTTTGGGCTCTACAATGATGACCTAATAATAATAATAATAATTTTCACAGCTACTTAACTCCTGTAAATATTCAAAATAATTGTTGGGGTCTGTGCCACTTTTGGCTATTTTTCTTTCATGTGCATAGAAGTGAAACGAGAAGGTGAGATTTCTACAACTGTTTTCTTCTGATAGTAGCAAGCCAGAAGGTAGAGATAGGTGTTCCTTTCGTTTGCTAGTTTATAGGGATAGAATCCAATATCTTTTTATTATACTGTATCTTCTATGGCAGGGGTGCTCATTAGGTAGATCATGATCTACTGGTAGATCACGTAGGGCGTCCTGGTAGATTGCAGGCAGGGTGGGAGGAAGGCTCAGTCCTGCCCCTCAGGCTCCCGACGCTGTCCAGGTGCAGAAGGAGGTTGGACTGGATGGCCCTTGGAGGTCTCCTCCTATTCTAGGAACCCATTGTTGTTGTTGTATTATTATTATCAGAGGTTGAATGGCCATCTGTGAGGAATGCTTTGATTGTGTTTTTCCCTTATGGCAGAAGGGGGTTGGACTGGATGGCCCCTGGAGGTCTCCTACTCTAAGAACCTATTGTTGTTGTTGTTGTTACTATTATTATTAGTAGTAGTAGTAGCAGAGGCTGAATGAATATTATCATCATTATTATTATTATGAATAAATTCAGGGGCTTATTATACTCACATTTAGTTGAATTCAGTCTTAAAATATATTATATGGCTCTCACTGAAATAAATTTCCAAATATTTTGCTTTTATAGCTCTCTGAGTAGTGGGTAGGTAGATCATTTTGACTTGGTTGTTTTATAAGTAGCTCGCATGCTGAAAAAGTGTGAGCACCCCTGTCCTACAGCATTGAATCATTGCCATGTTAGCCGCTCTGAATCACCCTGTGGGGGTGAGAAGAGCGGGGTAAAAATGACATAAATAAAATAAAATAAATAAAAATAAATAGTAGAAAGCAACAGGCCCTTTTGGATCAGTATTGTGGTGGGCGAGTCCTGAGAATAATTTCTTCATCTTGCTGCTGGACTATCAATCCATAACTTCTGTTGACCTCCAGGGGCCCTATCACACTGCACAAATGTAACAATACAATTCAACTTTCACTTCTTCAATTCCACCCTAATTAGAATTCTCAGCCAGAGCGTTCCAGTGATTCTCAACTACAAACCTCAGGATCCTATAGAACACAGCCATTGCAGTGGCCCCACAGTGCTATAAATGTGAAATGTGAAAGACCTCCTGTAAGTCATTAGTAGACTGCAGTCTCAATTAACCTAAACTTAGAAACGCAACAGAAGAATAAAACATTGCAGCATAGTAATTTTGGAGAGATGCATGTATGTGTGTGTCACACTTTGAAGAAGAAGCTAAGAAGCATTCTAAATGAAGGCAATACTAGCTGAGTGCTTTCATGTTATAGTTGCTATGGGTAACCCAGAAATGAAACCAATCATGATGCTGTAATTTAAAACTAAAACAGCTGGCAAAATCTTTCCTTTCAAAGCATGTTGTCTCCAAAGCAAATGAAAAGATTGGGAGACTTTTCATTTACTTTGGAGACAACATGGGCTGCTGGAGCTAAAGAATGTATTAATGTTTCCACCATGGCTTTCTATTACGTGTCAGGAACTCTATTCCAGAATATCACAGAGGGAGTGATGAAAAAAGACAGGTGATAGAATGAAATGGTGGGCTGTAACACAAAATAATCAACCCATCTTTATATTTCCACTTTACATTATAACAAGAATCCTGATTGCGTTATTCAGGTGGTGGTAGTGGTGCTTTACCTAACAATGCCAGTAGCTTGTAAATGTGATTGTCTTCAAAACTGTCTTGCTACTAGCTACAGAACACTGTCAGGTGACATATACCACTTAATCATGAATACTAATATTCTGTTACAAACACAACACAATAAATTCAACAGAGTTGTCATATTGCTAGAAACCAGCTTCCTCTTAGATGCATCTCTAGCAAACATATTATTGATCAGTTGTGACTAAAACAATTACTGAACATAATGATTTGGTGTTTTTGAAAGGAGCCAATGAGAATCTAGAACCAGGCCCAACAACAAACAGTTCCACAGTTCCCAAGACCCTCTTCTCTGGACCTCAGAGTGAGATTTATCGCCCTGAAAATATTTTTTTGAAGTGTGATGCATGCTGCCATTGTTACAAACTGTTTCAGAATGACTGCTGTTGACTCCCAATGGGCTTCACATCCCGTCCTCCTGTCCTTCTTTGCTCCATTTGTTTGACATATTTTGGTTAAATAACATTCTGAGCAACTCTAGTTGATGCTTGATATCACAAGGTCCCATCCCATGACATCTCCAGACATGATCCCAAACTCTCAGAGCTTTTTCCCATGAAATCTCAGAGGCAACCTTAGCCTTTGTTGCTTGATTTTCTGTTTTGACAACATTCTGGATCTTCAGGAAGTCAGACAGAGTGGGATTTAAAGGTAAAGATGGCATTTCAGTTTGAAGAGAGTCAGATGCTCTCCCAGTTTGAATACTGCAAATTGATTCTCCAAGCTAGTCAGGAAAATTTTCCCCTCTAAAATCCTTGTATCAGATTTTTCTTCAATGTGAAGACCTGCCCTTTAGCCATCTACCTTTTCTATCTGCCCCCTTGGCATGTGACCCAGACCTGTATTTGACCATTGTGGCAGCAATCTTCAGCGTCCTCTTGATTCCATGGAAGTTAATGGTATAGCTTTGTGTCTGCACCTGGCCATTTTTTATTATGGGCCTTCAAGTCAACTCCAGCTGATTTTGACTATTCTTGGTTTTTCTTGGCAACAGTTATTCAGAGGAGGCTTCCCCTTGCCTTCCTCTAAGGTTGAATGCCTAAGGTCACCAGGTGGAATTCCATAGATGAGTGGAAATTTGAACCATTATCTCCCAGAATCGTAATCCACTATATCACAACATATATATAACTATATCTGTTGTCCTTCTGATGTCATTCTAATCACATTGGCATAAAGACTCATACTGGACCTTGTCACACTATAGCACCTATCTACTTTAAATCCTGTGGCTGCCTCCTGCAGAATTCTGAAATTTATAGTTTAGTGAGGCCCAGGTTCTCACTATTAAGAAAAAAATATTATTGTAGTGAAAGGCTACAAAAGAAAGGGTAGCTTGGCTACCTCCATGTAGTGTTGATTTTATTTTGGTTACCATTACAATGAGGATGATTGCGATGAAATAGAAATGAATATAGTCCACAGAGGCATTTAATGTTTTCTGCTATGTTTTCAGTCTGAGCTAACCACATCTTACAGTGGTGTATTTTCACTATGGGGCACAAGGTCCTCTGCCATGCATCTTCATTAGGAGTGTGATTTTGTTCAGATTGCCACAAGGAAAGCTTGAAGTAGTATGGAATGTTAAAAAGCTAAACCAGTCCAAGCTCCAAAAAGCTGGCCCTCTAAATTCAAGCCAAATGGCATTTGAGCAGAGAAAAGGATGAGAAACCAGCAAAACTGTGGGACTTGGCAGTTAAAGAGTAGCGAGCATTTCCACCAATAATTATTTGAACATTAGCCACAATCAGTGAGAAAACAGCAGGAAGTGCTTTTTATTCATAGTTCCAACTTCCAAGGTGCACTGCTGAGTGCTGTTTCTTCCAAGCTTTAATGAGAAATATGGTGATGAATGGCCTCCTTTGTTAGATAAGATCAAGGCACCTAAGATTAGAAGACAAGCTGACGTACAATGTGAGAGACTAGGACATGTGCTGAATGAAAAGAAAATCCTCATTGGTTTTTGAGGGACAATGTCTAAACTGCACGTGTGTGTATGTGTGCGTGCACATGTATTCTTAACTTTGCTCTGCATAATCTCTGTGCTATAAAGCAGGTTCCAAATGAAATATATCTCATCTTATTTCCATAATTATAAAAGCAAAATCTTGAATATCTGTATGTCTATAAACATCTGCCTAGGAAACCATCTTATGCTATAGGGCACTATGCAGAAGTTCATAGGACTCAACATTGATTTTAATGTGTTTTCCATTTGCCCCGGAAAGTGTATTGTTCAATGATCCTAATTAAATGTTAGAATGTTATTTTCAAAATATTAATATGTTTGATGTTGTTTCCTATTTTCCCACAAAATAAGTTGTTAGACAGGTACATGTTACATGATACTTAGAAATGAAATGTTAGTAATATGTTCATTTTCATTACTTTTAAAACTAATTTTAGGAATAAAAACCTGGTCCCAAACTTGTCCAAGTATTCTTAAAATAATTACTTCAGAAGTAAGAAGTGTACATTATTTGTTAGGTAAAAATAATGGCACAAAATAACTGGTTATTGCCATGGCTACCCACCTCATAGAGTAATAAAGAGTAATGAGTAAATGAATATACAGACGTTTCATTGGAAGTGAAATAATTTGGTGAAGTCCTTACTGACACAGAAGAACACCCCTTACATAGAAAAAATGGAAGTTCAACTGAATTCTTTTTTTTAGTTAATTGGGCCCATTGGGCTCCAAAACAAATACATTGAATAACAAACAAAGCATACCTACATTCAAGTAAGATTCTGAACTGCAATTATTTAATGTATCATTTTTAATGGCACATTTTGGCAGCATTTTATCATTATATACATGTAGCCTCTTCCAATATAGTTGCCTTTATAATTTTTGCAACCCTTGATGTAGCTCTGTCACCAAGAACAACTATAAGAACATAAGAACATAAGAAGAGCCATGCTGAATCGGGCCTCAGCCCATCTAGTCCAGCATTCTGTGTCACACAGTGGCCCACTAGTTGTACACAGGGATCTCTAGCAGAAAGGAGGGCAAAACCTCACCTGCTCCCGACCCCCACAACCAGTACCCGGGGAAATCCTGCCTGCCTCCATCAACACAGAGGTGGCACTTGGATGTCCATTTCAGTAGCTACTGATTCCCTTGGTATCCACGAATCTGTCTAATCCTGCCTTGAAGCTGTCCAGGCTGACCGCTGTCACAACCTCCTCTGGAAGTGAGTTCCATAACCCAATGACCCTCTGGGTGAAGAAATATTTCCCTTTATTAGTCCTAACTTTCCTACCTTGGAGCTTTAGGGATTTCCCCCCTAGTCCTAGTGTTGTGTGACAGAGAAAATATTTTTCTCTATTCACCCTTTCTATCCCATGCATGATTTTATACACTTCAATCAAGTCACCTCTTAAACGCCGTCTTTCAAGGCTGAAAAGACCAAGGCGTGCAACCTGATTTCGTAAGGGAGCTGCTCCATCCCTTGGATCATTCTTGTTGCTCTTTTCTGTACCTTTTCCAGTTCCGTTATATCCTTCTTGAGGTGCGGTGACCAGAATTGTACACAGTATTCCAGATGTGGCCTCACCATAGATTTGTAGAGAGGCAATACAACATTTGACTACCTATTTTCGATTCCCTTCCTGATCATGCCAAGCATAGAATTTGCTTTTTTTACTGCTGCTGCGCACTGGGTTGACATCTTCATTGAGCTGTCCACCAAGACCCCAAGATCCCTTTCCTGGTTTGTCTCGAAAGCTTTGACCCCATCAATTGGTAGGTGTAGTTGGGGTTCTTTGCCCGATGTGCATGACTTTACACTTGTTTAGGTTAAAATGCATTTGCCACTTTGTTGCCCATTCACTCAATTTCGAGAGATCTTTCTGGAGCTCTTTACAATCAGTTTCATTTTTAACTACCCTGAACAATTTAGTGTCGTCTGCAAACTTTGCTACCTCAGAATTTACTCCTACATCCAGGTCATTAATGAATAAATTAAAAAGTAACGGACCCAAAACTGAACCTTGGGGTACGCCACTTCTCACCTCTTTCCACCCAGAGAAATGTCCATTTATTACCACCCTTTGTTTCCTACAGTTTAGCCAGGTTCCAATCCAGGACAAGACCTGTCCTCTGATTCCATGGCTGAAGAGCTTATTTAGGAGCCTTTGGTGAGGGACTTTGTCAAAAGCCTTTTGAAAGTCAAGGTAAACAATATCGACTGGGTCCCCTTTATCTATGTGTTTATTTACACCCTCAAAGAATTCTAACAAGTTAGTAAGACATGATTTGCCTTTGCAGAAACCATGTTGATTTTCCTTCAGCAATGCCTGTTCTTCTATGTGCTTAGTAATTTTTTTCTTTAATAATGGTTTCCATCACTTTGCCTGGAACTGAGGTTAGACTAACTGGCCTATAATTTCCTGGATCACCCCTGGATCCTTTCTTGAAGATCGGAGTTACATTTGCCTCCCTCCAGTCCTCGGTACAGTGCCTGATCTTAGAGAAAGGTTATATATTTTGGCTAGAATTTCAGCAATTTCACACTTGAGTTCCTTAAGAACTCTGGGGTGGATGCCATCTGGCCCTGGTGATTTGTTGACATTTAGTTTAGTAAGGCATGTGAGAACATCTTCCTTGTTTATCTCTATCTGGTTTAATTTATTTAATTCCCTCCCTGAAAAAACTGACTCAGCTGCAGGCATATGTTGTCTGTCCTCCTGTGTGAAAAACGGAGGCAAAGAAGTCGTTTAGCCGCTCGGCAATCTCCTTGTCTTCACTTATTGTCCCTTTCTTACCATTTTCGTCAAGTGGCCCAACTGCTTTTCTAGTTGGGTTCCTGCTTCTGATGTACTTAAAGAAGTTTTTGTTATTTTTAAATGTTCTTAGCTATATGTGCCTCAAAATCTCTCTTGGCTTTCCTGACGGTTGCTTTGCATTTAGTTTGCCAGAGCTTGTTTTCCTTTCTGTTCTCCTCAGTAGGAAGAGCCTTCCATTTCTTAAATGAGTTTTTCTTCTTTCCAATCACATCTTTTACTTCATTTGTAAGCCATGCCAATGTCCTCTTGGAGTTTCCCGGCCTCTTTCTTATTTTAGGAATGCATTTTAGTTCGGCTTGTTTTAAAGTATTTTTAAACAGTTTCCAAGCATTTTGGAGGGATTTGATTTTTTTACTGTTCCTTTTAGTTTGTTCTTTACTATTTTTCTCATTTTGGTGAAATTCCCTTTTGAAAATTTAAGGTCTCTGTGTTAGTTTTCACTGACAGTTTGCTATCCAAACTTAAGTTGAAGGTTATTGTGTTGTGGTCACTGGTACCTATGGGCTCAGTTACAAGGACATCTTGAACGAGATCTTGTTCATTAGTTAGCACCAAGTCCAGGATCCCCTTTCCCTGGTTGGTTCCATGACCATCTGCTCAAGGGAATAATCAGCTAGCATGTCGAGGAACCTTATCTCTCTTTCATGCGTAGAACAAGAATTTAGCCAATCTATTCGGGGATAGTTGAAGTCCCCCATTATGACTAATTTATTGCTTTTTGAGGCCTGTTTAATTTCATTTTCCAGATAGCAGTCTGCCTCTGGAGTTTGGTTAGGAGAGCGATAGCAGATCCCTAATGCTAGATTAGTTTTTTGTCCTGGGATTTTTACCCACAATGTTTCTGTAGGTGAGTTTGAATTTTCTTGAAGTTCTAATTCATGAGATTCTAGCTCTTCATTTATGTACAAGGCCACACCGCCACCGTTTTTCCCTCTCCTGTCTTTCCTGTACAGTTTGTAACCTGGAATTTTTGTGTCCCAATTGTTTTCCTCTGTCCACCAGGTTTCTGTTATGCCAATAATATCATTTTTTTTTCATTTGCCAAACATTCCAACTCTCCTATTTTTGTTCGAAGGCTTCTAGCGTTTGCGTACAGACATTTATATTTATTGCTCTGATGCCCTTTCAACTTTGGCTGTTTATGAGAATTTGTAGAAGGCCTACCATGTCCTACCTCTTGACTACTTTCTATCTTTTCTGTTGACTCGGCCATTTGTGCATAAATTTCATCCTCCATACTTGGCGTTTCACCCTCTCGAACCGGAAGCTGCCCAGCTCCTGTCGACTTTCCCCTAGGAATCAGTTTAAAAGCTGCTCTGAAGCCTTTTTAATATTAATTGCCAGCAGTCTGGTTCCATTTTCGTTCAGGTGTAACCCGTCCCTTTTGTAAAGGTTTGGCTTTCCCGAAAATGTCCCCAGTTCCTAACAAATCTAAAGCCTTCCTCTCGACACCACTGCCTCATCCACGCATTGAAGCTCCGGAGCTCTGCTTGTCTGGCTGTCCCTGCGCGTGGAACCGGTAGAATTTCCGAGAATGCTACCTTTGAGGTCCTGGACCTTAATCTTCTACCTAGCAACCTAAATTTGGCTTCCAGGACCATCCGTTTGGTCCTGGAAGCCAAATTCACATCATTATCATATGATGTGAATCACATGATAATTCTTTATCATATGATTCACATGATAAAGAATTATGATATGTCAAAGCATAATTCTTTATTATTATGCCTTGACATAATGTTAAACTGCAGAAAGCAACTGAGGTTACAGAAAGGAACTGTAGTTCCAGTAGTGATAGGTATTCTGATGCAATTCCAATCAGATTGACAACACATCTGAATGAAATTGTTTTCACTAACAACAAAGCAACATTGCTTGGAACTCGACACATTATTTGATCATACTTTCCTGATGCCTAGATTCTTCAATAGCATCATCACAAATTGACCCAAACTCTATAAAAAAGGTAAAGGTTTCCCCTGACATTAAGCTAGTCATGTCTGACTCAGTGGGGTGGTGTTCATCTCCATTTCTAAATTGAAGAGCCAGCATTGTCCATAGATACCTCCAAGGTCATGTGGCCAGCATGACTGCATGGAGTGCCATTACCTTCCCACCAAACTGCTAAGTTGGCTGAAGCTGGGCCTAACAGTGGGAGCTCACTCCGCTCCTTGGATTTGAACTGCCAACCTTTCGGTCAGCAAGTTCAGCAGCTCAGCAGTTTAACCTGCTGTGTCACCAGGGAGCCTCCAAACTCTAAAGTACTTAATAAATAATGGAAATAAGGAGGAGCAAAAGGAAAAGGAGAAGATAACAATAGTTTAGTTGGTCATAGGTTCTCTGAAAGTAATTCCAAATGAACTGACAAGATATGTGAATGAAATGACCAAGTGATACTACTTGTAACATGACACATACTTGGGATTACCTCCCAATTACTCTACAATTTCATTTAATAAAAGCTAAGGATAAGCTGTGGTTAGTAATTAGATGGGAGGAAACCCCCGTTTTATTCCTGCCAAAGCAAGATACTCGTCCTGCTATTTTTATTTTTTTTAATGAATTTCTCCTTGTGGTTAATGGTATAAAAGAAATTTAGACCAGTAATGCTGGATTACTAGCAGTGTTTAAAAGCTGGGAGACTTTAGAATCCTGGCGATCTGGAGCTTTTCCTTTCCTAACACAACCCTCTCCATGATCGCTCCCATTTTCCCATTTTCAGTACTAGGATTGAAGCACACAGCTCTTTCCATGAAATTGAAGGAGTGCCAGATTTCTTCTTTTCAGCTTAGAATTCTGAGCTTCATCAGATGCATTGCAGAAAGGTGTGTGTGTGTGTGGGGGGGGATCTTCTTAGCAAAGCATATCACCCCTTCTGTTTTAAAAGTCACTGTTTCATTTTACAAATCTCACCAGACACTTTATGTTCCCCAGTGTTCTCCCATTCTGTCCCTCATTCTAAACCATCAAACAAGTGAGTGCAGTTGCCACACACTCCACATTCTTTTTTAATGATCTGTCTTTCTCAGGCCTTCCTGCCCTCCTTTATACCACTTTGCCACGATCCCTTCCTTCCATGCCTTCCTTCCCTCCATTATACCAGTTCCTATATATCCCTTTGCCATGATTCCTTCCGTTCATATTTTCCTTCTCTCCATTATACCACTGTTATTATAAATGCCACAATCCCTTCCTCCCATGCCTTCCATCTCTCATTATATCAGTGTTATTATAAACTCCTTTATCACGAACCCTTCCTCCTATGCCTTTTAACACTTGTTTCATAGTTTAAGGTTGGGCACCAATGTGATATGAGTACTTATAAAAGGTATGTTTAGATTTAAGGAAAAATTATAAGGTTACTATACATTCTTCCTGAACTTTCATAGGCACTATAACTTCCTATAGAGGGTAAAAAAGGAACAAAACCATTAAAAAGCTAGCAATAGTGCAATTTCAAAAGTCTAGATTACTATGAAGGAGAAAATGTAGCAAAAGCAAAGTGATGTTATCAGGCAATAGCTTTATTCCATAGGTTTACATTAATTAAAAAAACTCTTCCAGGTATATGCAGAAGGATTTTGTAAAAAAAAGAAAAGATAAGTGGAGCATAGGAGACCACCCATAGGAACGCCAATTCCTCCAAGTCACAGAAACAATTCACTACAGGCAAATCTGACAGATCTCATCCCAGTTGTTTTAAAAAAAACCTTTCTCTCATTTTCAGGTACATTGGGAGCTCAGAAGACAGTTTCTCCATGTCTCCTGCCCCCCCCCCCCCCACACACACTTCTGCTATACTGTATTTCGGGGGGAAAGTGCAACAGATGACAACTGGAAGTAGTTTTATGTTGTGTGAAGGGTTTCATGGTACTTTGTCCTTGAAATGTCTTAGAAGTATCTTGAAACTTGGATCTGATGGGGTCCTGGAGAGGAATTTGCAATCTATCCTAGAGCTCCCAAATGCTGTCCTGAGAATCATGAGATTCCTCAATGAATAATAATTTGGATCTGCTAGTTTTGAACTAACTTGCTGCCCAAATCTATTTCTATGAACTGCTGAAATTATACAGAAGGCATGTTGGAGACAAAAGTGTCTGCTATAATCCCATTATGAATAACACCAGGTACTTTTAATGAACATTTACAGTATCACAGATGAGCTGGCATTTCAACAGCACAGATTTTTACTGAGATTAAACCATGAGTCAAAATGCACAAAATATTTTGAAAAGAATCTGTAACTTAGATACTGTTGAATAGTGACCTTCAAAACTGCTGTCTTTCTAGGGAATTTGGTTGATTTCACACTCTTAAAGACATTTAAAAAATGAGGAACGACAGACCTATTTAGTTTGCCACATAGGAGTTCTTGAACTGGTAACTAAAAGTGTTTTGATCTTCATACTTTTGCAAATTTGTGATACAGTTCTACAGCTGAAAAAATGCAGAGAAACATACACATTAGGCCTGGTTAGGTTTGTCGGAATGCTTCTAAAATCGAAATAAATTCAGATTAAATTCACTTTTGAAGCGGTTTTGAAGTGATTTAAGCAACCCGGAAGTGAATTTGCCATTTCGAAGCCGCCGCCGCCATTTTTGGAAAGGAATCGGCGAAAATGGCCTATCTCCACCTTCTCTCCCCTTCTTTGTTTCTCCCATGTCAATGCCAAATGTACACATCTTCTGACCAATCTTTGTTTCTCCCAACTGTCAAACTGCCAATGGAGAAATATTTTATGTTGTTTTATGCTGTTTTATTGTATGGCTTCCCACAGAATGTTTTCCCTGAGCCCATCTCCTGTTCCCAGTTCTCACCTTCCTTTTCCTCCAGAGCAAGTGACTGGTGAAGCCGAACACAGAGCCCCGATCTCCAGGAGAGTTGGGGACTTAGGAAAAGCCATCCTAATAAATAAATAAATAAATAAATAAATAAATAAATGCGGGAGAAATAAACTTAACAGGACAATATTTTGTAGATCCTTTTCCTCCAGAGCAATGAATATCCAAGGCCCCGAAGGAGGAGTCTGGGGACTTAGGGTCCTGGGTCCTTTTGGCTCCCCCTTTAACAGGACAATATTTTGTAGATCATAGGGAATGAATATCCAAGGGAAGGAGGAAGTCTGGGTGGGTCTGCTCCTCCATGGCATCTGGGACCACGTTTTCCACGTGGAGGGATGACAGTGCCTCCTTTCAGTGCCCCCTCCTTGCAGCACCCCCTTGGCCATCAGAGAAGATGTGCTTTGCCAAGGTCCAGCTTTCTCCCCAGTTCTCATGCGGAGGGAAGAAATCCGCGTCCAAACTGGGTGTTTAACCCACTTTGGATGTGGATTTCTTCCCCCCACATGAGAACTGGGGCAACAGCTACTGTCACCTCAATTCTCATGTGGAGGGAAGACATCTGCGTCCAAACTGGGTTAAACATGCGTGTCTGCCATTAATGAAGCCATTCTGAAATTTCAGAATTTTTCCGAATAAATTTTGAAATTTTTCCAGAAAAAAATTGGAAGTCAATCAGATTGGAAGTACCACCACCGCCTACATCCGGAATGAGTTTTGAACCAATTTTTAAATTAACCAGGCCTAATGCACATATTAATGATCAGAATGTATTAAATGATATAATATAACAACATACTACTTTTAAAATGCAAGTTGTCTAAGACAGTGTTTATATTAGGAGAAATGCACACTCAAAAGTACAGTGATTTGGGCAGATTTCTTTTAAAGACCCATAAAGTGGTACACTACACAATATAAATTGTTTCAAGCAGAAGTCTGAAATTGGAACTGATGCATATAATCATATATAAGTGTCATGCTCCATGAAGATTCTCACTATATACCCCTAGTTAAGCCCTTTTTAGTTAGAGGAATTAATATTTTATGTATAGTTTTTTTGGGGGAGTCTAGACAGCTTCTTTGCATTTTAAGCCTCTGTTGCTCTGCTCCTTTAAGAGCCCCCTCAGGGGTGGACTTTCAGGCAAGTCACTTCTGATTCTTGGAAGAGTCAACCTTTTTGTGACTTGAAGGTGAAGAGAGGGGAAGGCCAGAAAGGCTACAAAATAGCTTGTCCAGTTGGACAACATTCAAATCCAGTCGGAGATATTTTCAAGTCCAGTCAAAGCTGTATTCAAGTTCAGTCAGATCTATATTCAAGTCAAATTATATATTGAAAACATCTTAGAGACCATTGAACACCATACAAGAAAGAGACAATAAGAAGAAATAAAGATTCAATAAAGAAATAAAGATTCAATAAAGATTCAAAAGCCTCAGTTCAGCCAGAACTGTTTCTATCTCTCTCTTGCACACAAGGGCTGGGGAAGGCACCTTTGAACCCAAAACCTCAACAAAGTTCTTATAAGCAAAGCCGTTTATTGAAGAGTAATATATCAATAGCCAAAAAGGTAAAAAGCTTTCAAGCAAGTGATAGTGAAATGGCCATAAGGTAGTCAATTGTGCAATGTAAATAATCCAGTAATTATCCAAGTCAGGAGACAGAAAGGTCCCGATGTCCAACACACAAGTCCACAGGAATTAGAATTCCAAGAAGCAGAAGCAAAACTTGAACTAATAAATCCAAAGGCAGGATCTTGAATCCAAGGTAAACAGCATACAGGAATCTTAGTGTGAACATGAATCCAAGGTAAGAAGCATACAGGAATCTCAGCATGAACATGAAGGCATGAATACAAGACATGAAGCAGGGGACATAATTGTACATGAAAATCAAACGTTGCACTCAATAATGACTATAGATCCACAGGCCCTATATTTATTCACAAAGTCATGGCAAAAGCATTCAATTTCCCTTGGGAAACCTCTCCTTGACCCCTCTTCTTTCTCAATCTTTTGGATTGCCTCCTCCCTAATTCTAGGTGGTGATGTTGATATATGTGGCTTCTCTGGTCAAAGCATGACTCCTTCCATTTGCCAATTAGTGCATTCCTTTCACTATCTAGCCTTGACTGTTCAACATTTCCCTTGGCCTCCTTGTCTGCCTGTACCGAAGCATCTTTGGTCTGCTGGCCAGCTATCCCAGAATTCTCAATTTCACTCTGGCTAACAGTAATCTCTTGATCATCATCTCCATTCACAAACCCCTGAGAGTCAGCAGAAATTGGATCATTTAACCTCTGCAGTTTCAGACATTGAATCCTTTGCAGAACCGTGATCATTTTCCTCAGAAGCCTGAGGCTAAGAGATAATTACTGGCTGAACCCCTACACTCTCAAAGACTTTACCTCTCCTCATAAAGACTTCATAGTGAGACTCAGGAAGAGAGAAAATCTAAAATGTTTGCCAGTTAATAAATTATTGTTTGATTCAACTATATAGTCTCCAATCTGTTCCCTGTGCAATCAGTTCATCTTCCAAGTAGTTAAGATAGTGTTGGGGCAGAACAGGCAGTGTTGATCCAGCTGTTCTTTATTCAGTGATGAAGATCTCAAAATCATTGTTGGTGTTATGTGCTCTCAAATCAGTTCAAACTTATGATGACACTACTCTAAGGTTTTCCTGGATTTATTCAGAGTAGGTTAACCATGGTCTTCCTCTTAGGATGAACAACTGTAATTTGCCTAAAATTTCCATGACTGATAAGATATTTGAATCTTGGTTTTCAAAATCCTCATTTAAAACTCAGACCATTGTACCATGCTTGTTCTCTCTCTTAAAATCATATTGCTTTTAATGCTTTCAATGCAACTATATTGCTTTAATGTAGTAGAACATAAATAGGTATTAAAATTACATTTGCTTCCCAAATATTTAGTATATCATATCTTGATATACTAAATATTTGCTCAGACCATTGTACCATATTTGTTCTCTCTCTTAAAATCATATTGCTTTTAATGCTTTCAATGCAACTATATTGCTTTAATGTAGTAGAGCATAAATAGGTATTAAAATTACATTTGCTTCCCAAATATTTAGTATATCATATTTTGATATACTAAGTATTTGCTTCATGGATATACTACCTGTAGAGAAACTCTAAGAAAGCTACTGTGGTGTAGAAGTTTGAACACTGGATTATGACTCTATTGTTCAGAGTTTGGATACAATTTATTACAGAAACACCCCTTTGAGTTTCTTTTAAGAGAGAAAAGGTTGCTTATAACAGGGCTGTCCAACTTCTACCGGACCTTGGGCCGGAATTCCGGTCACTGATCACCTGGGGGGCCAAGCTCTGGCCCTCCCCTCCCCGGCTCCGCCCCCTCCCCGCCCCCAGCATTTCATAAATATACAATTACATATTATATCATTTAAATAAGGGGAGAGGGAGGGATGGATGGAACACATGAGGGGAATAAATATACAGAATATCAAGGCAGAAAATCCCACAATCTCTGCTTTGAACTGGAATATATGACTGTTCCACTGGCCACATTGATCAGCATTGAATGGCCTTGCAGTTGAAAGGTCTGTGTGCTTTCATTCTGCCAGTTTACCCCTGGCTGATTCCATTCAGTGCAAGTCATCAAAGTAAACTTAGGTAATTGCAAAGAATGTAAATAATTCGGGGGGGGGGGGGGAAAGGGGGTGAGAGGCCTTTCCTTGAGCTCCCTCTCATTCAATTCCCCCTCCCTCCTTTTTTCCTCCTCCCCTCTCCTATGGCTGGCTGGTTCTCTCCTCATTAAAGAGACAGTTCATGAAATGCAAATGAAGGGGTCAGAAAGGAAGGGGCTTGTGTGTGTGTGTGTGTGTGTGTCTGAGAGAGTGAGAGAGATCTTCCCTTTGCGCTGGGGAGAGGTGTGCCCAGGGCAGGTCCCCCTCCTCTCTCTCTCTCTCTCTCTCTGTGTCACTCACTCACGCTCTCAGACACACTCCCTCCCTCCCTCCCAAACCCCTTTTGCTTCCCTGGCGCAGCAATCCTGAGGAGGAGGAAGTGGCGCTGCCGAGGGGGAAAGCCATGCAGCCGGGTCGCTCTTCCTGTTTGCTGCCAAGGGGGCGGGGCCCGAGAGACGTCACTCCCTCCCATTGGCCCCCTCCCTCAGGAGAAGAGGAGGCAGCCAATAGAAAGCCAAGGGGCCGGACCAAAAATAATAATAAAAAATAATATTTTTTAATTGAAAAAATATTTTAAAAAATATATTATTTATTGCAGGAGGGTAAGGGGCCGTAGCCAAGGGGCTAGGGGGGCGTGTATGGCCCCCGGGCCGCCTGTTGGACAGGCCTGGCTTATAACAACCACCACCAACAACTGGGCAAGTTACACTCTCTGAGCCTCAGAGAAAAGCAAACTCTTTCAATCAAGTCCTGCCAAGGAAACTGCATCTGAAGATGACCATACATTGGAAGATACACAACAACAAGAGATGCTATTATTTTCCCGAAGTTCTAAGATCATTGAAATGTACAGTGTGAAACTTTGTAAAGCCTTTTCTGCAGAAGCTGATATTCCATGCCTACAGTTCTTGTCTATAATTTCCAATATGTTATTAAGACATTTTATTTATATTACAATGAGGATCTCAGTGAATGTTCTTTGAAGACAGAGGCACAATTGTCAGCCTCCTTTAGAGGGGGAGAAACAGAGGTGATTTTCTCTCCCCTCCCTGATCAATACTTACTTATTTGAGATATTTCTTTAGGATTTAGACTGTTTATGAAACTAGTCCACTTAATGCATACTCCAGCGTCAGATATTAACAGTGAATTAAAATCACAGGTAAAAGCAGTGACACCGGCATATTCCTGTCACTGATCTTGACAGGAAATTTATTTTGCTGTAGCCAAGAAGTAATTAACCTCCACTGTAAGAGAATTCTATTACTATCAGCTATTCTGCCATGCAAAGTGCACTACATGGAAATGTTACAGACCATCAAGCAGAAAAAGCAGATTTGTCTGCATTTTAAATGAAAGCTCCGATCCTCAATTCCTCCCCTGTGCTCCCCTCTTCTTTGTCCTGGTCCTCGGTGAAGCTAGAAATTGAAGCATGTATGGCAAAGAGAAAATGGGATAATGATGAAGCAGAAGGGAGTTTCATAAAGTTTGGATAAGGGTTTATTTTGGGATTGCTGGAAGACTCAGAAGTATGTGCCTGACTTTTTTTATGAACAGCATCCCTCTTTTGTGTGAAAAAAAGTCTTTGTGATGATCTAGAATGACATTCAACCATGAATAGTTTCATTGCTGGCATATCAGGAAAAGGTCAGTTTTGCTGCTGATGGCTTTCTATGATGCTTTCCTCTGTATCAGTGAGTGGAAAATATATGCTCATCCAATTGTGAAAATACATACAAAAGTGATGAGGTAAAAAGGTAATACATGCCCAAATTTCAAAACAGTAGCTTCCTGCTGCATTTTCCAATGTCAATTCATCACATTTGATATAATAAGCCAAGATAGCAAGAGTGGTTTCATGCAAAACAAAGCAAAATGTATATTGAATTAAACAGCAGATCTTTTCAAAACTTTCTGTGCAGATGCCATGGTCACTTTAGCCAGAGGGCCCATCCAGACAGCACCTTTATTGTGGTATCTACCACAATAAAGGAGGGGCTGTCCAGACAATGTTCTGGACAGTCCCAAATTAATTTGCTACAAACCAGGAAAACTCTGGTTTGTAGCAAATTAATTTGATAGTGGATTTATTCCTTGCTTTCTTGGAAGGGATGGGATAAATCCACTATTTCTGGGTCTGGAATACTGTGGTCTAGACAGTATTCCCACATTTTACCTGGCTGAGTAAGCCTGTGAGAATTCCCACCCCACCCCCCAAGCCCCCAGATCCCTCCTGGTACATAAAAATGATACACTATGAGAATGGCTCCCCCCCCCTCCCCCTGGTCTCTGGTGCATAATTTCTACACTCTGGAAGAGCTGACCGAGGCTTGTAATGGAGGGGTCTTTTCTAAGGGGCCTGGGTGCTTGGGGGGGGGAGGGCGTAGGACTTCTGGATGTTCTCTCAGGCTAGTCCCGAGATAATATGTGGACACCCATCTCAGAAAGAGCACACTTTCTGGGGTGGATGTGGACAGGCCCCCAAAAACATCTGCAAATTTTAATGTGGTTGCTTCTGGAATAAAGGCCTGTCTGGATCCGGCCTGTATGAAGATATTTTACTTAAGGAAATATGTAAGTTGGGGGGGGGGGAATCCAAAATTATCATGTGTGAAACACAAATACTAAGTTCACAAAGTCATATTTTTGGCAGCAATACCGAAATCTTCTATACTGTTGTAGAATTGTGTCCTGAAATGATACTGGTGGGTTTGTTTCATTTATTACCTTTATTTGTTTGATGTGCGTATATACCCTCAAAGCAGAATATGAAGAGGGGAATATACAACATTAGAATCAACAGTGTATTTGCAAAGCTGGTAAATGGCTAGATCTAATAAATGGCAAGGTCAAAAAACCAATAGCAGGTGCAACAGGGCTGAATTTTGTTTTTGTTTTTTAAAAAACCACTCTATTTTATACCAAGACTGCATTATGAAGAAAAACATAGAATCGAACATCACTAAAAATACATTGTTCCTCAAACTCATCACCTACAGACAGCAAGAGTCCTATAATTCATAGATATGTTTATGTGGGTGCATCCTATCCAACAACTATGAAGGGCAATATTGATAGGCAGCAGCATTATGAATGGAGATGGATGGGAAGTCAATGCAACAGTGAAAGTTATTGTCAACTAAATCTCCATCTCTTATCAGTTAGCAAGTAATGTAGCAGCTTTAGTTTTGGAATGATCTTGTTAGAACACACAATGCAAAATATATTAAAATATGTATTTATTTATTAATATGCTTCCTTTCAAATGATCTCCTCAGAAGTCCTGGTCTAGTCTACAAATCTTCAATTCTGGTCTCAGCATCCACAGTCCTGCTCAAATCTTACTAACTCAGAGCTGTGGCTTTCCGAATTGAATTCATTCACCAGTAATGGGGTCTTCTTCTTTTCCAATTGTCTTCTACTTTGAAAAGCATAATTGTCTTTTCTAGTGAGTCATGTCTACTCATGATATGCCCAAAGTACAACAGTCTTAATTTAGTTGTTTTGGCTTCTAGGAAGAGTTCAGATTTGGTAGTCCAAGTTATCTACAGATCTCTTCTCCACAACAATATTTCAAATGAGATTATCCTCTTCCTATCAGCTTTCTTCACTGTTCAGCTTTCAAAACTATACATAGAAATTGAAAATACAATGGCATAGACAATCATGATTTTGGTATTAAATGATGTATATTTATACTTCAAGATTTTGTCTAGTTCCTTCATAGATATCCTCCCAAGTTCTAGATTTATTTTAATTCATTGATTGAAATTTATTGACCTATAGCAAGGTGGAAACCATAAGGCCTTCAAGTAACTGTTGTAATGCAGCTTCCAGCAGACATAGCCAGCAAATCTAATGATTATGAATGTTGAGGTTGGTTTCCATCATCAGGATGGACAGAATAATTTTGATGGACTAAATCCAACTGCTTATCACAGCTAGAGTATACCCATTACTTCAATGATGCTTCCATAAATGTGAATTTACCATTCAATCACATTCACCATTGATTCAATCAGCCTATTCAGTGGTATTGTATTTCACCCATTATTAACGATGTTGAACATTTCTTTGGGTATCAAGGTCAGAGACAAATTTCAGCATGTAATACTATTTTATACCTATCTAACAACTGAAAAATTGTTCTGAGCACAATACTTTAATACAATGGTGTCTAACCTTTGGTCTTCTAGGTGTTTGGGACTCCAACTCCCCGAAGCCCTGGCCAGCTTGTCCAATGGTCAGGAATTCTGGAAGCTGAATTCTCAAACACCCAGAGGACCAAAGGTTGAACAGTTGGACACCACTGCTCCAATACAGGGTTTCACAAGCATTTTTTAAAAAATTGAAACTGAGAAACAGGTAAAGTACAAATCTATTAAATCAGTGTGCGGATATGTGTGTGGTGTATGCAGGTATCTAATGCTATTTTGTTCTCTTGCAACAATGGACTTTGTTTTAATAGAATTTTGCAAACATTTTTAAAAATTGAAATATTTCAAAATGTTGTGATGAACTGCATAACAAAATGTGGAGAACTGTAAATACCAAATCCTAAATGGTTTCTGGTTTCCTGGAAAAAATCAAACTGGGCTCATTTTTGGTCAAAATGTGAAATGGATTAAAATTATTTCCCAAACCATCTCTGGTCTAGCTTATTCTGACACCCTACTCCCCAAGCAAGATCAAACGTCCATCAGAGAATTGGAAGGGGTTAAATGTTAAAAATTACAGTTGAATGCCTACTTGCCTTTCAGCCAGTTGCTTTGAGCAAGAGCTCAGCTTTAGCAGCGTGATTCCCTCCCTCTTTTCCATGATAGCATGTTCCAGTCCTGAAATGGCTTCAAGCTAATGAAGGACTGTGGAAAAAAGGAAAGCTACATTTTAAAGTGACAGTGCACACTAGGCTCCCAGATTACTGTTATTAATGAGAAATGTTTAAGACCTTTTTAATAGAGGCTTTTGTCTGAATCATATTCCATTTAAGAGACATTTTCATTTCTCGCTTCCAAAGGAAAGTTTTTGAGAACAAATAATTGAAGTTTACAATGTACCACCAAGGAACCAATTCAAAAGGCTTTTATTCTCTTTTTACAAACCCTCTGTGCTCGGAAGTCAAAAAATGTGTGCGCTAAAAAATGAGTAATGGACCATAATTGGCCATCCTAATGGGTTCTGTGCTAACAACACCTCCAATCCACCCCCAAGCAAAACCTCATGTAAACAGTTTACCTAAGAGACACATAAACAAAATAAGCAAACAAAAGCCAGAGTAAGATGGCACACTCCAGGAAGAGGAAAGGGGGTCTTACTGGCTAGTTTCAAAAGGCAGGGTAAAGTTTGCTTACAAAATGAATAATGCATGTTAATACAAAAGAAAAATGGGCATTTAGTCATGCCATTAAAACAGCAAATTGTACAAAAGCAAATTGAAGTGCAAGGGAAGGGAGAAAAAGAAACCTTTAGCAAATGTAAATTCTATTTTACGAACCCCTGAAAAGGGGTAAAATATAGTAGCCCAATGAAATCAGGTAATAAATACATCTAAAAGAAAATGTTGCCACTTTCCTCAAGTGTTCTTGGACTGCAGCTGGGATTGTTTTTATTGGATTTTGCATAAACAAGAAATAACATTTTTAATACTACTACAAAATGGTGTGATGGGCGAAAAGCAGCAAACCTTGGGAATTAATGTTTTTAATATTAAAAACAGTCAATTAACCTCAATGTGCTTAATATCCCATTGACAGTCCTTAGATTTTAGTCTGTTCAGTAATGAAGGGTTCTTGGATTTTGTATGTGTTCATTAAGTCTGATCTGTTTTTGTATTATTGCATGATTTCTCCTTGCAAATCTGCAAAATAAAGGCTTATTTTAAAAGTTATGGGAGGAAGCCTACCAGGAGCAAGTTATTGGGACAGTGCTTGAATGTCCCCCGGGAATTAGAGGATAACTCTCAAACTACTTTGAGAGACTCATCCAAAGATGCATCTACACTGTAGAATTAACTACTATGGTTAAATGCGATGGAATCATGGAAGTTGTAATTTTACAGAATCTAGAAACTTATTTGACAAAAAGTGTTTGTGTCTCACCAGACTAAAAATCCCAGGATTACATAGTATTGAACCATGATGGTTAAAAGAGTTTGAAGAACTGTTGTTCTTGTCAATATGTGCATGGTAGTAATGTTGTGAATGAGCCTCTAGTTGCTACAGGTAGTAACATGGAGGGAGGTGTGGAGACAGTAACATCAAGCAATAGCTCAGTTTGGGGCGCGGCTCGGAATAACCAGGCTCCTACAGCTGGAGTAAAGAGGGTGGCTAGTGACTCGAGCATTAATGAAGACAATGAACAAAGGAGGAAAATCCAGCATTTACTTAGGGAGCCTTCTGAGTCTGGCTCTTTTGAGGGTTTCACAGGGAATGCAGAATTGCAGTCAGAGGAAAGTGATACCGATCTGGATTCGGCCTTGGTACAGGAGGTGAGGGATGTATGTAATGCGGACTCAGGGACCAGCACGTTTCTGGGGTTCCAGACGGACCGGGACTGGCCGTCTTCGCATTCTGAGGCTGAGGGGGTCCCTTTAAGCCAAGAAGAGCTTTGGCTGGCTTGGAGATCTGGGCCTGATGCTACAGCTGCAGGGAATAGGAATGCTGAGGCTTTGGAGCTGGGTGGGGTCTCCGAGGACTCTGATTGAAAGTCCTATAAGAATTATGAGTATTTGGCTTGATCCCTGCGGTGGTCAAGGAGTTATTATTGTTCTAGCTCATGCATCCTGGTTCCTGGTATTCTTGTTCCTGATTTTCAAGACTACTCCTACTGCTGTGTGCCTCTTGATCCTCATGTGAATACTCTCCTGTTCGACCCGGTGACGTCTCCTCCTTATCCTGATTGATTTTCTCCTACCTGACGACCTTGGACCGGTGACTGACTTCACTTCTTGAACATTCCTCTACTGGAGACGACAGACGGATGTCTGCTATTTACTTTGAAGTTCTTTTATCTCCAGCATTTTTTGGTTTGGGGGTCCTGGGATTAGTGTGGGTTTTTCTCCAGCCGACGAAAGGCTATTTTTGTTAGCCCAACTCCCATGTCTTGTTAAATAAACATTTGTTATCCTTTTCTACTCCCGGGCTTTATTGCTGCCATAGCTGGGTCACAACAAGTAAGTTGGAGTCAGCAGGATATGTAATATGAGGTGCATTATGTAGAATCACGCCTTGGCAAGGTATTGGAATATATGGCTATTGCTGATTTCATCTAGTGCAGTGATTCTATATTCTCCACTTTTCTCCTCCATCCATCTCTTATCCATGTGAATGTGACTCCTGAACAGGGATTCTGTGTTGTCGTTGTACTATGGTAGCCTAGACTGAAGTTGCTTCTCAAAGTGAAAATGCTTTTCTGTCCCTACTTTCTTTCTGAACATTTTTAGTTCAAGTTTATCTTTGCTATACATTACGCTCAAGAACAAACAGGAGGTAGCAGTGGAAATTAGGCCCTTTACCACACTGGAAGACACATTCTATCTTTATATTTCATGACTAGTCTGCCTTTCTCTGGAAAGCTATCTCAGTATTTCTCTATTTTTACAACAAAGATCAGTCAGCAAAACAATTAAGCCAAGAGTAGAAAAGTTACCATGGATTCAAAGAGGCATTAGGTCACTGTAATGGTTTTCCTAAGATATTTCCAGAATGCACACTGTGTATTCCCTGATAGGGCAACTGTGACTATTTTGTTGCAGAGGTACAGCTAAGAAGTTAAAAGCATGTTGTGAGCAAGGATTAGAAGAGATAAACAGGAGTTGCCAAGAAAGTATTATGTATAGTCTTATCTAGAGAGTTACCTCCCATGGCGCTGTGCCGATTTATAGTGCACCATATCAATGGCACCATATTCCAGTTCATGATCCTTTTAGAAAATGGAATAAAATGCTAGCAACAAAAGCATCTGGTAATGCAATTTTTTTTAATTTTTAAAAAATATTTTGCAGCTGCTCTTGTAGTCATTTCTTCCTCTGTGGCTACATGTGTTCCTTGATATAAACCATAATGAAACAGATTTTTCTCTGACCACAGAGAGAAAATTGGTAGATGTGCAGAAGTTCATTAATCCCATTGACCACTTAACCCAGTGGTTCTCAACCTGTGGGTCCCCAGGTGTTTTGACCTACAATTCCCAGAAATCCCAGCCAGTTTACCAGCTGTTAGGAGTTGAAAGCCAAAACATCTGGGGACCCATAGGTTGGACCCATAAATACAGTGGCATTTACAGCGCCGCAAACATAGATAATATTTCCTTTTCAGCAGCTTGGATGCTGGATACTAGTTCTCACATAGCTTTGAAGAGTGATACAACCATCACTTTTAAAAAGATTTGTATCTAAAACAGTGGTTCTCAACCTGAACGTCCCCAGTTATTTTGGCCTTCAACTCACAGAAATCCCAACAGCTGGAATTTCTGGAAGTTATAGGCCAAAACATCTGAGGACCCATAGGTTGAGAAACACTGATCTAAAACAAACAAATGGCCTTCTGCTACCCAGTGAAAGAAAGGTGAGTTAATTGCTCTTCTGTGGTTCTTGTGAAAGCTTTTTTTGTACCACAACTCCCAGAATTCACAGTGAGAGGGGACATTGGGAATTTTAGTCCACAACTAGCTTACCCTAGCATACTGTACCTTTACTACACATTTGGGGAAGACCTCAAAGGAAACGCTAAAACCTTTGAGACAAATCTGCAGACCTAACCATAATTCCATGCATCTCTTAGACCCATTTCTTGCATAGAGGGAAAGACATGGTATAGAAGTGGCAAAACAGAGCAATTGGAAAGGGGTGAGAGAGCAAGACTATATAATGAAATTGTTTGGCATTGCATTATACTCATCACTGTCCCATTTCATTCAATTCAATGCTCTCAGAGTATTTCCCCAGCATAGCTTGCGTGTTCATTCCATGTTTTTCATTTATTGTTTTGTGTCAAAAGCATTGCATAAATAAATTAGTATAAAATCTTATAAAACAGAGGAAACACAAGTGGCCAAATAATTTTAGACCAAAATAGGGCAACAGCAGCCATGTTTTTAAAACATGTTTTTCCACGAATTTTTTTTTATCTAGTGCAGCACTAGATAATACCATAATTTCATGTAGCTTCATCAAGTTGGTAAACTTGTTATTATAAGATTATAATCAAATGTTTCTTCTTTTTAAAATAATAGAGAGTGATGAGCTTTGGGGAAAAAATTAAATCATGTATACAAATGTGACCAGGAGACCTGGAGGCTTTGGGTTTATGTGCAATCCAACTATATTAAGCCAATCAATAAGATCTTGGCACTATAGGACCTCTACCAACATGGATAGAGACACCTTGCCAGCATGAGAAAAAGCACACACACCCTCATTTGCCTCCCCAAGGACCTCATACTACAGTTTACAATCTCCATGAAGACCTGGATTGCATTCCTGTGCCTAAACAGTATCCAGAGGGCTCCTTAACTCTGGAGATCTGGGAATCTCTGGGAGGGCATAAAGAATGGGGTGGATGTTATGGGGAGGGAATTGGAAATCAGGAGATGGGGAGGGGGGTGGTAACTAGACCCAAATAGGTCCTTTTCAACTTATGGAATTATGCAATATAATCATTTTAATTTGGCCAGCACCTTAAACACTCTGACTCAGACACTACCTCAGCCCTGTTGACTTGAAAATGCCTTTTTTACATTTAATGTTTTAACTGTTTGCTAGTATTGTTTATGGTTTGATGTGTTTCTTATGTTATGCTGGCATTGAATGTTTGCCAGTTTTCTGTTTTAAACCACCTTGAGTCCCCTCAAGGAGATAGGTTGGTATAGAAATAAAGTTTATTATTATTTTTGAGTGTTTCCATACATGTAACTATTTCACTAAGTTTTGGCCCACATATCTAGTTGTCCTTAGAAAACATGTTGATACAATCAGAGATGATGAGAACACATGAAAACATATTCAGGAAGAGAAATTTAGACTATCAAGAAAGTTCATTTTTCATTCCTTGGATGAGAATTTTGTCAGCAGGACCACATAATAACATAAAAGTTTACCTTTATTTCTGCTATAAGTCAAAGGAGATGTTTCTAAAGTGACATAACTTTATAATTTCACACTGAAATTTTCTAAAACTTGGCAAATCAAGTACTGCACATTTAATTCCATGGCTGTGCTAAATTTCAATTTCAAGGATTCAGATATTCTACGTGGTTTCTCATTCCCCAAAAGTCAAGTTAAAAGATGAGAAAACTTGGTCTTTTCATCATGTCCTGTTTGCTGAGACAAGAAACTGAAAATATTTTCTTTCCTCCAAGCTTAATCTTTTTGCTTTTTCCCTAATAATCAATGTCCCAAGTTTAGAATATTGTTTTGCAGTCTTGACTATAATAGCTAACTTTTTTATTGTTATAAAGAGAATAATTATAAACACTGCTGGATGCTGTCTACAATGCAATTGGTGGACTGAATCAGTTCAGTCATTAGCTGTGGGTGGGAATATAGATCATTGGTCAGATCAGATGAGTCTTTATGCCTTTAATTTCCCTGATAGCAAGGTCATTTTGGCATATAAACATAGTAATAGCCATTTAAAAACTAATCTCTCTCACACACACAGGCACACGCACAAATACATATATTACATGTATATTCTAAAATGCACACCAACAATGGCCTCAAATGCCACATATGCACATTACACACCCATAATGGCCTCAAATTCTCTTTTTAGCACATATACATATACAGCACATTCTAGAATATTAACCAAAAGGGATTTGTATAATGGTACTTCAGGGACTGGTTGACCATAATGGAAGGAGGAGTCCAACTCATTACATTGATTTGCATGAGCTAATATAGCCACCATTAATTTTATAGGGAAGTTACAAAACTGATATATATTCCCAACAGAGAAGCATATAATTGATGAATTATTGATCTTCACTCACATAGTATTTCTAATCTAATACCTACATATCTTGTTAACATTCTACAGAACGTATCTGTTAACTGCAAAAGGGGATTTAAAAATAGATTAAACAGCAGAAAAACTCCCCTGGTGACTTAAATAGGCAGCAGACCCCATCTGATCTTAGAAGTTAGCCAGGGTCAGCAGGATTGGAAACCAGTAATGAATACTAAGAATACCCAATGATATTCATGGGGTTGCCCTAAATTAGTAAGAGACTTGAAGACGTGTGTGTGTGTGTGTGTGTGTGTGTGTGTGCATTTAGATTTTCAGATAATAAGGAGAGTGCTCAAATTCCTCAGGAGCTCCATAGCTGTGCATAATCCACATTATCTGTGAGTCTACATCCCCAGTCCTGTTGCAACTACTACTTTGCCCAAATCCAACTGTTGTGCTGTTGGCAGAAAATGAGAATTAAACATTTAGCTTCAGTGTAAATCAGCCAGTCTTCCTGACTTACCTAAAGCAGATGTGTAAATTAGAAAACCTCCAGATATGGTTGAACCACTATCTATTATTATTATTAAATATATAAAAAGTTAAGTACACAGCAAACAAGATTACTATGCTGTCTTTTGTATTTAATCACACGTCGGACACTTCCCAAGTGTCTAGGACTGTGTGATGTATTGGCAAATATTGCAGATCTGAGTAGGGTGATCTTTTGCAGCGGACAGATGGTAATTTTGTCAGTGGCAATTGTTTTTAAGTGCAGGGCAAGGTCTTTAGGCATTGCACCTACTGTTCCAATCACCACTGGGGCCACCTTTACTGGCTTGTGCCAAAGTCTTTGCAGTTCTATCTTTAAATCCTCATATCATGTAAGCTTTTCCAGTTGCTTGTCATCAATCTTGCTGTCACCTGGGACTGCAACATTGACAATCCATACTTATCTTTTTTCCACGATCATGAGGTCAGGAGTATTGTGCTCCAAAACTCTGTCAGTCTGTATTTGGAAGTCCCAGAGTAGTTTGATGTGATTATTATTATTATTGTTGTTGTTGTTGTTGTTATTTATACTCCACTTTATCTCTCCCACAGGAGACTCAAAGTGGTAATACATTACTGGTAATGCTAGTGATTGCTGTTTGGAACTGTAGTCTAAGAACATCTAGAATGTTGCATTTCCCAATTGAAAAACTGGTTTTGTGTGGACTTTGTGAAGATGTAATGGCATAGCGGAATTACCAGTCCCCTATCTTCATGTCATCATTACTCCCAAAAGGAATAGAATTTCACCTTTCCTGTTCAACTACATAAATCATTGTTCTCCTTTGAAGCAAATAACTTTTTTTTAAAAAAAGAGAAAGCACTAATTAACAGAAACCTGCCTTTGTTCAAATATTTTCCAACAGATGAACAGATTATCCTTGTCACTACAGGAAATCAATTAGTTTATTCAACTGAAGACAACTCACGGCAAAAAGGTGTAATATTTTTCTTTGAGGATCTCTGAATTTCCCATGAAACACACACATACTGTTCTGCACTAGTGGTATGTTTCTTGAGAAAATGTTAAATGTTTTTAGGTCCAAAAATATTCACTTTCTAAATCTAAAGCAGGTGGTATTACAATGAATGTCAAAATCATTTTGGAAATTTGGAGTGTGGTGATAGTGCAATATTTTGTGAGAAATAGTTAAGTTGAGAGTTGATTAATAAGACCTAGTTGGAGAACTTTAAATTGCTTTGGGAGATCAAAAAGTGTGTTTTTAATTGTTTTTAAGATGATAAAGACCTTGGCAGCATTTGTATGTGGGTCTTGTAAATGGATAATAAAGGTTTTAAAATGTTGGTCTTCATTTGAATTATGGTTGCTAAACAATGAAAAAATACATAACAAAAAATAGAAAGCAAGAAGGAAACAAATGTTTTGTTTATATCAAGGTCAGAGTATATCTTCCAGCTCAGTGACCAAGTTCAGTTCTTGGAGGCAAATTGCCATGGGAAATGGGATCAAAGGTAAAGATGGGATCAAAATACCAGCATATTTTAACTTCAAGCTCTCACTGCCAGTGTCTAAGACCTTAAAATAACTTTATTTAAAAAATGAAAACTTATTAAGCATTTCAAACTTTGAGAATGGGAAACATGTGTTTTTATAATTGTGTTCTAATTTGTAGCAAATTAATTCGGGACTGTCCAGAACGTTGTCTGGACAGCCCTTCTTTATTGTGGTTCAAACAATAAAGGTTCTGTCTGGATGGGCCCTCTGTCAGGCCTATTCTAGGGGCCTTTCACACAGCCATATAACCCAGAATATCAAGGCAGATATTCCACAATATCTACTTTGAGCTGAGTTATCTGAGTCCACGCTGCTCAGTTCAAATCAGATAATGTGGGATTTTATACAGCTGTGTGAAAGGGGCCCTACACTGCCATACAAAATCCAGATTATCTGCTTTGAACTGGATTATATCATATAATCTATTTCAAAGCAGATAATGTGGAATATTGTTGGGCTTGTGGCTTCTTTGGCTACCATAATTATGGGACCTGCAGTGCAAACTGATACAAGGGATGGGAATTTTCATGAGCGAAGATTCTCTGGGAACTGGTCTGTGTAAACTAGAGTGAGATAAGACACACCTGCGTTGATAGTACAGTCTGCAGAGAAGGAATTTTAATTAGCAAAATTCAAGGCCTATGTTTTAATTAGAGAATCTAAAGTGGTTTGGTTGACTATTTTACTGCTGCTTGCTGTAGAGGCCCCCAGTTTCCTGGCAACATCTATGCAGGAAGATCTCATTGCTTTGGAACTCAAGTATTTCTGCTTTGTCTATGGAAGTCTAGTTAACTTTCTGGGACTTTGATTTTCTTGGACTCTATTGATTCCCTTGGACTCTATTGATTCTCTAGGACTCTATTGAACACATTGGGATTCTTTGGATTTATTTCACTTGTATTGCTTTGGCTCCTGAAACCTTCCTGCTTGGATTATAGATGTGTTTTCTTTGTACCTTTTTATTCTTCAATATATTGCTGATATTATCTGCTTCCAATAAATGACTATATTTCAAGTGCTGGTGTTGTGTGAATACATCTAGAGGGTCCAGGTCCCCTGGAGTGCAACAAATATTTGTTATGTTCAAAGCATATAATCCACATTATTATATGCTTTGATAATCTGGATGATATGGCAGTATAGAAGGAGCCTGAGGGGCAGATACAGTATAAGTGCATGGGTTCGAATTGTGGGGCCTGTCTGGAAAGGGGATCTGTCAAGGGGTGTTCACCATTGGTGTGCCATTTTAGTAGAGACCCTGTATGCATTTAAAAATATCTTAAAAATTGCCCAAGATTTTTAAAGATGGAAATGTATTTTAAGTTGCATATTCTAGTACGACAGAGGGTTGGGTAGATGGCCCTTGCAGTTCCATCCAACTCTGTGATTTTTTTTAAAGGTAGGTGGCATGCTTACAAAATGGGCTGTTTTAATTGCTATGAAAATATCTGTGATTATCCTTAAAGCTACTTTCCAAGCAAAAACCATAACAACACACATTTGTGTGAACCTGCCCCAAGGAAAATGTATATTGCAACAGATTGTCTAAAGCTAATCCTGGTGGGTCATCTAATCCTGGTGAATATTCTGCCAAAGCTATGCTTTGGATACTTTCTTGTGAACGCCTATCTTATCCTAGTCTGAGGCTTGATGTCGCCTTCATGTCTTGCCAAGAAGCTGGTGCCTATTTTCTACTTCCTGTGACTGGAATTTGTTCATATCATCCTTTGGCAGCTTCCCTGGAACCTGAATCATAACTTGAAATACAAAGGATAGTTTGCATACTTTGAACACAGTAATGTGAAAATGAATTTGTTTTCAGCTGGCAAAGCAATGGAATGTCTCCCCTGTGCATAAGAATCATGCAATCGTAACAATTTTATCTCGGCAATCAAAACAAATCCACATGCATTTAATGATCATTGATTGCAGCATTCTTTCCTTTGCAAGAGAAGTCTTTCTGCTGTTATGAAATCTAATGATCTAAATTCAACATTGCTCAGCACCAGGCTGTCAGAACTATAAGCAGATATTTCTGTTGTGATGGAAGGTTGTAACAAATAACCACATGTACCTGCAGGTGTATAACAAATCTGTTCAGTTGAACGGCTTTCTTCCCCAACAAGAGGGAGTAAAGGACAGAAGGAAGTTACCCAAATTGATAAGGCAGGAGTGGTCAGCTCTGCAGGGCTATCAAGAGCTAGGCTTGAGCAAAATGATTGGGTTCTTAGTCTTTACATTTAGCAAAGACATTATAGCCATTGCTTGGTGTTTTGAAGTATCAAACTTATTTTTTGATATATTTATTTGTTTGTTTGTTGTTCCCTATGCCTCCAAGAGGGAATTGGCCACCATCCTTAGCCCAGCAATTTACTAGCCTCTCAGTTTAGCCATTGATTCTCCAGTTTGGCTCTCCAGATATTGCGGGACTATAATTCACAATGCTTCACCTTTAGTTATACTAGCTAGGACAGATGGAAGTTGATAGTTAAAAACTCCTGGAGTACCATAGTTTCACATCAGTACTATAAAATAATGCTATTACTATTATTAATAATAATAGTAATCCCTCATTTTTTTCTAGGAATGGGACACAAAATAGGTAACAACATAAAAATGATGTAGCTAAAATACATAAAACTTAAAATAATAATAACAATAATCTCTCCATTGGATGCTGCCTTGTCGCTGGCGGGGGGCTTAACTGCTTCTATGATGTTGAGAGCTGTGCTGGTGGCAGTGTAAACTACCAGCAGGTTCAACCAAGTCAGAGTGGTTTCAACCAGAAGTAGAACTAAGTGCACCCAACCTATTTAAATATGGTGAAACAAACTCTAAAGAAGTCTATACTGGCTTGGTCATTACCCAGGATAATAAGGACTGTGGTGAGTGCTTCTCCTGGGCACTTGTTGACAAGTGGGCTACAGGAATCAGGACCCATTGCTGAACAACCAGGGCATGGGCCTGTAGGGAAACTGGAAGCAAAACAACTAAAGAAGCGGCAGAAATTTTCAGTGCCACAGAACTGAACTGTCATGAATTGCTATTATAGATCAGAACCACAAAAACGTGGATACCAAAAACAGATGTACCAGCTATGGAAACTTGAATATCCAGATTCAACTGTAACTGAACAGAGGCTTGCTGACCAGAGGAGATACATCACTAGTAAAAAGGTGCTCAGTGAAGTCGAACTTGAAGAAATAAGAAGCAACTGTGAAACAGAAGAACAAACGACTCTGGAGACAGCTGCACAAGATCTAATGACTTCTGAGCCCACTGAACATATGGAGCCAGAAGAAAATGCAGGATTTTTTCAAGACGATGATCATGAAGAGCCTGTGGCCATTGCTTATACTACACCTGGAACATGGACCACAAAGCAACAAAAACTTAAAGAATTTTTTTTGCCCCATGCTGCATTGAAGGAAGAAAGGCAAAGACTGCTAACATTAAAACAGTACCAAGAAAACATCTGACACCTCTAATGAATGATGTGAATGCTGCACCTGCAACTATTGAGATAGGAACAATGGAAGAAACCAACCAGCTTGCATACAGCACAGCAGTGATTGTAACACAAGAACTGGGGATACAACAATTGAAACTCGCAAGACAAATGATTGGAAAACCAAAATGGAAAATATGGCTGGAGTTTAAAAAACAAGAGCCTATGATCAGATGCAAGCAATCTAAAGAACACGAAGGACCAAAAACTTGAAATTGTGAAACAACAAATCACAGCAACAGCCAGAAAAAGTGAGTGATATGAAGCTAGAGTCATCCAATACAAACAAAATCAACTCTTCCAATCTGATCAGAGGTGGTTCTACCAGAGTCTGATTCAGCAGGTGGCTGTGAAAAATGAAAAATCAGAAAAAAACCCAGCTACAAATGCATTCTGGAAAGATTTGTGGGAAACAGAAAAAGGTTACAACAAAAAAGCTGAGTGGATAAAAGACTTTGAAAATATTTTTTCAGAGAAAAAATGAAAACCTTGGAAATAAAAACAGAAACAATCACTGAAAGAGTGAAGAAAGTTAAGAACTGGACATCACCTGGCAATGATCAACTGCACGGATTTTGGCTTAAATATCTGGTTAGCCTGCACTAAAAATGGCCGAACAATTCAATGAGATGCTGCAAACTGGAAACATCAGCAAATGGATAATAACTCGGAATACATATTTGATACAGAAAGATCCAGCAAAAGGGATAATACCAGGAAACTACAGGCCAATAACATGTCTGCCTACAATGTTCAAACTGCTGACAGGCATAATAGCTGCTCAAATCCAGGATTAATTGGAGGAAAATAACATCTTGCCAGTAGAACAAAAAGGCAATAAATGAAGAAGTAGGGGCATTAAAGATCAGCTTCTAATTGACAACATGATACTGGAGAATTGCAAAAGCTGTAAAACAAACTTCTATACAACTTGTATTAATTACAAAAAAGCACTTGACTCACTACCACATTGTTTGATTATCAAATGTCTAGATGTCATCGGGGCTTGTGAAAATATTAGAAAGTTCACTGAAAATGCAATGAAACAATGGAAAACTGAGTTGTTCGTGGGCAACGAAAGCTATGGAACTGTTAACATCAAGAGAGGAATTTTCCAAGGCAACTCCCTCTCACCACTGCTGTTCATCATTGCAATGATCCCTCTGTCAGTAATTCTACAGAAAACAAACCTAGGCCACCAAACAGCAAGAAATTCACCAAAAATGTTCCACTTGCTGTAGATGGATAATCTAAAGTTTTACGAAAAATCAGAAACCGAAATCGAGTCACTGGCCAACACAGTCAGAATCTTCAGCACTGAAATCAGTATGGAGTTTGTCCTGGACAAATGTGCCACCATGGCAATAAAGAACAGGAAAATTACACACAGCGAGGGCATAGAGATGCCAAATGGACAAACCATAAACTGCAATTGGCCTGAAGCCTATAAATATCTGGGCATACTACAGTTGGACAATATCAAGCACGGGCATTTCAAAAATGTGGTCAGCAAAGAATATATCCAAAGAGTCAGAAAGGTTTTGAAGAGCAAATTAAATGGAGGAAATACAATCAAGGCTATCAACACCAACAATAATGAAAGAGGTTAGGGGAAAATCCCTTCTCTATATCTATTCTTGTTTCCCTCTCTTTATTTTACCAATCAAAATTATATCATTACCATGAACAACATCATCATCAACAACAACAATATTTATTATGGTCCATAGGCTTATCAGTAAAAGCAACAGTCAGTATAAATTCTCCCATCTCAAAGACGTCCATTGTACCAGATACATCTACACAGTTTCAAGTAATACCCCTATCGGAGATTAGTTGCTTTCTCAGCCTTGTTGCCATTGTGAGGAATTTTGCCCAGAGTCCTAAATTTACCATACAGGGAGCCATTTAATGCGAATACCTTACAGTGATTAAATATTGCAGACTCTTTCCAATAAAAATTAAACCGCTGATCTGCTGAACTTGTTGATCGAAAGGTTGCAGGCTCAAATCTGGGTAGAGATGTGAGCTCCTGCTGTTAGCCCCAGCTTCTGCCAGCATAGCAGTTTGAAAAACATGCAAATGTGAGTAGATTAATAGGTACCGCTCTGGCAGGAAGATAAGGGCGCGCCATGCAGTTATGCTGGCCACTTGACCTTGGAAGTGTCTGTGGACAACACTGGCTCTTCGGCTTAGAAATGGAGATGAGCACCAACCCCCAGAGTCAGGCATGACTGGACTTAATGTCAGGGTAAAACCTTTACCTATATAGATGTGTGTGTGTGTGTGTGTATATATATGTATGTGTGTGTGTGTGTGTGTGTGTGTGTATATATATATATATATACTCTGTATATATATGTATATATATATATGTATATATATAATTTCTGTGCCAGCCAATCCACAAAACTTGGAGGCAATGATTCTGTTTGTCTCAACATCGAATGCATTGATCTAATATAGAGATGCTTTCAAATGCAGATTTTAATTCTGATGCTTTTGGAACAAAACATTTTCTACCGGCAGGCTTGCTTTGCACCCATCAAATGACATGTTTGCTTAGTTCTGTTACAAAATATCTTCAGATTCATTTCTGAAGAATGTAACAGTGTTCTGTATGTGGCCTGTGGGGAAAATGCCAACTCTGGATGCTTCCCAAATGTTTGAAAGACATTTTAGTGTGTGTGTGTGTGTGTGTGTATCTCTTATACAGTGTGTTTGATTTAAATGTCTGAAGCTGTTCGAGTTTACTGCAGGTGGACTCCAAAGAGCTCTAATTTCAGTCCAGGATTAGCTGAAAGTGATGGAAGAAACAACAATTCTCTAGATTGCCAATTCTAATGTTAATAACCCAGATGTTGCTGGTGGCTGCCAGCTGGGAACACAATGCCCAAAAGCTCTGCATATGGAATTTAATGATGATGAGTGAATCATTTGACCACAACTAGCATTCTTGGCCTATGTTATTATTATCACTCGTAACCTCATTCTTTCAGCCGGTGTCACAGGGAACACAGCAATACTGCATAGCGGATTCAGGGCATTTCTTTTTGCCTTTTCATGTAAATTTAGCTCTCTTGTAAATCATCACACCCGTTATTCTTTTCACATTTATGGATACACACAAAATTCCATCATGTAAATTGCAATACTGCATGATATCTCAGATAAGTGTTTTAGAAATTATAGGATAAAGACCTTGGTGATTTCCAAGATTTTGGGTGCATGTAGACTGTAGAATTAATGTGAGTTCACACTATTTTAACAGTCATTACTCAATGTTATGGAATCATAGGAGCTGTAGTTTTATAAGTTTTAACCTTGTCTGCCAAAGGGTGCTGATGTGTCTCACCAAAATACAACTCCCAGTGTTTCATAGCATTGTGCCATGAATATCAAAAGGGTATCAAGTTGCATTATTTCTACAGTTTAGATGCACCCTTAGTTTCTTTAAGAAAAACTGGAGATTGAGAACTAACCCCAACCCAGGAGAAATGCTGAAACATTTTCAAACCAGCCTCTCTCTTCCCACAAATGAAGTTCATTTCTACACTCTTTCGAAACCTTTGTGACTAAATCCCAAAATTTCTCTGTTTCAAATAAAGACTTTTGTGTATTCTTTGCAATGAATAATCTTTGCCCTTTTCGTGCTGCATTCATTTGACCTCACTCTGATATTGCTTGGCCATATAAGTCCTGGGCTTCACCTCTGACATGTTGGAGGGTGAGAGTTTATAACATTTTAAAAGGCCCATTTTAGGGAGCACTGTCAATTGCTGCCATCCCTTGGTCCTGCTTTTTACTGTTATTTTTCCTTTACTTGACAGAAATGACAAGAGAAAAACAGAATCATTGCCTCCAAGTTTTCTTATGGGTGGTTTTGCTAGTTCAGTTCAGAGGAGCAGATAATGGGTATCATGCCCGAGTGTGAAGAGAGGCTAGGTCAATTCTGATAGAACAACAAATTAAAGTAGCTTGGCCAACAGAAGAGGAAGAAGTATGTTTTCATGAAGAGAGTGGTTAGTAGGGTGCAACATGTTCCAGTGAGACAATTTACTGGCATTTATGATTCAGTGTATTCTCAGGCCACTGATAGTACAGCAAATAATGTATCACTGACAGATTTGGCCTCTTCCTATCTTTTTAAATATTCTAGCAGTTAATTCATGCATAATGTTTCAGCTCAGAGTTAAATGTATCTTGTTCTGTATTTTTTTAAAGACTGTCTGAAGCCCCAAGCTGATTTAATCCCAAATGAGAAAGTCTGTCCTGATGCCAGAGTTTTATCATGGAAAGAGGAAAGTGAACTGTGCCATGAAAAATGGCATGAAATTTCAAATTAAGACACACATTCAGCAAGTGCCCCTAGTACAATATAGCAGAAAAACAAGGCAGTCTTCCAGCCACCAAACTAACACTCAGAAATAGTTGGTGAATTTTCTGAGCACCTTTGTTAATATATCATTCACAATTTGTTGTTTGTTTATTGTTGTTTATGAGCTGTCAAGCCAACTTTGACTTATAGCACAAGACAGCATAAATCACAGTTGTCTTGACAGCAAATAACAATAACAAGTAACAACAACAAATGAATGAAAGAATAAGAGCCTTCCAAAAGCCCATTACCATGTTTCTACATTGTCAATTTAGTTATGAATATGTAACAACACATGTTTTCCTGCCCACCTCCCTAAACAGCCCACAACTGCTCCCAAGCAATGGAGATATGGTCTGCTATCAAATGAGCTACTGCAAGATGGAATCACAGAATCATAGAATCATCTAGTCCAACCCCCTGCTATGAATGAAAAGCACAATCAAAGCACTCTGGACAGATGGTCATCTAGCCTCTGGTTAAAAGCCTCCAAGTAAGACAATAATATTGGCATATTCTGTCAGAGATCTATGATGTGAAGATGAAGTGAAAACCAAGTGCAATCATAGCAATAATGCCAAAATAATTTAGACGTGGCATTACTGAATATGGAGCAGTTATAGATCCAAACCTTCAGGTTACAAATGCATAACTGCAGTTTGTGACCTAACTCTTGACCAGGATGGCTCCCATCCCTGCTTGCATTTCACAAGCAGTTGAAAACATGTCTCTGCCATCTGGCATTTAATGAATGATGGACAAGCTGCTGGGGATGCTAGGAGTGGAATTTTGAGGAGAGTGGGTGTTTCATTTTTAATTTTGATTTTAATTGTATTTTAATTGTATTTTTACTTTTCATTGTCATTGAATCCCTATGAGGAAAAAAGGCAGTATAAAAGTAAGGAGATAAAGATAAATAAATATGGGTTGCTTACCTGTAACCGTAGTTTCTTGAGTGGTCAGCGTGAATAGCACCTATTGGTTAATCCCCTGCGCTCGCGCAGGCAGCTCGGAAGTCTCGAGGCAAAAAATTACAGTTGGCCCCCGTGCACCCTCCCCGCTAGTATAAATAGCCCAGCTGAGGGGCCAACTGCCAGTTCTCTTCCGCCGCAAAGCAGAAGCCTGGCATGATCTCATTAAAGAAAAAGCGGGGAGGATGGGCGGGAGCGTGCTATTCACGCTGACCACTCAAGAAACTACGGTTACAGGTAAGCAACCCATATTTTCTCTTCGTGGTCAGCTGTGAATAGCACCTATTGGTAGAATAACAAGCTACAAACCTCGGATGGTGGGCGTCATGCCACTGCTGAGAACAATACTGCACGGCCGAAGGCGGCGTCCCGCTTGGAAAGCATGTCCACCTTATAGTGTTTCACGAAGGTTAGCGGGGTAGACCAAGTTGCCGCCCTGCAGACCACGTCGAGGGGAACTCCTCTCATGAACGCCGTCGATGTCGCCACAGACCTAGTTGAGTGTGCCTTAACATTTAATGGCATTTCTTTCCCTGCCACAGTGTAAGCCTTATGAATACAGGCAACTATCCAGGAGGAGATGCACTGTGATGACACAGGTAGGCCCATAACATCCCTCCTATACTTAACAAACAACTTTTGGGACTTCCTAGTTCCCGATGTTCTGCTGGTGTAAAAGGATATTGCTCTCCGCACATCTAACATATGCAGAGACCTCTCCAACCTAGTTGCTGGACTTTGAAAAAAGGCCGGCAACACGATCTCTTGCGACATATGGAATTTATCCGATACCTTTGGCAGGAAGGAAACATCAGTCCTAAGTACAACTTTGTCTTTATGAAATCTCAAATAAGGTTCATCACAACGCAGGGCACATAACTCACTAGCCCTACGCGCAGAAGTAATCGCAACGAGAAACGCAGTCTTCCAAGATAGAAGGGACATATCTATTGTTGCCAACGGTTCAAAGGGAGGCTTCATAAGAGAATGTAAAACAAGCTCTAGACTCCATGAGGATATAACTGGATGTACCTCAGGACGAAACTTTGCAAAACCTTTCATGAATTGTGAAATAATAGGGTCTGTAAAGCAAGAGGGCAGACTAACCTTACGGCGGAACCAGGAGATCGCTGCTAAATAACATTTTAATGAAGAATATGTCAATCCCTGTTCCGATAAAGAAACTAAAAAGTCCAAAATAAGAGACCTGTCCGCCGTAAGGCCATCAACCCCTCTTGCTCTTACAAATTCAGTGAAGCGTCCCCATTTATACATATAGGATCTCTTTGTACTATCCTTCTGCGCTGCCCCTAGGATACTCCTAACTTTCTCTGATAAACCATTGTATTGAACATCTATTGAGGGGAGATCTTCCACGCCGTCAACCGGAGAGCGTGAACATCCGGGTAAAGAACTTGGCCTCCCTGTGAAAGTAAAAGATCTACTCTCTGAGGTAGTGGATAATAAGTTCCTCTGGATATCTTCATTAACAGGGAGAACCATGGTTGTCTTGGCCACCATGGGGTTATTACAATCCCCCTCGCCCTGTCTCTGTTCATTTTCGACACAACTCGCAGGAGCAGCGGGAATGGAGGGAAGGCGTAAGTGATGAATGTCCCCCAATACATCAGGAAGGCATCTCCCAGACAGTTCTGCATCCGTCTGAGTCCCAGTCGAGCACAGAACCTGGCACATTGAGTGTTGCTTGGCGAAGCAAAGAGGTCTAACTCTGCTTGACCCCACATATTGAATAGGGAAAGAACCACATCTCTGTTCAATGTCCATTCGTGGTTCCCCAGGGGATTTCTGCTCAGGTGATCCGCTATTGTGTTGTACTCTCCTGGCAGGTGTATCGCTACTAAGTAAATTCCTCTCTGAATACACCAATGCCAGATCTCCATTGTTAGTGCATTCAGTGTTTGAGAATGTGTCCCCCCTTGTTTGTTTACGTAAAACATTACTGTGGTGTTGTCCGTAGCCAACTGCACAATCTTCCCCGAAAGAATCAGCTCGAATGCCTTGAGTGCCTTCTTGACTGCCATCAACTCTAAGTGATTTATGTGTAATGTTGACTCTATTTCTGTCCATTGTCCTTGTGCTGTGAACTCCCCTACGTGTGCACCCCAACCTGTGAGTGATGAGTCTGTTGTTAGGTTTATAGTTGGGGCTGGCTGGTGAAACGGCAGACCTGCGCACACATTGTGTGGGTCCAACCACCACCCTAGGGACTTGCACACTTTTGGTGGTATCAATAATTGCATAGAAGTTTTGTGGATGTTCGGGCTGAAAACAGATTGGAACCAGGACTGTACTGGTCTTAAATGAAGCCTGGCATGAGGAGTTACTGCTGTTGTCGATGCCATATGGCCTAACACGACTTGTATATCCCTTGCTGACACTAATCTCCGTCTCAATAGTTCTTTGATGATATTCCGCAGGTTGAGAAACCTGTCCTCTGGTAGGAATGCCTTTTCCTCCACTGAGTCCAGAAGAGCTCCGATGAACTGTGCTCTTCTTGTTGGGATCAAATTGGACTTTTCCCGGTTCACAACGAGACCTAGGGACTGGAGAAGAGACATAGTTTTTTCTATGTTAGCTAACACTTCCTCCTTAGAGCCACCCACTAACAGCCAGTCATCTATATACGGATAGACTGCTGCCCCGTTTCTTCGTAGGTATGCTGCCACAACGGCCATACACTTAGTAAACACTCTCGGGGCTGTGGAGAGTCCGAAGGGCAGGACATTAAAATGGTATGCCTGTTCTCCTACCAAGAATGCTAAATATTTCCTATGTCTCCTGTTGATTGAAATATGGAAATAAGCATCTTTAAGATCTATTGTTGCAAACCAATCTCCTTTATTCAATAACATTAAGATAGTCTTTAAAGAAATCATTCTAAACTTCCTCGGTGTTATATATTCATTAACTCCTCTAAGGTCTAAAATAGGACGCAGTCCTCCACCTTTTTTAGGTACTAAAAAGTATTTAGAGAAAAAACAGGAACCAAACATGTTCGAACATATAGGAGATATAGCTCCCTTAAGTAATAACTTCTCTATCTCCTCCAGTAACACAAAGGATGGAGGGGTAATACTTAAATAACCAACCGGAGGTAAACTATCAAACTCAATACTGTATCCTTCGTTTACTATACGAAGGACCCACATGTCGGACGTTATATTAGTCCATGAATCAAGAAAAGGAGCTAAACGGTCGCCAAACATTGGGGCAACTGTAGTCACAGCATCTACGCAAAACAATTCAACACCAGTAGCAGGAGCCACTTGCAGCATCAGTTGTGGATGCTGTTCCACACCCTGACTTGAGCCACTGTCAAAAACGCTGCTTATTTCCTGGTGGTTTTGCGGTTTTGCCTTGGTAAGGCTGGTACCGGCCTCTACCTCCAAACTGTTGTCTTCTCTGAAAGGGCCTGTTTGACTGCTGGTATCTCTGCCTATTCTGGTTGAAGTAACTGCCGGTATTACGCCTGTAGTAATTGCCAGTAGCCTGCCATCTTTGTCTTTGCTGACCAATCTGTTTGGGATAATTGTAAACCTGCATGGTCTTTTTCATCTCGTGCGTGTGTTTGATTTTCTCTTCTGTAGTCGGGTTAAAAATGCCCTCAACGTGCATTGGTAGCTCCTCAGCAATAGCACGATTCTCTTCTGACAATGAAGACGCTCTTAACCAAGCATGTCGTCTGGCTGCTGTTCCCAGCGCAAAGACTTTACTCGCTGATTCAGCCATATGTGCTGCAAAGTCTTTCTGATACTCTGCCAACAGAAGAGCATCTGTTTGGAATGATAAAGGTACTCTTCTTTCCCATTCCGGAAGCAATTCTATATAAGGGGTCATACGCTCCCATAGAAATGACTGGTAGGCTGCCATGTATGTGGCATAATGAGCCATCCTCATTGATAAGCCTGCAGCCATATGGGCCTTCCGCCCAATGAGGTCTATTTTCTTCCCTTCTTTATCAGTTGGCGTTGAGTTAAACTTAGAGGGTCGTCTGCCTTGGCACACTTCAGTAATAGCTGTGTTGGGCTTAGGTGGGCGTGCCGCCCACTCATCCCCTGCTAAGTCTATTTTGTACAGAGCGTCTACCCCTCTTGGGATAGCTGGTGTCATCATTGGTGAAAGGTTAGTGACTTTACCCAGCTTGAGTAAGTATGGCAATGATGGCAGTGAGGAGACCGCAGAACCTTTTTGGCGGGATGCCGGAAACATAGGGTCCTCTACCGTATCTGGTTTCTTTGGTGGAGGCAGGTCCAGTGCTCTGCCTATGCGGGCCACCATAACCGCGAATTTCTCAGATTCGTCTTCTTTTTGCGGTTTATTTTTATTAGCTTCTTCGTATAAGTAATGGTCATCCTCTGAGAAGTCTGAAACTTCACAATGTGCATCCCTATTCGTTCTTGGGGGTGAAAACTCATCCCTCTCACCAATGGACAGTGTCGCTGAGTGAGGCCTATCTGGCCCATCTCCTTGTCCTACTTCCTTATGCATGTAATGTATATCCTTTGTTTGACCATGGTCCTTAGAATAGACCAATTGGCCCTTATGATTTATGTGCCAAGTTCCCCCTAGGGAGCTCAGAATTGGCAGGCTGTCTTCACTTATTATCAAGTGTTGGCCTCTATGCAGTCTGTCCCTTTGTGCATTAGCAGCCCTTCCACAAGGGTCAGTTGAAATAGCCACATTTCGCTTCTTTAGCATGCCACCATCCATGCATAAGCCTGAGGAAGCTCCTTGCTTTTTCCTCTTGCTAATATTTCTCCCTTTCGCTCTATGTGAGTCTACTGGGGAGGAGTTGGAGGAGGAGTTGGAGGAGGGGCTATAGCGTGATTGACGCTTCTTCTTGCCATGCCTCCTCCTTCTCTTCCGAGGAGGAGTGGTATTGTTCGATGAGGAGGAGGAGTTGGAGGAGGAGCTACTTGACGTTGTCGACGTCGAGGATCTTCGACGTCGACGCTCCGCCTTTTTCTTCAAGTGGGCACGATCCCGAGAACGTTTCCGGCCCCGTGAGCGCTCTCGCCGCTCACGACACTCGGGTGATGCGGGTCCCACTCCATACGGTCCCGAAGGCGGAGGAGGGCCAGATGCCGAAGAATCCAGTGCCTCTATGGGCTCGCCGGATCTCCTTGAGGCTTGCTGTGCAGAGGCCTCAAGGGACTTTCTGGAGGCTTGCTGTGCAGAGGCCTCAAGGGACACGGCATCGGGAGTTCGAGGGGCAAGCCTCTCGCCCGAGCTCGTCTTCTGCCTGGCCGTTCCCATTTCTTCCATAACCTTCTTTGAGGTACTGGGCTCCTCTATTGCTGTGGGCGGATTATGCGCTTTGGGCTCCACAGTGGGAGGGATTGTTTTTGCGCCCGCCATTTTTTTCCCTTCGAAGCTACCGTTGGGGCTTGCTTTTTCTTCTTCTTCTCTCCCAACGGTAGCTTAATACACAAGCGGCCATCCGGCTGGGTTTTGGCCATTTTTTCTTCTTGATCCTTTTCTACATTAAATAAAGACTGCTCATACATTGCAGCCATCAATCTTAACTCTCTGTTCTTCCTCGTTTGAGGAGTAAACATCTTGCATATTTCACAGTCCTGGGAGAGATGTTCTTCTCCCAGGCAAGTTAAGCAATTGCTATGGCCATCATTGTCCGGGATTTTATTAGGACATGAGGCACATTTCTTGAAGGCTGTAGTCGCCATTCTCTAATAGAAATCTTCCTTGCTGCCCTAGCGGCGGAATTAGAGAACTGGCAGTTGGCCCCTCAGCTGGGCTATTTATACTAGCGGGGAGGGTGCACGGGGGCCAACTGTAATTTTTTGCCTCGAGACTTCCGAGCTGCCTGCGCGAGCGCAGGGGATTAACCAATAGGTGCTATTCACAGCTGACCACGAAGAGAAACAATAATGGCCATGCTCAGGTCTTACAAAACTCAGGCTAGTAGCTTTCTTGATATTTAATAATCCATATTTTTCAGAATTGGGAAACAAGGCAGTTAGTTCACATTAAAAATTAAAACAGAATTTCTGACATAAAACCAAATTATTATTATTATTATTATTAGTAGTAGTAGTAGTAGTAGTAGTGTCAGGAGTGACTTACAAAACTGCAAGTCACTTCTGATGTGAGAAAATTGGCCGTCTGCCCAGAGGATGCCTGAATGTTTTGATGTTTTATCATCCTTATGGGAGGCTTCCCTCATATCTCTGCATGGGGAACTGAACCTGACAGAAGGAGCTCATCTGAACTCTCCCTGGATTCAAACCTGCGACCCGTCGGTCTTCAGTCCTTCCGGCACAAGGGTTTAACCCACTATGCCACCAAGGGCTGCTGCTAATAATAATAATAATAATAATAATAATAATTGTTACACAGTCTTCCTGTGATGCAATATTTTCTGCAGTGTAGACTAGAAACCCAATGCCTTCAATCTGAAATAGTGTAAAATTCCTCTGAATTCCTAAACGAAGCCTGAGTTCTCAAAAGAACAGAAGAAGGGAGAAAATGCCCGGGAACCTTAATATTTAGTTTTAGATTTTTTTTGTCAGTTCATGTCACAACCTTCCAACTACCCTGTCTGACTTTGATATAAATAAATAAAGGTTACCCTGAAATGAATAATGGTTGCCTGTCTAGTCTATTTCATTTAGGTCTCCGTTTCAGACTTGTCAGTTTCTTTCGGCATCACTGGCTCTACAGAGAAATGGCAAATGTGTAGCAAAACAGAGTTCTCCACCATTGTTCTTCTTGCATGCACTATTGGTTTTCAACAAATATTCATTTTCGTAATCTTGTAGAATCATATTCTAAAATAAAGTAAAATCTTCCTGATAAAACATTTTCTGACTTGAATATAAGTGGGAAGTTTGCTTTGATAAATCACACCTACATGCACTTATACTGTAATTTTCTTGATATTTAACTTCTGTTATTATACATTATCTCATTGAATAGATTGCCAGCTCTGAAAATGATCCCCCAATTTAAATAGTTTAAACCCGATGTGAGTTCATGTTTTCCTGTTCTTGGCAACTGTAATGCAGTCTTGTTTTCTGCAATATTGGGCAGCAGATTAATAGTCAAACCAGATGTCTGGTAAGGTGCCTCATCTCCAAAATATCTCATTAAGTATGTAAATAACAGTGTTCCATGCTGGCCACATGACCTTGGAGGTATCTACAACAACACTGGCTCTTCAGCTTAGAAATGGGGATAAGCACCAACCGAACCCCCGGAGTCAGACATGACTGGACTTAATGTCAGGAGAAGGCCTTTACCTTTACTTATGTAAATATAAGTATTCCAAAATACTTCTCAATGCAAAATACTACTGCTCCAATGCAGTACTCGACCGGCACTAGAAAACAACAAATGTGGCCTTACTCACAGGTACTGACTTGGTCACCAAAATTGCCAAAGAGGTTGTGTAGCTCCAATTATGTTCCTCGAGAACTTCTCTGATAAAGAGAAGTTTCAAATCCAAGCCCCAAAACTCTCCCACCCCCAAATTGTCCTAAGGAAGAAATTGTATTGGTGACATACAGATATTTTACAATTCTTGGGAGCAATTTAGATTTCGAAAACTGTATATATCTTGAGCAGGAATAAAGCCTTTCACCAATCATGTGCCCAATTATAATTGCTGCAGAGTGTCGACCTGGTTGCACATTTTGAAGTTGAGTTTGTCTTGCAGAGCTTGTCCTTTCTAATTCCATTTTATGTTGACAGTGAAGTGTCAAATGTAGCATTTAATGGACAGGCTTGTCATGCTGCAATAAGACTTTCAATCTGAATAGTTCCAAAATCCAACTCATATATTGTTCAAAATATTTTAACTAATTCTTACACCTTTATGAGATCAGTATGATTACTCCAAGTTTCCTGTTTATTATAAATGCATCTAATGACTGGGATGCAATTATTATACAGTTCAATCTGATTTGCAATTACAAAATTGCTGTTAGTGATGTAAAAAAAATCATCTTTATGCAAGAAACACTCACGCTGCAAGATGGATGTTAGTATGGCCATAGGAGAAATTATAAGGAGCTAAAGATGATGTGCACAGAAAATTACTTCTACAATTATGCACTTATAACAAAACAATGATCTGGAACATACTGTTACTCAACAAAAATTGGCCCTCGGGAACAATGCAATTTATATAGGTGTTAACTTGTTATTCAACAACTGGTTAAACAAATCTACTCTAGAAGGGACTACTAATAGGAACCAGGCCAATGAAAGCTTTTATACAAAAGTACATAGACAATATAGAGATATAGATAAGGGCCCAAATATCCTAAAGGCACCAAGTCCCACCTGACCTTAAAAGTTAAGCAAGGTCAGCATTGGTTAGTACTTGGATGAGAGATCACCAACAAACACCACCCACTGTAACCTATATTTCAGAGGAAGGGAATAGAAAAATCACCACTGAGCATTCCTTCCGTTGAAAACTCCAAGAAAATTCATGGAGAACTAGAAACTGACAGTTGACTTGAAGGAACATGTTGTTGTTGTTGTTTGTTCAGTCGCTTCTGACTCGTGACCTCATGGACCATCCCATGCCAGAGCTCCCTGTCGGCCGCCATCTCCCCCAGCTCCTTCAGAGTCAAGCCAGTCATTTCAAGAAAGGAACATATGCATACATAAATAGCTAAATGTTTAGGAAACCTTTTCTTAAAGTAATAGTGTCTGAAATTGTTAAGATAGGGTTATGGGGCATACAAAACAAACAGAAAGGAAGTAATGACACAATTTTGGGGGCAAAAATGTGGATCAAATTTTATCATTTTATTATCTCTAAAACATATGATAAAATCAAAAATTAAGGCAACAATAACATATGAAAGATACCACACGCTATCAAATACTCATCTAGAAAATAACATAGGTTTCTATTTAAGGCTGAAGGATCTCTTAAAGGTCACACAATGCATCTACGCTACATAGAGAGAGTAATTCCATTTTAACTGTCATGGGTCCATCTGATGGAATATACTGGGATTTCTAATCTGATATGACTATAACTGTTATAGTTCATTTCTCAACATATTGCGTAGATGAGTTATTTTGAGTGGTGAGTGTTGGGATTGTCATGTATCCCAGATATGGGGAAAAGGTGGCGTATAAGCTGTATCTATCCTGCCATGTAATGCAGTTTAAACTGCATTAGATGCTCAGTGAACCCATGTATTGAAGTTTGAACTGCAGTATATGGGTCTAGAGTTTGAACTGCATTGAACTGAATTGTGTGGGTCTACAAAAAACACATGATGTATTTCAAACTGCATTATAGACCAGCGTAGATCCACCATAGAAAAACTAATACAATGCAATGCATTGTAATTGAATACAATACCAGTAATTGTTTTTTCAGTTATTTTCTCTGAAAAATCAGGTACTCCAAGGCGAACATTGCTTATATTCATTCAGTTTACATTCCAGTGCTCCATGAGGTCAGGTCTTGCAGAGTTTCAGTTTCTAATGCCTGAAGATGTGTTCCGGACAACCATGTTTATTTTCATATAGAAACATATGTTTTGTGAAGAAAACATCGTTTCTGTACATAAATCTTTGGAGAATCTAAAAATGTATTTTCAGTGCCAAAAAGGAGGATTTCTGCTCACAAAGTTTGTTTTCAGTTCAGAAAAGCCATGTGCATTTCTGCTCAATAGTGTTTTCTGTGTAAAACAGTATATTTCTGCACAGATAAATGCATCCCAAAATGCAACCAGTGATGGAGAACAACATAGAAATATTTGTGTTCTTGGTTGTTCTTGCCTCTATGTATGAAGAACATGTATGTCCAAAGAATATGGTTTGGACAGACAGTTCAATACCCTGGATAGTTTGAACTAAAACCCAGAGTGGATTGGCTGCTCACTAAAATGGAAACCACCAGATTCCATGATCTGAACTTATACTTCCCCTTCAAACTCTAGTACTAACCATTAGACTAGTGGACCTGTTCCCTCAGTACATTGGTGACTATTTCTCATATTTCAGATTTAAGAAACTCAACTTCCTTCTGTTTGACTCTTCTGAATCCTTTCAATTCAGGCATATCTTGAAGTTTCTCCTTGTATGTTCCAGCAAAAATGGTTTGTAGCTTTTTATCACCTATATCAAATGAAGTGTCACATTTTAGAAGGCAAGGAGGAAAAGAATTCAACTTTTGCCCTGGTATGTGAAGCTCAGTCTGAAGAGTTTTAAAAGAACAACCTCCACCTTTAGGTCTCCACGTAAGCTTTTTGGCTACTGACTCAGTCTGAGATTGAAGCAGAGTCTGCAAAAGATAATGCTATGACATAATAGGTTCATTCACTATACCAATTCAGATGTTTTGACAACATTATTGTGTCTCTTAATTTGATTTGTGAGACACATGTAAATATGTTGCTCCAAAGGAATTCTCAAAAGTTTACACAAGCATTTAATAAGTCAACAAAAGCAATTAATATTTAATCCCAGCTCATTAAGGGGTCATAAGCATAAATACTTGTCTTCTGAAAAGTAAGCGTTCTCTCAATATGTATGTATATAGCTTCGCCTAAATTATTGTATTTTGTGGCACATCATGACAGTCCCCACAGCCTTGTCTCCTTATGGAGAATCCAAAACTATGGGGCGGGGGGAAATAAATGTTATTTCTCAGTGTCTCAAACTCCCTCAAAAGTGGCCATTCACAATTGTAAACATGAACCTTTCATGATTACTAGATTGTAAATCCAGTTTATGATTTTGTAACTGTTGAACATGTTGACATCTGTCTTCCTTCAAGCAGATTTGGATAGCACCTATTTTGTTTATCCAAGTGCTGGACCACATTTTCAAGAGTAGTGGCAGCAAGGCCTCAGTTCTTTCTTCTCTTCACCTCTCAAACTTGCTATCCATTTCATCCAATATTCATTGTTTCTTAATATACATACTCTTTATGTATGCTTCACATATATGCTCCAACATGAATGGACATCTCATATCAGTGGTTCTCTGTCAAAGAGACTATTTAATTTCACCTCCTGGGGTGTTTTATGAATGACAATGCCAGTTGGGTCTTCTGGGAGATAAAGTCCAACAATATCTTTAAAAATTCAGTCCTACTCGCAATGAGGACCAGTGCTGGGAATATTTTAAAAATTCAAAATCTTCTTTGTCTTTAGAAGAAAGGCTGTGTTAGATACCGTGGGTGGGGTGGGGTGGGGTGAGGGGAACCGCCAATGCTGCAAGATTCTCAGTCTTTAGAGTTTGTAGTCTGAAAACAAGGTGTACAAAATGCATAGGTTTATGCAAAAAAGAAAAAAAACAGTTGCATACATTGGTATTTTTTATGCAAAAACATATTGACACAATTTTTATTTTACCCAGCGTGTCAAATTGCTCTCCAAAGTCATTACAAATGTACAAAACATTTTTACAATCATTCCTGGGAGGTGGGATGGGTTTTTCCTCTTTCAGATAACCCCAAATCATTAATTCTTGTGTGCAGAAAGAGAAAAGACAAAGATTTAAATTTCTACTGTACAGATAGGCATCACTCCCACTCAACCACAAACACGGCTATAAACACAGGGCACATTTTTAAAAAAATCTATATTGGCAACAGTTATGAGGGATGTTTTCATTTTGCTCTCTTTCCTTTAAGTTCCTTTTTTCTTTTCATATTCTGGGACTCTTTGGGGCAAAAGGTTTTTATGCAAACCTTTTTGGCTGTTGCTTCTAGTGTCAGAAAAAAGTATGTCAGGCAGGGATGAAAATATCTCACTGTCAGAGACATTTTTTCCTTGTGGGGTTTCTCAGTGCATTGGGAATTACTGAAGATATCTGAAAATTCTTTGTGTTCCAAACACCCGCAGCCTCTTTTCTCCCATCTCAGTGCACAGGGATGGGGAAACTCAAGTCTCTCTTCCATGCATGCTGAGATCCAAATGCATCTCCCCGGCCACCTTTCCCAGATCAATTGTTCTTGTAGTCTTTGGTGGGCTGGAGATCCAACTGTGCTTGGATGGTTGCCATACATGAAGAGTTAACTGGGCAGGCATACTGAATGCATGAACTGTTTAAATTTAGAGACTAACAAATATAGTTTCTCTGTTAAAAATATGGTTCTGTCATCCAAAAATACCTGACTGAGATGGTGGATCAGGAAGATGTAGTACAAATCTGCAGGTGGAATTATGTCGCATCTCTCTACCCCATCTCCCATCAACCATTTACTTCTTGCATCTCCCAACATGGGATTTATTAGTTGATAGATTACATGATGTTGGCAGAGGAGTGTCCAGCTAGGTGGATGCAACAAGGCATCTTCCAATACCTCAAAGAGTCATCTGGAAGTCATTGCTTTGCATCTGCATAGCTAGGTGCCATTCCAATGCCCCCTCTCTACTAGCCAGTAAATACTGAGTAGAGGACTACCACAGGTAAAAGATGGTTTTTGAGAGGCCTGTATTTATTTTTTTATTTATTTGCCATTTTAAATTCCACCCTTCTCACCCTGAAGGGGCATCAGAGCAGTGCACATAAAGGCACAATTTGATGCTATACAACACATATCTAGCAAATAAAACATATACATTAAAACAACTGCTAAAACATTTCAACATTAACATTATTTAAACTACATAATCCATATTCACATATTTGATAAATTCCAGCCCCCCTTCTGCACTGCCATATAAAATCCAAATTATCTGCTTTGAACTGAACTATATGGCAGTATAGACTCAGATAATCCTGTTCAAAGAAAATAATGTGGATTATCTGCTTTGATAATCTGGATTATATGACAGTGTAGAAGGGGCCATATAATCATAGAAATGGAAGACACTATGAAGGGAAGAGTTGGAAAAACACATTCTAGTCACCAGCTACTTTTGACTTTACAGTCATGTGTAAAACTATTCACATTGTGTTGTTTACTTTTCAATAGACTCCCATGGACTTCCACTGTTTTTGGAGTTGACATGAAACAAACTATGAAAAAGCCTGTGAATGCTTGATCTTTATGCTCTTGTATTTTAATTAGCACCTTAAGTAAAACCATAGAAGGGTTTTACCTGGGTATTTCCCTCTAAGTCTTGGTGTAAATGTTCCTCAATTGCAATGCAAATTCATTAATTATTCATTCAGGACCCATAATAAATTTCTTTGGTAGCAATGCAACTGTTATGTTGACTTGCACGAGACTGCCACTATAACTCAGCCTTGGTTAAACATTAATTAATTAATGGATGCAAACCGGAGCTCAAATTTGCACAAAATAAATCTACATGGCACTTCTGATCCCATCATGTTCAAAATTATGCTTCCCAAATATTGATTTGGCAAACAGATACAGAATAGAAGGGTGGGTGGGGTGGAGATGACTCTTTATTGTTAAGTATGAATATGACAATTAACCTCTCGTATCCTTTCTAGCTCAGGCCTGGGGGTTAATTGGACAAACCCTTCACCAAGCTTACCTGGATTCTTGATTCCTGCATTTCTTTATCAGAACATTTGTCATTTAATTAAATTTGTGGATGAGTACTCAGGCAGTTTCTGGAAAGAATTTAACAGGTGAATTTTGCATAGGCACAGCATGGAAGAGTGAGGTAAAGGAAATGAACAGTTTCAGCAATCTAAATAGCCAATATGAAAAGGAGACATTAACAGAGGAATAACAATTCAACAGAACTCTTCTTTCGAAAGATGGATGGATTGCTTGGACAACTGTGACTGAATCTTTCTAGCTCTTTAAATATCTCCAATTGCCTTGATTACAAACTCACTGTTTTCAGAGCTTCTTTGATGCCAGACATGATAATAGCTCCAAATGACACCCAATCACAGTATACTGCCGTCCACATGGTTAGACTCAAAGTTACTGCATAGTTCTAGCTTTGTGTAACAAGTACAATGATCAGTTAGTGCTCTTCTCCACTTTGGAGGAATTACGGGTTTTGTTTGCAATCAATGTTGCATGTCACACTCCATCTTGATAGAGAAAATGCCACAACAGGATTTTGAAGCTTTTTTTTTTCTATTGTGGGCGGGAGAAGGCAAAGTTTTAGCTTTTCAGCTCAAATATGACTTTGTTCAGGTATCATGGTATAAAATGGCTTTTTAAAAATAATAAGCACATATATTTATTTTAAAAAGAATAAGCACATAGGGAGAGATCATCCGGAGTTTCGGGGTACAGTGTTATCTGTATGCAGATGATGTCCAACTCTGTCACTCCTTCCCACTTGTTACTAAGGAGACTGTACAGATCCTGAACCGGTGCTTGGCCGCTGTGTCAGACTTGATGGGGACTAACAAATTGAAATAGAATCCAGACAAGACAGAGGTACTCCTGGTCAGTCGCAAGGCCAAACAGGGCATAGGGTTACAACCTGTGCTGGATGGGGTTACACTCCCCTTGAAGGCGCAAGTTTGCAGTCTGGGTGTGATCTTGGATTCATCGCTGAGCCTGGAACCCTAGGTTTCGGCGGTGACCAGGGGAGCATTCACACAATTAAAACTTGTACACCAGCTGCGCCCGTACCTTGGGAAGTTTGACTTGGCCATGGTGGTCCAGGCTCTGGTTACATCCCGTATAGACTACTGCAATGTGCTCTATGTGGGGTTGCCTTTGAAGACTGTTCAGAAGCTTCAAATGGTTCAACGGACGGCTGCCAGGTTGCTAACAGGAGCAGCGCTCAGGGAGCGTACAACCCCTCTGTTGCGCCAGCTCCACTGGTTGCCAGTTTGCTACCGGGCACAATTCAAAGTGCTGGCTTTAGCCTATAAAGCCCTAAACAGATCTGGCCCAACCTACCTGTCCGAATGTATCTTCTATGAACCTACTAGGACATTAAGATTGTCTGGGGAGGCCCTGCTCTTGATCTTGCCTGCGTCACAAATATGTTTGGCGGGGACGAGAGAGTCAGGGTCTTCTCAGTGGTGGCCCCTCAGCTATGGAACTCCCTTCCTAAAGATATTAGATCGGCCCCCTCCTTGTTAGCATTTCGAAGGAAAGTGAAGACCTGGTTGTTCAAACAGGCATTTGAATAGGCAGTGCAACAAATACAGGACTGTGGAATTGACTGGACGACGATACTGGATTATGATGACTCATAGCGGTTTACAAAAGCAAAAATTCAATGCTACATAATAAAACAATTAAAAACAATTGAAAACAGTGGTATAAATATACACTCATTGTAAGGTCAATAAAATATAATTCATTTACATCTCAGTATCATCGTCCAGTCAATTCCATAGTCCTGTATTTGTTGCACTGCCTATTCAAATGCCTAGAGCTGAGAATAGTGGTATATAAATGGAGTAAATAAATAAATAAACAAATATTAAAATCCATTTCTCTTTTCTGTTGGCTGATGACATTTTTCCTTCAAAAATTAATTAGATTTATATTCTGCTTTTCACAATGAGATCTTCCATGAATAATACTATGAATCAAATCAATCAACAAGTCAGTCATTTGCCAAGCCATAATCTTTAATATCTAATACAGAAACCACTAAAATTGCTCATATGTTAGCAGCTGTGGGGTTCCAGCCTGGTGGGCTTGGGGAGACCTCGAGGGGGCCCGGACCAGGTATCAGCTGACTCAGGAGAGTCAGAGGATGATGGATGGCCTGATGCTTATGATACTTCTGAAGAGAGCCTGTAATGGGATAATACAGGGTTGCAAGGTTATGGGACTTCAGATGAATTTAGTGAAGATTCCATGGAAACGGACTCAGATAGTTATGAGAAACCAGGCGGCTTTGGGTCGCAAGAAAGAGTGGCTACTCTCTTTTCAGATGGTGCAATGGGAGACGAGGAACGGTCTGGTTCCCATCCTGATAACGATACAGCTGTCCACGCTAATGAGAAGGAATTCAACAGGAGAGCTAGTATTTCGGCTTCACTGAGAGATTGGAAAAAGGGAGTGTGTTGGTCCCGCAAGAGCTAGATTCTATATCTAAGCAACCTGGGAAACTGGGCTTTAGATCTGAAGCCACGTTTGGTGTGGCTACGTCTCTTGTTCCAGGCTCCAAGTTTCTCCTGACTGCCAGAGTGGTTTGTTGCTGTTTTGAATGGCTGTAGTTGCGGCCTGGCTCAAGTTTCACGTTTGCCCGCGGAGGCAGTTGCTTCGCTTTGGAACTATGTTTGGGATTCTATCCGCTTTGATTTTGCCTATGGACTCATGAACTCTTTTTGATCGCATTCTTTTTACCTCCATAAATTTTCTACTATTTTATATTCTAAATAAAGAATATTTATTGCATTTGCCTGTGTGTGGTGATCTAGGGGGGAACTGCCTGGGTTCTGAGGTGCAACAGCAGCAGCAGATAGAATTGTAGTTAAAATTGCAGTAAATTAAAATTAACCATATAAACAAGTTTTTAAACTCTAATAAAATAAGTCCTAAAATCCTTGCAAATGCTAGCACAGACAGGAGCCATACATAGTCGTACACTTCCTGGTGTAGACATTCTTAACACACAGAGCCACACCGAAAAAGACCTGTCCCCAGTGTTTGATAATCTCTCATAATCTTCATTGGTAGATTGGCAATAGGACCTCAGAAACTGATCTTAAATCTTGTGGCTGCTTCATTTCTCCCTCTCTCTGGCCTTGGAGGGAGGAACAAAGCAATAGTCTACTGGACTTAATAGCCTTTCTTACTGCCATTCCATTTTCCTTCTCTGTCACATCCTATTTAGATTGCAAGCCTGAGGGCAAATTAACGATTTGTAAGCCACTCCTAGAGATTTTGTGGCTGAAGAGCAGGGTATAAATACTCTAAACAAATAAATTTATTTTGGAAGAGTTCAAAAGAGCTATTCAAGTAAAATGATTATTGACTTCTTAGGAACATATTCCTGGAAGCACTTGCCAAAGAATATAATTAATGAAACCAAAGGAAGCTATTGTATTCTCACCGTCTGATGATCACTATTGCTAGGAAGAAAAGAAAAACGGGGTGAAAACAGACAGGCAACCAGCTTGTGCAAGGTTTTGGGGCTAGATTTAACAAATTCTGTTCTTGAAGCAGAGATAAATTTTCAGCTACACCGCTAAATCTACAATAAACATTATATTGCGGCCTCTTTCGAGAAGACACGCCAAACGGGTCTCGAAGAGAAACGACAACGCAGAAAGAACCGCAACTTGGAAACAACATCATCCAACGAGACTTTCTGCTGTGCTTTCTGCAACCGGACAATGGCTATCTCAGATTGGCCTTTTTAGTCATCAACGTGCTTGTAAAAAGCGTGGGATGAGTCCTTCCTAAGAATCTTCATTTGCGAAGTAATGCCAGAGAGAGACAATGAAAACTAGAAATTATACATGGAGATAAACATCTCTTGATAGCAAAGCATAGCAATGTGACAAAAGGAAGCAAATCTCTCACTATTTATAGAAAAGTTGCAAGTTGATCTATGGGCCTTATTTCTCACTTCTTGATTTGTGATAATATCTTTATTGTTTGTTGGAAGAAATAACAAACAGTTGAGAAGTACTAGCGCATATATAACATCTTTAAATAATATCCTGTCACATATATTTGCACTAATTTCTACCAAACTGTTTCTAGTGAAGAGAGAAAGGTGGGTCGTAATGCTGATGCCCCCAAACAGTGACTTATGTAAGAAATAAAGCTAATAAGTTTCAGTTAAGGGTTTCCCTCAAAAGTACAAAGTCTTTCTGTGTGTGTGTGTGTATGTGTTTTAAAATACCAAAATATCTCCCTTTTACCTTTTCTGAAAGTTACTTTTTAGCCGAGGTGGGGAACAATATGATAAAACAGAACACAATGAAAATACACATAACAAATATACACAGGTAAATGGAGATTAAAATTACCAATAAAATGCAGGTTAAAATCACAAGTTAAAATTGACTGGATAAGCCAGCCAGAAGGGATGGATCTTCAGTTGTGTCTTAAATTCTAAAGTTGATTGAATTGTCAAAGCTCTTCTGGCATGCCATTCCACAGTCTTGGGGCAATGTGTTAAATCTATGAATCTGCATTCTCAGTTGAGTCAGGGGCTGGCTTAAGAAGAAATTGTGGTATCTTGAGCCCATTATGTGGAGGTGGAGGGAAATGAGAAGTTCTCAGTGCTGCTTGCGGAGGGTGTGTTTTCCTGCTTCAGACGCCGAGCAGGATAACTAGAGGTCATTTACCTGAAGCTCCACTGTTTGTCATCCCAGTTTCAGATAATAGTAAATACATGAGTGCCCTTTTTATCTTATTCCTTTCCATTCATGCAATAGTACCAATTTGCCAGTCCATGGTCCCATGATTATACTTTTGCATACCTTTAAAAAATTCAATTACACAGTTATTTATAAACACCTCCAAAATTACTATACCTCTGGAATAGCGAGGAGGAGAGCCAGCATTTGCAGTGGTTTCAGTGTTGGCCTATGACTCTAGAGATCAGGGTTCAAATATCAGCTTGGCAATACAACACCCACTCAGCCCTAGAAAACCTGTGATAGGTTTGTCTTAGAGTCACCATAAGATATAAAAGACTTGAAGGCACACAACAACAACATCAAGACCCCAGATATATTCTTAGAACTTCATCAAACAGAAAGGGGTAGTGGTGGAGGAAAGTAAAAAATTGGAAGGAACCATCTTACCCCCATCCCCTCCCATCTTTAGTTGTCTTGTAGGATGGGCATATCCTTTCCATGTTGATACTTGTCATTCCTCTACTTTCTCCTGTCTTGGAGGTGTTTGGAGTCGGGAAACACTGGACTCCTGAAGATGCGCGTGGAGCTCTGTTTTCATATGCTACAGAAATAGAGCCCCACTGTGTTGTCAGGGGGTCAAATTACATAGCATGAAATTCCCTGTTGTGTAGGGGAAGGGACTCTTCACTCATGCTAGGGAGCCAAATATCTTCTTGCAGTGAAGTGGTCTCCTCAGGAACAAAAACAGCATGCAGACACAAAGCTGTTCATTAGGCATGTGCAATCAATAACTTAATCTGGTTTTTAAATTGGTTTTATTGTTAATTGTGCTGTTTTTGCTGTGAACCACCCTGAGCCTTCAGGGAGTGGCAGTATACAAATTTGAATAATAAATAAATAAATACAATTTAAAAGTCATTACAAAATTAGAGAGTGTTGGCATTATGTTATTTTTCCTTTTTTAAAAAAATGTTTTTTACTCTTACATTAACAACATTCAGTATAAACATTATACTAAATAATGTGCATTTTACAAACACTTAGACCCACCACCTAGGCCTGAACAAGTATCATTTCCTTAACCATAAATATATAAATAAACAAAAAAATAAGGGTAATTTCCAGACTTACGAAAGTGGTGCACCGTGTTTTTAACATGCATCTTTTCATGAATATATTTTAAATTGTTCTTGATGTGTTTTCTAAGAGAATCTTTATTTAGTTGCTTTATTTTAACTTTTGCAAAATGATTTTTTAAGATAAGGGTTTCTTTTAAGGTTTTTAAGGCACTTTGGGGTCACACTGGGAGAAGGATGGAGAATAAATTGAAGAACCAATCAAATAAAGGAATGAATAAAATACAAATTAACTAAAAGATGATGAAGTTAATGAACATCTTTTTTCTTTAAAAGTTCTCATTTCATTTCATTTTTAATTTTTTTATAAAATTCTACAAGACTTTGAATTTTTAAAAAATAAATGTGGGAACTCTTGTCCTCCAAAAGGATAGGCACAGATGACTGACTTTCAGAAAATGACTTGAACATAAAAGAAGAAATGCCACTTAGCTCATAGTTCATGGGAATTGTCTTTGCTTTCACAGTTATAAACATGCATGAGTGAACTACACTGAAGAAAAGCCATATTAAAGCAATATTAATATTTTTAAAGAGCCAGTTCATGGACATATTTTTAGTAAACCATTTCATCGAAGAGTTCCTGAATTTCATGCACTATCAATATAACATATCATGCCTGGTTTCATCAGCACATTATAAAATGTCATCTGCCAAATATGATAAGCTCAGCAAATTATGAATGATGCAATTCACTAAACACCTTGACTAAAACTTTAGTTAAATTGTTCTTTAAAGGGGGGGGGGTGGAACAAATTAAAGAGAAACTGCTACCTAAAACTCCAATAAAATATTTCTACACACCATATTCCTGTACATTAGGACGTATTTATGCATTGTCATATGAGATTGCATTATTGCCTTTTCAGTTGTGCAGATATATTCAGTTGTATATATTACAATATTTTTCACATAATTAGGTATATTATTTCCAAACTGAAGCATAACTGTTGCTGCATTGCCTACTAATCCTTCAAATCACCACATATCTGTGGATTTACAACCTACATCTCTAATGTCTGAGTATAATAACAGGGTTTTATTTCTTTAATAGCAAGAAACAAAAGGGTAAGACCAACTGGTACAGCGTTTTTAAACTATGGATGCAACTTTATTCAACTGAGACAAGGAGACCTTCAAAACCATAGATTGTGCATGCCGTGTTAAGGCTAACTAATGCAAATGAGCCTGAACTAGCCCTGAATCCATAGAATGTGGTTTAACTACATTGAATTGCATTAGATGAGTCAACACTGTCATATAATGCAGTTCAATGCTGTTAAACTGCATCATGAAATTGCATTGTATGGCAATGTGGATGAGACCCCTGTTATTTCACAACGTATTTAGTCTTTGAGAGCTGCCCTCTTAAACTGCGAGCCATTCAGTCCTACAGTGTATGAAGTATTCAGGTCTCAAAAAAAAAAACATCCTTTCACTTTTATAATTTCAGGAGCGTGCTTTTAATAAACTGAGAAATGGGAGTGTTTCCCTTCCAAAACAAGACTTGAAGCTGCATCTTATGCAAAAGAACCAAATCCAAATAGCCAAGAACCAATAGCATTGCAGTGCAGCCTTTCAAGGGATTTCCTCCCCTCCCGTCCTACTGAAACAAAGAATTAACAAAAAGCAGGACATCAACTCCCATAATCCCCAAATAATTGATTTTGCAGTCCCAACAAAATCATAAGCCACTAAAGCATCTAAACTTCATGTGGAGGAGTATCTGCATTGCCATTCCTTTTTGTGGCCTCCTCCTCTCCACAATCCTTCTGAATCTCTCTTGAGCCTACTTGGAGGGTGAACTACAATATCTGGGGCTCCCTTTCCCAAGGACCAGCCACCATCCCTTCCAAAATCTGCCTCATCATGACTTGAGGTGGGAAAACCTCACCTTGGAGCATGAAGGGCTGGCCTAAAGGACCAATGGACCACCGCTCGTACTCTTCCAGCTTCCACAAGGAGGTCAGAGGCAAGGTAGCTTTAAAAAAACCTCTGAGCATCATGGATATCTGCCAGGTGGATTTCTTCAGCCTTCTTTGTCCACCCGGTGTTATTGAGTTCTCTTGTCCTTCTTTGGGCTTCAGCTTTTGCACTGGCATAGATCTTTTTCTTAGCAGCACCATAACCCACCTGGAAGTTAAGTAGGATCACTTGGAATAATACCAGATGGGAGAGCACCAATGAATACCAGAAGCTATATGCTATATTTCAGAGGAAGAGACTGGCAAAAACCCCTCAGTAATCTTTACCTAAGAAAACTCTATGACATTCATGGTGTTCCCATATGTTGGCAAGTGACTTGAAGAGACACACAGAGTCACAGTGATACAGGGGTTCAGTTTCTATTCAGTAGATATTTCTCACTCTTGGTATAATTTAGCGGATACAGCTGACAACTTACACACACCTTTCTCTTCAATTCAAGACTTTCTGCCTACATGATCATTGATTTAACTGGCAATTAATATAAAATTGTTATTGTAGTGTTACTATGTTTTGTTGGTTGTTCTTATTTTTCCATGATTTGAAACTTTAGAAGTCCTAATGCCTTGGAGAAAGAGGATCTCTCTTCCCCTATTTATTTAATACAACACTGCCTCAGCTCTGGGTGTGAAACATTTTTCTGAATGAAGCACAGAGTGTTTGAAGTCTGGAACATGCGTAGGGATACCAAAGTGCTTGTTTATAAAGGTATTGTCCTCCCAATCCTACTAAATGCCTGCAAAACATGGACTATCTACAGACGTCACATGCAACTCCTGGAACGAATCCATCAGTGTTGCCTCCGAAAAATCCTGAAAATCTTTTGGGAAGACAGGTAGACAAATGTCAGTGTGCCGGAAGAAGCAAAGACCACCAGCACTTAAGCAATGGTCCTCTGCCATCAATTCCGCTGGACTGGCCACGTTGTCCAAATGCCCGATCACCGTCTCCCAAAGCAGTTACTCTACTCTGAACTCAAGAATGAAAAACAAAATGTTGGAGGGCAGGAAAATAAATTTAAAGATGGGCTCAAAGCCAACCTTAAAAACTGTGGCATAGACACCAAGAACTGGGAAGCCCTGGTCCTTGAGCGCTCTAGATGGAGGTCAGCTGTGACCAATAGTGCTGTGGAATTTGAAGAAGCACAAATGGAAGGTAAAAGAGCGAAACACACCAAGAGGAAGGCATGTCAAGTCAAACCCGCCTTCTACCTGGAAACCAATACCCTCACTGTGGGAAACGATGTGGATCAAGAATAGGGTTCCACAGTCACCTACATTCCCACCGCCAGGACACTTCACTTGGAGGACAATCTTACTCAGATAATGAGGGATCGCCTAAGTAAGTTATTTAAGCCCTATACTCTTACTTGAAATAACAGTGTTTAATATATTTTTGCATTATTACATCAAATTAAACCTGGAGTTTAATTTTGTGTATTTGAAAGGGTGGCAGCAAAATGAGGGCCACATCCTTCCAATTGAGAGACCAACCAACCCCGAATTTTCCTTCACTTCTAAAAATTCTAGAATTGTGGGAAATCATTCACACCTAGAACTTATATTGCTAGGCTCAAATTCTCTGACTACTAATATTTCCAAACTTTTTTTCTCTGAGTGGCTAAATTCTTTTTCTTAATGCTTAACTATTGCATTAAGTTTCTAAATTGCAAGAAATTTGGGAAGTGGAAGAAAATTTTATTTGGTGGCAGAATTCATGTGAGCTGCTATTGGAATTAGCATCAAAAGAACCATACCTTAAGAAATGAAAAATATCATAACATCTCAGATGTGTAAACCACATCTGAGAGGCATAGTTTTTAGGTAGCGATCTTAATGTGTAGGGAAAACTTCAAATGGCAGTGAAATCGTAAAGGAAGAGGAAGGTAACAGACAACTTACTCAGGCAAATTTGCAATATTTCCCTTTTCATCCAATGACTTGTCACTTTACTTTCTGGTAATCTCACTGTACTGTGCAGTTAAGACAAAATGCCTGGATTAAGAAGATCAAACTTCATTGATTTCAAAGTGTCTGAACTGGCTTGTACCCAAGTACACTAGCTTAACTGGTTTGTGAATGAGACAAGTTATGTTTTCTTGTATACCCCAAAGCCGATAGATTTCACACACACACACACACACACACACACAACACAAAACCATTAATGAGGATTTCACATCCGTCTGGCAAGAAACAGAGTTATGATAAAGCCAAAAGCTTTTGACTTGCCAAAGCAATCTGTAATCCCTAGCAATGCTTTCTCTCGAGGCCCTTTTTGCTGTAGTATGTCACCCATACATTAAAGTTTGGCTTCTTCTTCATCGAATAAAACTATTGTAATGTCTAAATTAACTTTTACTAGGAATCAGCCTTGCTCTGATCTGTGTGATTTTATGTTTTTAGGTGATTGTAATTGGTCAGGATTGTTTTTATGGTATTTTAGGATTTTTAGGATGTTTTTAAACTTTGATGTGTTTTATATGTTGGAAACCGCCCTGAGCCTCGGGAAGGGCGGTTTAGCAAATTGAAATAATAAATAAATAAATAAATAAACTTCTGAGTGATTGTTCACTGTGTTCCAAGTTTAGTGACTTTTGGCTGCTCTGAGTCCTCCTTGTGGGGAGAAGGGCGGATGGAAATGTACAAAATAAATAAATAAATATGTTTTTATTTTTCCTATTCCATTTACTATAATTGAGAAAAAAGCCCATCATTACTTTGGAAAGAGTTTTCATGCTGTACCAAGAGGTAGTCACAATTGAAAACATGAATCCTTTAGTGTTAGTTCTGAGGCACTTCCACACAGCCATACAACCCAAAATATTAAGGCAGATAATCCACAATATCTGCTTTGAACTGAGTCCACAGTGCCATATAATATACGGTTCCCTATACAGTTCCCTATATGGTTCTGGCTCAGTTTACCTGTCCGAATGTATTCTCCCCTATGAATCATCAAGGGTGCTAAGATCTTCTGAAGAGACTGTGCTCTCAGTCCTGCCAACTTCACAGTCCTGTCTGGTGGGAATGAAAGACAGGGCATTTTCTGTGGTGCTTAAAATGAACCGCTTCACTGCCTTCAGTTACTCAAGCCGCGAACTGGCTAAACTCCTCTGTATTGCTTTTAATTGTGTTGAACTCTGATAATCTGTGTTGATGCGATCTATACTGTGTAGAACTCTCTTTGAAAATAATGTGTTAAACTCAATATTTGTGTAGAGTGTATCTTTGTATGATGTACTGATCCCTACCCCAGGATTTATTTCTGTGTTTGTAGGAAATCCCCCTTATAGCGGTTTGTTCCCACCCCTTGTTAAACCAGGTTATTCCCACTCATATGTATATCGGGTTATCTGCAGCCCTTTTTGTATGTATTTTTGTGATTCTCTGCTATATTATATTACACAAAGAAGATTGATATATATATATTTTGAAGACTCTAGATAACTTTGTTCACTTTATTGGTTTAATCCATATCTTATAACAGTCTTTAGATTTCCTATGCTTGCAATACCCCTTGTGTTCTCAGTTCTTGGCACAGTAAGCTCCCCTTCCTTGTTTATATGTATTTTATTCTATATGTATTGTTGATTTATTGTTGATGTATGTTGTTTTTAGATTTCTATTGTTATCATTGAATTCTTGCTGTGAGCCGATCTGAGTCCCTCTATGGAGGTTGAGAAGATCGGGCTATAAAAGTTTTATATAAATACATACATACATACATACATACATAAAATCTAGTTAAATGTGGATTTTATACAGCTGTGTGGAAGAGGCCAGAGTGTGGCAATGAATGGCATGTACTAAATCATTATATTTTGGCTTCATGCATTTGAGAATAAAAATAATGTTCTGTTTTAAGGATTGATCATTGATATTAAGGAGGGGAATTTTTCTATTTTCATTCTATGAAGATTTATATAAGCCCCAAGTCAAGCACTATGGATGAAACATAGCAAGTGTTATTGAAGAAATGAACAATCACATGATTCTGTGCCTCTATTGTGCACAGAATAATATAGACCAGCCTCAAAACAGGCATGGAAAAGTTGTTTTACAATTAATCTAGACAGGAGAAGCATAGATCCAAATCCATTAGAACCCTATACCTATACTGTATTCATCCCAACCAGGCACCTCAGTAAATAAAACACGGAATCATACTTTTCCTGTGAAAAACTTCATTCATGTTTGTGTTTGTGTGTAGTGTGGAAGTGAGGGAGATTATATTATACTCTCCATCTCCAATGTTTCAGGTGAGGGCATGCTTCCTCTCTATAAGGGGCTATTTGTCTACTGTTCTTAATCTATATATATAAAAATCGAGACGTCGTGGGATGTCCTTTATACACGGCCAAACTAAACCCCCCAGAAACACAAATCCCACGACACACATTCCCCCAGACCACGAGGTACAACCATACCACAAAAAAACACCCCTACCTACCTTGAACCCCCCCCAAAACCAGCCCCCAAAAACCGCCCATTGCCTCCCGTTCTGCGCTGGCTGCGAGCGCTGAAGAGAGGCAGAACATGTTACAGTATATGGAGTTTAGCTAAGTAATTGCAGGATCTCTTGTTTGAATGTGTGTGTGTTGAGGAGAAACACCTGGACAATGAAGCAATTAAGCTTGAGCATTGAGTATATCATGAGGAGGGTTTTCCTTGATCCTGTGTGTGAAGAAGGAGATCATGAAGACTGCCATGGATCTACCACTGGACTTGTTATGAACATGTAACAAAGGACTTCTTGCACCATCCAGGATGCAGATTATGCATGATTATAATGCATTGGACTTTGAGTAAGATATCTGCAATGGACTATGTTTAATTTGTAATGCTGGTTTTGTTAAAGCTGCTTACTTAAGAGTAAAGTTTTATTTTTCATTTACTCTGGCTCTATGTGATTTAGCAGAGGTCTAAAACTGGAAAGACTACTGAGCTTCCGCACAGACTGACAAACTGCAACAGGTTATGGGCCCAGACTGTACAGTCTGTCCAGTTGCATAGTTGGACTATATATATTTTTTGTTCCAGTTTTTTGAAAGACATTTTTTTGCATTGTGTGTTTGGTGGCAAAACAAGAAGATGGATTCTGGAGTGAATATGTCTTTCCCTATGGCCAGATTAAATGGCAATAACTATTCCATTTGGAAAGTCAGAATGGAAAGTTATTTGAGGAGAGAATCCTTATGGGAATGTACAGAGAATCCAGTGCAGCAACCAGCTTCAGCAGAGCAGCTGAGGGCTCAGGACCGAGCAAGGTCTAATCTGATATTGGGCATCGACGATGAACAACTGGTTCATATATGCAGCTTGCCAACTCCTAATGCCATCTGGGTAAGACTCAGAGAAGTATATGCTTCCAGTTCGGCAGCAACAGTGGCTGTGCTGGCGAGACGATTCTACAGGAAGAGACTGGAGAAGAAT
>JARBWK010000008.1:42005783-42500639 GCA_030556195.1 Anolis apletophallus | reverse complement strand
GTGCCATACAATATACGGTTCCCTATACAGTTCCCTATATGGTTCTGGCCCAGTTTACCTGTCCGAATGTATTCTCCCCTATGAATCATCAAGGGTGCTAAGATCTTCTGAAGAGACTCTGCTCTTGGTCCTGCCAACTTCGCAGTCGTGTCTGGTGGGAATGAAAGACAGGGCATTTTCTGTGGTGCTTAAAATGAACCGCTTCACTGCCTTCAGTTACTCAAGCCGCGAACTGGCTAAACTCCTCTGTATCGCTTTTAATTGTGTTGAACTCTGATAATCTGTGTTGATGCGATCTATACTGTGTAGAACTCTCTTTGAAAATAATGTGTTGAACTCAATATTTGTGTAGAGCGTATCTTTGTATGATGTACTGATCCCTACCCCAGGATTTATTTCTGTGTTTTTAGGAAATCCCCCTTATACCGGTTTATTCCCACCCCTTGTTAAACCAGGTTATTCCCACTCATATGTATATCGGGTTATCTGCAGCCCTTTTTGTATGTATTTTTGTGATTCTCTGCTATATTATATTACACAAAGAAGATTGATATATATATATATTGAAGACTCTAGATAACTTTGTCCACTTTATTGGTTTAATCCATACCTTATAACAGTCTTTAGATTTCCTATGCTTGCAATACCCCTTGTTTTCTCAGTTGTTGGCACAGTAAGCTCCCCTTCCTTGTTTATATGTATTTTATTCTATATGTATTGTTGATTTATTGTTGATGTACGTTGTTTTTAGATTTCTATTGTTATCATTGAATTCTTGCTGTGAGACTATCTGAGTCCCTCTATGGAGGTTGAGAAGATCGGGCTATAAAAGTTTTATATAAATACATACATACATACATAAAATCTAGTTAAATGTGGATTTTATACAGCTGTGTGGAAGAGGCCAGAGTGTGGCAATGAATGGCATGTACTAAATCATTATATTTTGGCTTCATGCATTTGAGAATAAAAATAATGTTCTGTTTTAAGGATTGATCATTGATATTAAGGAGGGGAATTTTTCTATTTTCATTCTATGAAGATTTATATAAGCCCCAAGTCAAGCACTATGGATGAAACATGGCAAGTGTTATTGAAGAAATGAACAATCACATGAACTTTTCACAGGGGCCTCTATTGTGCACAGAATAATATAGACCAGCCTCAAAACAGGCATGGAAAAGTTGTTTTACAATTAATCTAGACAGGAGAAGCATAGATCCAAATCCATTAGAACCCTATACCTATACTGTATTCATCCCAGCCAGGCACCTCAGTAAATAAAACACGGAATCATACTTTTCCTGTGAAAAACTTCATTCATGTTTGTGTTTGTGTGTAGTGTGGAAGTGAGGGAGATCCTATTATACTCTCCATCTCCAATGTTTCAGGTGAGGGCATGCTTCCTCTCTATAAGGGGCTATTTGTCTACTGTTCTTAATTACTCTATATAAATGCTGTCTTTGATCACACCTTGGGCTTCTTCCCAAGGTAAAATGTGTACACACATGTTTTGGTACTAGAAGTCTTCAGGGGTTCCACTCCACAGTTTGCTAGAGTTGAGCTATTAGGCATGAGAAAAAAGTTATGAAAATGAAATGATTCGGAAGAAATTCGTAAGAAATCCTACTTTTGAGTATTTCCGCATCTGGAACGCCAACCAGGAAGTGGACCTTCTTTATAGAACTTGGGGCCAGGATTTTCTTAAGTGTCGTTATTAGGTCTCACCCTCCTTCACTCTCACCACCCTCCCGCCTCCCTTGCCTATAAGTATTATGGCAAGGCAAGCCCTAAACTCGCTCCTTCTTTCAGCTGGAAGCCTGGAAAAATGTAAACAGAGAGGTTTACTCAGAAGTAAATCTGCAAGGAGGGCACTTTGGATGAAGTGCCCTCCTTTGTGGATTTACTTCTGAGGAAACCTCTCTGTTTACATTTTTCCAGGCTTCCTGCCTCTCCTGCCTGCCAGGATCTAAAGCATCAAAGAGTATTGGAGTGAGAAACCAACCTAATGTATAATAGAATGAATGCTACTGTAAGTGCCTAATATTATAAGTAATCCAACTGGTCATATACCTACATTCCATGCACATGCAATAATACAGCAGTAATAACAATGGGTATAAGAAGAGGTAAAATTCAAACCGAAGTATTCTGACTGTGGTCCCTCCTCAAACTGCAAAAGGCTCTTCTCTATGAGTCCGGGAAAAGCTAAAACCCCGGGCACAGCGTTTGCTGCCTGGGTGCACACACATACATATTCTTTGGGGGGGGGGGGGAGATTTGCTGCAGAATCCCGGGCTCATAGAGAAAATTCTGCAGGAACCCCCCCAAGAATATGTATGTGTGTGCACCCAGGCAGCAAACGCTGTGCCCAGACTTTTGGCTTTCCCTGGCTCATAGAGAAGAGCTTTTGCAGTTTGCGCCGCTTGAGGAGGGACCACAGTCAGAATACTTCGGTTTAAATTTTACCTCTTCTTATACCCATTGTTATTACTGCTGTATTATTGCATGTGCATGGAATGTAGGTATATGACCAGTTGGATTACTTATAATATTAGGCACTTACAGTAGCATTCATTCTATTATACATTAGGTTGGTTTCTCACCCCAATACTCTTTGATGCTTTAGATCCTGGCAGGGCAGAAGGAGTGGATGGCTCTCCCTGCCCCTTCTGCCTGCCAGGATCTAAAGCCTTGAAGAGGCTTCATGAGGGGCCAACTTCAGCCCTCCAGGTGTTTTGGACTTCAACTCCCACCATTCCTCACAGCCTCAGGCCTCTTCCTTTTCCTCTCAGCCTGGGCAAACTTGGGCCCTCGCTCCCTCAGGATCGGGGTGAGAGAGAGCAGCAAGGGGGGGCTCCTCCTTTTTTGCTGCTTCCAAGAATAGAATACCCCCCTCCCTCCCTCCCTCCTATTTGGAGAGTCCCATCTAGAATTCAGTGTGATTTATTCAAGTTTGGCCTACAACTCCCAGAAATCCCAGCCAATTTACCAGCTGTTAGGATTTCTGGGAGTTGTAGGCCAAAACCATCTGAATGCGATGCGCTGGCATACGAACTACTAACGAAGTTCGTTAGTAATTAAGTTACATTTTAGAAATTTTTGGAAACGTTTTTGTAAGTCTTTCTATTACTAATAAAAATCCCCCATTTGATTTTAGAATCACGATTTTTGGGTTCGAAACCATGCCTATGAGCTATATCTTAGTGAAAAGGTAGAATTTTTATACTTTAAAAATATTGCTACATTTATGAAACACCAACACTTTTTTCCTTCACAGCTATGACTGCTTTCAAATCTTCTTGAGTATGATAACTCTGATCAAGGACTAGATCCAGGCTATATTCACATTATATATTTGTACATTATACGTGCACTTTTTTCTCAAGAAATTTCCATAATTATGTCTATGTTATATAATTTTTCCCAATATATTAATCTTATTTGGCAATGTTCTCATTCTAGTCACTTTTGTACATGTGGCTTTGATTGGAGAACACCATTACAATTTTGGAAAATTGTCTATCCTTAAGGATAATTGTGTTCTAGTTCATGTGTTATCTTAAATCACATTAAAATGACAGTCAAATGAATTTCTCCCCCATTGGTAATTACATGTTATAATGCTGATCTATATGTGTATAAGTATATGCTGTCTTCATGAAACCAAACTGATTATACACATAGATTGCACATAGAATTTATACATAGAGTGGCAATAGTAAAACATCCCAACAGCAGGTTGGGAGAAGGAGGAACTCATCTGTTAGGAGGTGTGCCATTCAACCTCTAGAATCATGTCCTAGGACTCTAATAGTTTTAATCAATAGTCCTTGCCTTCTCAACTTCAGGTAGCCTCTTGTTGTTACTATCCTGCCATGACTATATATCATCTAGTGCAAGAGACATGATATCTCTATAGGCCAGTTGCTAAGTGACTATGCCATTGTAGGAAAAGGATGCTGGATTAAGCCGTTATTCTCATCCATCAAAATTATTCTTAAAATCTAATTGCATCATCCAGACCCCATGGAATTGTATAGTTTAAATATGAAAGAAACAGCAAATAAACACCCAGAAAAAAAGAGGAAAAATGGCCAGGCCACTGCATTAATAGTTTTGTTACATTATTTCTACTTCTCCACTGAAAACAAGAATCAAATACAAGGAATGCAAAAAATGTGAAGTTGAGTCACAGTAAGGTTTACTGAGGTAGCTTTGGTGAGAAAACCTTGAAAATCCATTGGATTTAATTAATACAATATTTAACAAAGAGATTTGGGGTAATAAAATGGGAACAGGTTTGAATTTTGGTTGTAAATTGGGGCTTTAAAAATCATCCCATGAGGTACAATGAATGCAGATTATTAAAATAAGGGTAAGAGAATGTATTTCGATAATTAAAGCCATGATTTCCTGAAAGCACAGATAAGCCTGCTGCGTGAGATTAGAAATGTTAGATGTTTATCCTGAAGAAAGACTGAAACTATTTCTTCTTTAGTTATAGTTGTCATAACTATTCAGGGGAAAATAAAGTAATAATACCTGATAAAGTGAATATAGATTTTTATTTGTAAGTTTCTTTAAAAAGGCAGCCATGTATAAAAGTAGAAGATATAAATAGTCAAGACAGGGTAGGACAAAACGGCTATCCTTGAAAATTCATCAGAAGCCTCATAACCCTTCATTCTAGATGGCTTTCAACTGTACAATACAAATCAGTAACTGCAATGCAGGGCATCAAGCAATATATCTGATCCCACTCCACCCGCACCCTCCTCTGGTGTGGAATTAAATACCTTTGATTCTTTTATAGATAGAAAATGATTTCCATTCCTATTGTAACAACTGCAACCCATTCTCTGGAACTAGGGATGCATCTACACTGTAACAAAGTTTAACACTGCTTTAACTGCCATGTCCCAATGTTGTGGAATCCTGGGATTTGTATGCACTATTTAGCAAAGGAGGCTAAGGTCCTTATAAACTACAACTTCCATGATACCATAGCTTTGGGTTATGCAGTTAAAGCGGTGTCAAACCACATTGATTCTATAGTGTAGAAGATGAACTCTAAGAAGATGGTAGTACAGGTTGCAAACAAAGATATTTAAATTCATGAAAATATTAAATATAGTCTCATCTTTAAGGTATCTTTAGTGTGCACCACAGCTTTCAGGCATGTAGTTTTAATGGGCATGGAGCTATGCTTCTAACAATTGCTGATATTGTTGTATAGGTGGTTGGAACATTAAAAGAAATGCATTTATAATTAGTGGGTTGAACCATCTTCTTGTTGTTAACCCAGGACTTTATCTCATGCTGGCTTAAGACTGTCTTTTCTCCATTTCTCTGGGCTGCTGAAACAGAGTCCCATAGAGGCCGTCACATGACACAAGGTAACTTCTGGTTGTGGCCCATGGGACTCCGTGGTGGCAACACAGAGAAACAGAGGAAAGACTTGTTTTCATGAGTCATATGCTACTTGACTCCCAACTGCAGAAGCTTTTCCCTTTGCTTTTGCACACTTTTCCCAGCTTTCCCTGATTTAATGTGATGAGGTTCCTAGATTTTCATAAAAACCAAACATGAAAATGAAATGAAAAACAAACATTTTTTAAAAATCCAACTAAAATGTGTACTATTGAAAAATTCCCACAAATATGCTTTAATCACTAGGGAAGATGTATACACAACATATACATTAGGAAAACTGTGAAGAGATGTAGATCAAAAGGGTTGGTGTAGGTTTTTCGGGTTATATGGACATGTTCTAGAAATATATGGTCATGTTCTAGATGTAGATAAAAATATTAAGAAATATGTTACCATTTGAAATTTCATTTGGAAAAAAGAACAAACACTCACAAATCTAAATGAACAAATTTGTTACCATACAAATAGGATACTAATACATATGGTTCTCAATGAAATACAGCAATTTAGGGAGTTGTTTATATCATTAACAATTGTCATATCTTACAAAGGTTGGTATCACAATATTATGCATGTATATACACTATAGAATTAATGCCTCTTTAATTGGCTCAGTGCTATGGAATCATGGGAGTTATAGTTTTACACGGCCTTTAGCATTCATTGCTGTTGCCTCACTAAAGTATAAATAGAAATTCCATAGCATGGAGCCATGACAGTCAAAGTAGTGTCAAGCTACATTAATTCTACAGTGCTGAGGCACCCTATGTATGTCTTCCCAGAATTCATTCTCATTGAGTTCATCAATTTATTCCAAGGAAGATCATGTAGGCTTTATCTTCAAACATTCATAGCTCCCTTTAGTACCACAATTAACCGCCCCATGATAGTTTTGACTGTTGCTTTATCCTTCATCATAAATAAACCAGTGCCCTTCTAAATAAACCAGGTTTGTAGCTCATGCTTTTAGTGGTCAAGAGCTAGACATAGTCACTTGATAACTGATGGAACTCCTATTCAAAGAAATGGTATCAAAGCTAACATTATTAAAACACAATGACTAGACCACAGGAGCTGATAGGGGATCCTGATCTCAAACCTTTTTTCTCCTCCCATTGGATAGGCATTGCGTTCTTGGTTTTTTCCTCATGTTGGATTAGGGCGCAAATATGGTGATGCTGTTTAATAGAAACCTCTGGAAAAGAAAGTGGAAATGTTGACAGGTGTTGTCTCAACAAAGCAAAAGCAACACAGCTTGATATTCTGCAAACCAGGTGATGCCTGCTGAGTTATAAATTGAAACAACAAATTGATCTGACTTGCTTATCTTAAAGAAATAGAATGCTGGGTGGAAAAATATTACATCATATCATTTTCTCTTCATTTACCCACAAAGGGCTTTTTGAATTTTGAGGATAGAGTTATACTTATTTGGATGCCATCTGTACTGCACATCTTCCGATTCCATTCAAGAAAGCTGTGTTATTCTGGACACAGATTTAACATGCATAGTGATTTAAATGAAACCAGAAAAATAGCTGAAATCCTGCATCAGGAGGCATAGATTTATTGTGTAGCCATCTCTCTATAGTTCTATCTCCTAGTACTAGACCCCAAATTATCTTGTAAGTAGCATCCATTCCCCTGTCTCCCAATATGGCCATTATTGTGAAGTTGGAGAGTGATGATTGCATTTAGCTGGCTCCAGGGCTCTTTGCCATCTTTATGCAGATGACATCTTTGCGACATATCAATCTACAAGGTACACTACTTACAAGGTGAGGGTTTGTTGTGTATTTATTTTTAGAAGTTTTGGTCATTAGATGATTGGAACAGAATCACAGTCTACACAACAACCATAAAATTGAATAGCAATGGCATAAGTCTAACACTCTTCAGTAGTGAATACAATGACATATGTCTAGCTTCTGCCTTTGTAATTCACTAAAAGGGTACCAGCCAGACATTTTTGTGAGCATACAAATACAGGGTGTTTCGAAAGAATCCTGTAAAAAGGAGTCTTGCCATTCAATATTTAGCTTAATTTGATAAACGTACCCACTCCAAATCAGTATTTGGTGTTCACACACTGGGTCAACTGAGAATAAAATATGTAGAAGTACTAAGAATAAAGTTAGCACAATAAATATTGTCCTGAACACCAAGTTTTTTAAGGTCCACAAAAGTTTTCTGGAAATCACTGGGCAGGCATCCTGTTGGTGACATACACTGGCCTATTGTATGTATGTTGGCGCCCCCTTGTTGTGGGGGAGAGACTTGCGTACCCTAATGAAGTTGTGAGCTATGCTGGCGGTGGCATAATATCCACCGGTAGGGCCTCCCATGCCAGATAGGTCACAACCGAAGGATCTGACAAAGAGCGTCAAAGGGCAGGATGAGCTCTCTAGCCTCTTGGCAACCATCCTAGGAGAAAGAAAACTCTGATTTCAAACCCGGGCAGATGGTGCTCGTTTAACCCTGTAAGGTCAACCATCTAGAGAAGGGAACTTGAACCAAACCCACCACCTGAGGAGCTCATTGCCACTGTCCTGAGTTTGCTAGGCCCTGGCAGATGAACCTTTGTTTAAAGGGTGAGGCCAGTTCTGTGCACGCTGCACTCCACCAGAAAGGTCCATTGCACAGGCTCAAAGGACACATCTAACTTCCAAATCATCAACGCGCTTGTAGAAAGCGTGGGATGAGTCCTTCTTGAATCTTCGTTTGCGAAGAAAAGCCAAGATGTATGTCAATAGGACACCCCTGCAGCCAAAAGGAATATGGAAGCTCAAAAGAAGGGTGGCTCTTCTTTCTTTCTGGATGTAAAGTTTCTGCTGAATGGTGATTGGGACTCCCCTAGTCACTGGTTGGTTGCGGAAATACCTTGAAGATATTAGCTGGGATTGCATGTTGGAACGAAAAGAGAAATCTAGCAGCAAAACACTGCCAGAGATTTGTTGTGATTTTTTCAAAAAAACCCAGCAACCTTATACTAAATTCAGTTTAAAGTACAATGGTGCTTTAACTTTGTATAACAGAATGTTGTTTATAACCATAAGCAAAAGACCAGGCACAGAATAAATATAGCAAAACCTGTCATAACCAAAAATCCAAAAGTGGAATCAACACTCTATTAAGGTAGTGTACATCTTCATGTATAAGTTGACCTTGTGTCTAAGTCAGTGGCAGGTTTTGGAGTAAAAATTATGGATTTTAATATGACTAGTGATTAAATTGTGGGACATTCTGTGCAAATGGGAAAGCACCTCAGGAGGCTACTTACCTCTGGCCACCACTGTAATTTCTTTCCTCGGGCATTCAAAAAAGCCAGAAGCAGTGCAATGGTAGGGAGAATAGAGGGGGTTTAAGCTTCTTTTAGGTTCTCCCACAACAGACTAAGCTCTTTCCTTTTGCTATTTTACTTAGAGAAAGGAATGCCTTCTTTTTGCTAAGAGGTAAGGTTCAATGCTCACACTGATCTATGGATAAGGTCATTTGGATTTCCCCCCCTTTTTGTGTGTAAGGAGCGACTTGAGAAACTGCAAGTCACTTATGGTGTGAGAGAATTGGCCATCTGCAAGGACATTGCCCAGGGAATGCCCAGATGTTTTGATGTTTTACATTCCTTGTGGGAGGTTTCTCTCATGTCCCTGCATGGGGAGCTGGAGCTGATGGAGGGAGCTCATCCATGCTCATCCATGCTCTCCCTGGATTCAAACCTCTGTTTTCAGTCCTGCTGCCACAAAGGTGTAACTCTTTGCACCATTGGGTGCTCCTTGTTTTTTCATTGTTGTTTGTTTGTTTTTTGCTAAAAATGTATAGACTTATACATGAACATATAGGGCAAGTTCTTACTTGTGATACCACCTTAGCTTTCCTCCTCTTATAGGGTGGAATCTTGAAGGTTAAGAAATGGTGTTGACATTCATGTCACATAAAACATCAGTAAACCTTATCTTTCTGGATTTTTTGTTGTCTGAGGTCTGAAGAAGGTACTTTGATGTAATCTGATGAGACATTGTGTGTTGCTATTTTTATTCTGCTGTTTTATTGATTCTTATTGTTTTATAGGTTTTTAAGCCCATCATTGAAATATTTATTGAAATAGATGTATTTATGCAATAAATTAATAACACGGGTAATAAGTCTTTTACCTTTGGATCAATTCCACTACAAATTTGTAGCTGCTGCTGATATTTTTGGAGATTTCTGGATCAATATGCTTTCCCTGGCTTGTATTCTTGCAAATTGTACTTTATATTTATTAATTTTTATTTATGAGAAAACTACATTTTCTAATAGAAGAGACACAAATTTGAAAGAATAATAATTTCTAAATTTCTTTGAGTTGGTCCATGTGCCTTGACTTTGTGGTAGTTGGTATGGATGCTTACGAGACACCTCTATTGGCTATAGAAAATCTGACTCAAGTTACCCACCCCCTCTCTGTTCCAAATAAAGAGTGAATACAAGACCCTTCTAATACAAAACAAAACAAAACAAACAGTAACATGATCATAACACCTGGGCGCTACTGATCAATGCCTCACTGGACAATGATGCTAATAACTTCTGGCAACTTGTACACATATCAGGAGCCCTGTGCTGCTCCCTTGGAGCCCCATGTTGGGTAATCCCTGCCCAGGTTTGGGAAGATCATTTTAGTTTTATTATTTACTGGTACTAGCTGCCTTAATCTAGATCTAGAATTGGACTAGGATGTTAACTTCAGTGCCTTGCCTGTGTGGGATTCAGTTTCTGTCACCATCATCAGCGACCTAATTCACCCGCCTAAGAACGGAAAAGCCCCAGGCATTGACCATGTTCCCACTGAACTCATTAAACCCAATCAACACTGGTGGGCACCCGTACTAGCAGCCTTTTTTTTTTTACAAAGATAAGTATCACTGAAAAAATTCTGGCTAGCTGGAAACAAGCCATTTTGGCACCAATTTCCAAGAAAGGTCGTATCAGTAAACCTAGGAACTACAGACCATTCAGTTTGCTCTCAATCAAGGGACAATTCTATGCACAATATTTGTGCAAAAAACTTTCTTCCTTTCTGGAGTGAAACCACACAATTACTGACGCACAAGCAGCTTTTAGAAAGAACTACTCAACTACTAACTAATGTTTAGTGCTCTCCTATCTTGCTGAGAAACATATCATACTACTGCAAGGCAAACTGTTTGTGACCTTCGTTGACCTAAATTCAATATTTGTTTCCATCTCAAGAAACAAATTATGGGAAAAGCTGAATAAGACATTGGAAAATAAAAGACTTCTAGGCCTTATCAATGCTCTTTACAGGGACAGCAAACTTTAGATGTGGTGGCCTGGGCCAACTCTCTGGTGAGACATCCATGTCCAGAGGCGTACGTGAAGGATGCATCTTTGCCCCCACCCTATTCAACATATTAATAATTGACATGGAGCAGGGGTTCCCACACCTTTTCAGCATGTGAGTACTTATATTAAAACCAAGTCAGAAAGATCTATCTACTAGGGTTGGGATTTCGGAAAAATAACAAAATTAGTTTGTATTAGATCCGTTCAAAATGCTAATTTTGAGCTTTTCCGCTCTTCCCCCGCCAAACTGGAAGTGGACTTTGATTTATGCACTGTGAGGGCCCAAATATTCATTAGTTTTGTAATTATTTCGGATGGCCCACTAACAGGAAAATTTCCCCCTCCAAAATCACTTTGCAGACATTACTCACAGTCAGATCGGGGCCTTTCCATGCTCGGAGCCTAATTTGAGTGAAAGGCCTTCCTCCAGGAAGTGAAAAAGCACCCGGAACCGTAGAGAGATCCACAGCACGATTCCTAGAGTGGCTGGAGGACTCAGGAAAAAAGCGGTTTAAACCCCAGGGAAATAAGCCTAGATAGAAGGACAGGCGAGAAGGACATGAGGAAGGTTGAAACAATGGGAGCAGGGGGTAAAAAGAGCAGGAAAAGTGCAGAATCAAGGAAAAGCCATAGAGTTCAAACAGAGATCCTAGAGAGGTATGGAAAACTGAATGGGGGAAAGCTGCAGTGAGAAGAGCTCTACAGAAGCAGTAGAGAAGCAACTCCTAGACCAAGAGGTGGGCAACTATTTTATAATAATAACTAGCTTGGGGACCCGGCGGTGCCCGGGTTATTTGAGTAAGGCATTGTGTGCCAAGGTTGGTCTTTGGTACTTCAAGCCCATGGTCCACCCTCCTCCAAACTGCATCTGTATATAGAATGTAGAGTGGGTAATGGGGGCTCTGTGTGCCAAGTATGGTCTTTATTGGTCTTTATTGAGGGCCTCAGTGGTCTTGGGGAATGAGTAGAGGTACTTGAAGTCCCATCATCCATGGTCTGCCCTCCTCTAAACTGCAGTAGGATGGAGAGTGGGTCATGGGGCACTGTGTGCGATGTTTAGTCTTTATCGGTCATTGGATGAGGGTAGCAGTGGTGTCAGTAAGTGAGTGAAGGTACTGCAAATCCCATCATCCATGGAACATCCCCCTTAGAACTGCATCAGGATATAGAGTCGGTCATGAGTACTCTGTGTGCCAAGTTTGGGCCTGGTCTGTGATTTGTAGGGGCCGCAGTGTTCTGTGTGAAGTCAATCTGGTGAAGGTACTGCAAATACCATCATTCGTGTCCCATCCTGCCGTAAACCACACCAGGTTGTAAAGTGGGCCATTGGGCCTCTGTGTGTCAAGTTTGGTCCTGATCCGTCATTGGTGTGGGCCACTGTGCTCTAAGCAAGTGAGTTAAAGTACTGCAAGTGCCGTCATCCATGTTCCATCCTCCCTCAAACTGCACCAGGATGTAGAGTGGGTCAAGGGGGTTCTTTGTGCCAAGTTTGGTCTTGTTCTGTCATTGTTGGGGGCCGCCAAGTGTTTTGGCCTTAAACTCCCACCATGCCTGACTGCCTCCCCCGCTACTTTAGAGTGTCGGAATGTTGGTGGTGCTGGCCAATCAGAGGCATTATGCAAATAATCCCACAGTGGCAACCAATCAGAAAGCTGCCACATATCCGCCCTCCGCACACATACATACATACATACATACATACATTCTCTTTTATTATATATACAGATATTAATAATAATATCAATTCCTTATTTCTTCTGCAAGGAGGCCCAGGGGCATTTTATTCTAATAATAATATTAATAATAATATCAATTCCTTATTTCTTCTGCAAAGAGGGAGGCCCAGGGGCATTTTATTCTAATAATAATAATATTAATAATAATATCAATTCCTTATTTCTTCTGCAAAGAGGGAGGCCCAGGGGCATTTTATTCTAATAATAATATGAATAATAATATCAATTCCTTATTTCTTCTGCAAGGAGGGAGGCCCAGGGGCATTTTATTCTAATAATAATATTAATAATAATATCAATTCCTTATTTCTTCTGCAAAGAGGGAGGCCCAGGGGCATTTTATTCTAATAATAATAATATTAATAATAATATCAATTCCTTATTTCTTTTGCAAAGAGGGAGGCCCAGGAGCATTGTATTCTAATAATAATAATATTAATAATAATATCAATTCCTTATATTTTCCTGCAAAGAGGGAGGCCCTGGCCTCCTTTTATAATAATAATAATAATAATAATAATATATTTATTCCTTATATTTTCCTGCAAAGAGGGAGGCCCTGGCCTCCTTTTATTATTATAATAATAATAGTAATATATTTATTCCTTATATTTTCCTGCAAAGAAGGAGGCCCTGGCCTCCTTTTATAATAATAATAGTAGTAGTAGTAGTAGTAGTAGTAATATATTTATTCCTTATATTTTCCTGCAAAGAGGGAGGCCCTGGACTCCTTTTATAATAATAATAATAATAATAATAGGTCCCAGTGAATTGCACTCCAAGGTGAAGGGAAATGTTGCCCCTTGATTTCCCTGTGCTTAAAACAGTGTCAGGCCTGTTTCCCTGCTTTGGACAATTTAGAACCAATTACAAAATTTTGTAATAGTTACTCATCAATAAATAATTTTTCTGACTTTTTTTGTAATTTATTACGTTAAGCATAAAAAAATCCCCCCCATATGTTTTTAGAACCCCGATTTTGGGGTTCTAAACCAACCCTCTCATCTACCTCCTCAAGGCTGGAGAGGGGAGGGGCGGGGCTTGTCCATAGGGGCGGAGCCAGGCCGCACCAAGCCCCACCCACTCCCCTCTGGCTTTGGAGCTCCCAGCAGCTTTTCCAGGCTTGAAGATGACAATGCCAAGCCAGTGGTGACATAGCTAGCACAAGGCTGGCTTGGCACTGCCATCCTCAAGCCTGGAGAAGCTGCTGGTAGAGCGGAAGCCACAGGAGGGCAGAGCCAGGCCGCGCCAATCCCCGCTCCTTCCCCACTGGCTTTGGAGCTCCAAGCAGCTTCTCCAGGCTTGAGGATGGCAATTCCAAGCCAGTGGTGGCATAGCTAGTGCAAGGCTGGATTGGCCCTGCCCTCCACAAACCTGTAGCAGCTGCTGGGAGTGCCAAAGCCAGGGAGGGGGTGGGGCTTGGCATGGCCTGGCTCCGCCCCCTCTGAGAAGCCCCCCATCTGGCTGGGATCAACCTTCTTCAATCCCAGGATCGACTGGTCGATCGAGATCGACTTCCTGGGCAGCCTGACAGAGAGAATACCCCTTTGGACCCAAATGGACACTTGCCCAAGCTTGGAACTAGAACAGTGGTTCTTAACCTGTGGGCCATGGACCACTAGTGGGCTGCGAGGATAAAAATATGGACCACGAGCCTCCTTCCTCTTTATTTTATTTCCTCTCCTTTATTTCCACATACTTTCTTGGTCTACTCATATCACTTCCATTACTCTCAAAGCTCAAGTAAATAGTTCAGCCATTTTGTGTTTTACTGCTACTAAAGGGGGCAGTTCATACCTTCTGCAACTAGAATGTTTATTGTTAAGATTCGTTCCCAGTTGCTGTATTTTTCTATTATCTGGATTTGTGGGCCTAACATCAAAATAGTCCAATAGTAAACACAGCACCCAAGATGTGTACCATCCTGTGTCTTCTTATGTGAATCCGGGAAAGCACTCTTGTCAATAAGGACCTGGTGGGGGGCACTTAAATATTGGCTGAAGACCAGAGTTTTCAGTCTAGGATCTGGTCTGTTTCATCACTTAGCTCAGAATGAGTGCATAAGCAGTTGGTTTAAGCTCAATTCCAAGAAAGCCTCCTCCATTGGCCTTTCCCCATCCCTCTTAACTCATCTGGACCTTGATATGGCTCTCAAATCACTCAAACAGAGACTGTGGGAAATTGCCTTTTGTGATCTTCACTCTCATTCTTATGTGTCTTGCTCCCCAAATGCACTGTCCATACATTTAAGCCATCTAAAGAATCTGACTGTGGCCAAATACCACTGCCTACTTTCCAAAGCAAGATGTAATGTACTCCTGTCTGAACTGCAGCATGGGAGATTTGTGGGTATCTGATATGAAGAAAGACTGCCCAAGTAACAAACATGAAGTAGAATGCATCTACCATATTCTACTGTCATGCAGTTTCTATGAACAGGCCTGAGCACACATAATCCTCCCTATTTAGGAACTTACTGGCTAGTCCAATTAAAGTTTCTACTTGATGATGACCTTTCCCACATGATCTTAGCAGTTGCCAAATTTCTTTATGAGGCAGTCAAGATTAGACAATTTCCAATTTTAGACACAGACTGAAACACGTTGGCACCTCCTGTAGTCCTTTATCATTTTCATAACTAATATGCATTTTAAGCAGCTGTTAACTATTGTAATCTTACCTAATGGTGTGTTTAATCAAATGGCTGTTGTTAACCTCATTAACCTGCACGCCTTGTACACATATGGTGCAATAAGGGTCTTTGAACCACAATAAAATGTTGTTGTGTGGATCCTGGATTATAAAGGGGCACCATTGCAAATGGTTACTGGTGAATTAAAGATTTCCAGAGTAGAACCCTGACCGATGTGTGGGATGGAGATTGCCAGCTGAGTCAGGGGCAGGCACCGTCTGGACCAACAACTGTGGGAACCTGAGACAGATTACAGCTGGGGTGGTCCAGCAGGTTGTCTCAGATATGAAAGATTGGGCAGTGGCTTTTTAAAGAAAAGGAATACCTTTGTTCTCTATAAAATATAAATGTTTTGTGAAGTATAGATTCATATTTCATATTTGTCTAATCTATTAAAGAGGAAAAGCATAATAGCCAAATTACATAGCATTTCAAACAGGCACCACTACTATTATTAACTTACCAATGTTGTCAAAGCATAGCAATATTTCTTCCTTCAATGATGTCAAAATATTAGATTCATCAAATCAATTGATTTATTGCATTAGCCAAAGGCCATAACATTTAACAGTAAGAAAATACAAGAACAGTTAAGCTCCAAACAGAGCAATGGATGCATCCATTAACCACAGCAAAGTCTCATTAATATCTGATGCTTGTAACCATAAATGTGAAATAAATAACTTTATCTAAAATATTTTTCATGGGTACAGCAGATTAAAGAAAACTTAAAGTAAGGGGGGGAACAGTGTTCAACAGATTAAAGAACCAATTTATTGCTTGAATTTATTGGTTGAATGAGAGACAGTTTCCCAGCAGCACGGCAGCCTGTGAGTGCTTGCCACACGCACTTCAACTGTGTTCAGCATACACATGTACAAAACTTATCAGTCCAGTTTCAGATATGTTTGAGATAATTCTCTGTTCTATCCAACCAGGACATCTCTTACAGCAAAACTGTAAGCAAGTGTGTGATCTGAGATCTGAAGTAGTCTGTAGTCCGTCTTTCTGCAGTCTGCTATGATCATGTCGTCTGCAGCACCTTTTATAACTTCTCAGGAACCATAGAATAAAGGAAGCTGCATACCAGAACATACATACAGGAAACAGTAAGCAACAGGATCATAGATAAATGTATTACTAGAGGAGACTTGAAGAAGGTTGTCATTTCCAACAATTGTTACCCACACTAGTTTCATGAAGCCTCTGCCTCGGCTTGAGCTGGGCCAGGGACCAGAAGAGGGGGAAAGCAAGTGGAGGAAATTCCTTCCTTCTCTGCTTTTCCCTCCTCTTCTTGTGTCTGGCGGCCTGAGGTGCAGCGGGGAAGGCCTGCCTGCTGCTGCCTGTGTGGCTCCAGAGGAAAAACCTAGAGTAGGCTACTAAACACAAACCAAAAACCCAAAGGGCAAACGTCGCGACTATACATCAATATAAATCTCTATTTCAAGATATATCACAAATGCAAAAGTATATATATATATATACTTTTGATATATATATCAATATATATATACTTTTAATATATATATCAAAAGTACACAGCAATCATTAACACTTAATAGAACATACAAAATCTAACTATACTCAAAATATATTGGTATCGTCCATGAAAACCCAGGGTAAGTTCAAACTCACGATATTGTTTAAATGCACACTGACGCTCTATAATGAGGCCATGATCTAGGATCTTCAACCAGTGAAAAAGGTAGTTTTCATGGACCATACCGATATACTTTGAGTATAGTTAGATTTTGTATGTTCCATTAACGAAAGGATTCGGAAGTCTCAGAAGTTTTGAAAAGTTTTGAAAACTTTTTCTGTGAAAATTGGAATTGACTTTAGAATCGAATCACCAGCACCCCCTACATCCAAAATGAGTTTTGAACCATTTTTTAAATCAACCAAGCTCAATATCTATGGCATAGCTGAATTAATAATATTGTGACTGTGCCTACTTAAGCAATATCTTTGTATGCCTTAGTTACCATTTCTCCTCCTAAATCTCTGGGGATTTCTCTCACATCTTCCCCGCAGTGTAAACTCTCAAAAGAAAATGTTCCTTACATGACTTTAAGGTTAATTCATTTTTTTGTCATCTGTGCCAGATTAAAGTACCAGATGGTCTCAAAAGATTATATGGTTTTTGAACTTTTTTAGTTGGTATAATTTTCCCCACAATATGGATTTTGGAATATGTCTTATGACTAACCTGAACATGAACCCCCTATTTTTATAAGCTGCAGCTTCTTTTCTGTATACAGAGATTAAATAAAATATGTTGGCCATATCCTGGCTGAGCAAACTCATTTCTGGGATTGACGTTTCAGATTTATGTAGATTACAGTAGAACAATGGGCATCATGTGTATTATATCAGTGTAATCTAAGACATTTAAGTAAGTGCTACTATGATATGTGGAAAATGTTTTATAACAGTCTTAATTACTGACTCAGTTAGACAGCAAAATAGTGAAGCTAAGAGAAGATCCTTAGGGCAATCAATCTGTGCCTCCAGGAAATCTGTACCTATCTGACTGACTGAATTGAATGGTTTAAAGGACAAGTGATATAATAGATTCTACAATCTTCAGTGTGCTACATCTCCAAATAGTCCTATCAAGGGCTGTAACCTTTTTGTAATTAGAGGTTCCTGTGATCGATTTTGTATATGTTAACTTTGCTCAAAGGCAGTCACTATTAACTTCAATGATAGTCTATAACTGTCCCATATAAATTGCTTTAAAAAAAATCTCATTTCAAAATGAAGTCATGGTAACAGTCAACTTTGCTGTGGTACAAGATATTATAGATCTACATCTATAATTGTGTTTATTTGTGTTCAAAAACATTCTTTGCATGAAAATTAAATTATAGGAAAACTTCATGTGCTAACTTTGTGCATCTTACAGTACTTTTGAATATTTTACAAATTAAAATTTGGTTTATTTCCCTCTCAAACACAAAAATGAAAAATTTCAAATTCTATGCAATAAACTTATGAGAGAGGGTTGGAAATGTCATCCTGAGGTAACCCAAGTGGTAGCAGAAGAGATCTCCATCACTTAGTGCAGCTGCTGGCTGTTAAGGTTGGTTGAGGGAGAATTTAAAATTGTGGCTATCTTCTCTCTCTCTCTCTCTCTGGCATTACTTTGCAAATGAAGATTCTTAGGAAGGACTCATCCTACGCTTTTTAAAAGTGTGTTGATGACTAAAAAGGCCAATCCGAGACAGGCAAGTTCGGTTGCAGAAAGCACAGCAGAAAGTCTCCTTGGGTGATGTTGTTTCCAAGTTGCGGTTCTTTCTGCATTGTCATTTCTCTTCGAGACGTGTTTGGCATGTCTTCTCGAAAAAGACCACAGCATTATGGATAGTGTGTCACCATGCCTCCCGATGTGAGGCCAGGGTGGACCATTGCTGGTGATCAATCTGGCCGAGCCTGAGATGTTGATCAGGGAGTCCTTATATCTCTTTTTGAGGGCGCCTCTCTTGCACTGACCCGTGGCAAGTTCACCATAGAGTAATATCTTTGGGAGGCGGTGGTCCTCCATCCTAGAAATGTGCCCTGTCCAGCGCAGCTGAATTTTCAATAGCATGGCCTCAATGCTGGTGATCCCTGCTTGCTCAATGACAGCAGCATTCGTCACGTAGTCAGTTCAGTGTACATTTAGGATTGTGCGAAGACAGCACTGATGAAAGCGTTTGAGGAGTCGTAGGTGTTGGCGATAGGTGACCCATGTTTCAGACCCATAAAGGAGAATAGACAGTACAATAGCTCTGTACACACTGATTTTTGTGCTTTGCCTCAGGTGCTTGTTGCTCCAGACTCTTTTGTGAAGCCTTCCAAATATACTATATGCCTTTGGCGTCTGAAGAAATGATGCTTCCCAGGTAGGTAAACTGCTGAACCGACTTAAGCACAGATTTGCCTATGCTGACATGAGGATGATGGTGTTCTTCCTGTGGTGCGGGCTGGTAGAGAACTTTCATTTTCTTCAGGCTGACTTCCAGCCCAAACAACTCTGCAGCTGTTGCAAAACAGGATGTTAGGCGCTGCAGGGCTGCTTCTGAATGGGCGACAAGGGCAACATTGTCTGCAAAAAGCAGTTCACGGACTAGATAGTTTAGAGTCTTGGTGCGAACCCTTAGATGATGCCCTCAATCTTACCATGATTGTAAACATATAGTATTAGTGAATATGTGAAGTTATGGATCCATACTTCTGGGTTACAGATCCATAACTGCAATGCATGATACCAACCACAGTATTCTTGAGTATCAGAAAAGTGTGACAAAAAGAAACCTGGACTGATAAGAATATTCACAGTACTGGACTTATTCTGAGAAAAAGTTACATGTGACTTTGTGTGTATGTTCAAACTAGCTTTTTCTATGCAAGAAAAAATTGCAATGAAAGCATTTTCTGCACTAGAAAATTTCAAAAGTATCTCAACTTGTAATCCTCTTGAATCTTCATGTAGAACTTCCTGTGGCACCATCCTTGAATAATGCACATCATCTTCACTAATGAATGGCATATAAATCACTGGTAAGACTACTCAAGCTGATGATGTATTTGAGCAATACATCATCTGAATGAGAAGCTTAAGTAATAGATCACTCCGAAGATGGTCCTATGCAGAAAAGAAGCCAAGAACACAAAGCCTTTCTAAAAGGTGTGCATGAAGAATTTTAGCCAAATGTCTTTCACCTCATCTATGCAAATTTCACAGCTAGAATGTCCAATATACTTCACAAAAATAAGTAGGAAACCCATTTGCCTTATTATTCTTAAACCAACTGTACTTATGAGGAAATTAAAATGTATGGGGAAATTGATTCACAGCAAGGGAAATGAGGTGTTAAACCTGTGGAAAGCCATGAAAACAGTGTTACTCAGGTATGTGAAAAGGGGGAAAATCCATTTGAGATTATTAACAAAGTATCTATTTTACACCATGTGCAAAATAGGCTGAAATTGACATGGGTCTGATATATCAATATTTCTGTGTGGGCAAGTTCCCCATCCTTATTCTGTCCTAATCAAACTTTTATTATATGGGTAACCTGAATGCATGAGGACAGATAGGAAGTTACCTCACCTTGCTGTCTTGCTACTCTCAATGTGTGGATAATGACTAGTTAAAATAGAGAACCTCCATGTCACATGGAAAACCAGGGTTTCTGACTGCATAGAGAAGCTGTAGAGGACATTGTCTTCTTCAGTTTGTTGTTCTCTATTCAGCAAGATAACAGAGAATATGGTGGAACTTGCCTGGTCCTGTTATTCTTGTGTTAATTGAACTTCTGAATAATGCTTATGCTAAAGAGACATCTAGAGACATCTAGTTGCCATCCATATCTACTGATCCTGCATCCATGGATTCCACCATAAAAAAATTAAATTTAAATATGAGAATGTTAAAAACATCTAAAAAGCAAATTTTGATTTGCCATTTTACTATGCCATTATATACAAGGGAACGTGAGCATTCACACATTTTGGTATTTATGGAATGGGGGGCATTGTGTGTGGGTGGGTTCTGGGGAAAAGTCCAGATGTTATCAAGAGTCTACTAATAATGCTCAATCATTATATAGGCATGTGTGATCCATTAAAAATGGTTCAAACGTCATTACAAAATTCAATCATTATATAGGTGCTGGTGCTTTGTTTCTAAAGTGTTTCTGAAGTATACTTAGTGAAATATTCATTACTATAATGAGAGTAACGAAATTTCATTACTATTTTGTTACAGTAATTGTAAATGTGCATAATTAAATTACTATAATTGGGGAAACTTCAGGGGCTCCTTTCTCCCTCATTTTAAAGCTATTAGAGCAAAACTTGATACAATGGTAGAACCTATTTACCACTGTTAGCCCACCAAATTTCAGAATGTTTCGCTTCTCCACAGATTTTTAAAGTTTTTAAAATTAACATTTTTTTAAAAAAAACTACAAGAGTTATAGCTATATAGAATTTCACATAAATGTTTTTTTCCTATTTGCATTCTGTTTGTGTCATATAGAAACACTTATAATGGAGACAGACAAGATTTGTGTGCTATATGCCAAAATAATCAATAGAAACTTTTTGTAGGCAGCAAGGTATTTTTTCTGTCACATTACCATTGCCTTAAAAAGAATTAAGTAAAAACTGGGTATTGGTAATATGATTGCTTTGTTATAGATTTGACATTTGTATTTTCTACAATTTGAAAACATCAATACATAGAAAGTTTAAACGAGCTGAATTGTAGCAAGGGGACCAAAGGTTGATCCAATAGTTTTGAGAACGGTGCCCTTCTTATGAATTGTATAGTTTAAATGCAAAAGGGTAATTGGAAAATTCATTTTTACCCAAAGAATTGAGTTGTTCGTCTTTTGGTTCATCACTCAATATTTCTCCTTGAGTGCAATAGTTTCATCATTTTCCAGAGGATATATCATTTAATTTCCATTTGGATTAGCTGGTTCTCTGAACTTGAATTTCAAGTTTAAAGGAACCATTTGATTTTAATAACTTTTGTAAGCAGTGCTCCATTGAGTCTGGATTTTTGGACCCAGAACTACTTTTCCATAAGGTTTTTTTTAGTAAATCCCTGTGTGTAAAAGAAAGATAAACACACATCACTGCATTTGTTATTGCAATTAAATTATTGGATTTCCCCCTTTACATCTGAATATATTTTGAACATTGAAAGCGTGAAGAGGCGGTTTTCTACTATTGGTCATAGGCACTTTTCTAACATTCTCTATATTCTTAGATCTCAGAGAATATTAAAATTCCATGCATTTCATAAATATATATGGTAAATCCAGGAATGCAAACGTTCTTCAAAGGCTATGCTGAAACAAACCTTTGCAGCATGCTTTTGCTTAGATCCTGTGTTCTCACATAAATACAATTTGATTTCCCTGATACACATTATGCAGAACATTAAACACACATGTCTCTCTCTTATCACTCATCTTCTGTTCCTTTATTATGTTTAATTTATTAATTTAATTTATTTGATTAAAGCTAGTATTATTGGATGCCTAGATATATAGTTCTAGGCATCAGATATACACATCATAATAACTGGATCCCCCAGTGGTGCAATGGGTTAAACCCCTTTTCTGGCAGGACTGAAGTCTGACAGGTCAGAGGTTCAAATCCGGGGGAAGCAGGTTGAGCTCCCTCTGTCAGTTCCCTCTCCCCATGCAGGGACATGAGAGGAGCCTCCCACAAGGATGGTAAAACATCAAAACATCTCGGCATCATCCATGCAGATGGCCAATTCTCTCACACCAGAAGTGACTTGCAATTTCTCAAGTCACTCCTGACAGACACATAAAATTATAATAACTCAAAATAAAAACATTTCTTTTTTTGGTTGAAAATGGGGAACTTTTACTGACCCAATGCTATCTTTGTTCTTCTACACCAGTGGTGTCAAACCCATTTCCACCTTCTGGTTGCCCTGAAAGGGCTGTTAATAATTGTAATGCTGCATAAATTTCAGTATGTTGTTCTGGCACTGAAATCCTTGCAGGCCACATAAAATGACGTGGGGGACCGGATTTGGCCCATGGGCCTTGTGTTGACGTGTGTGTCCCTTACTTTTTGTGTAATCTGTGATTCATATGCATGTTTGTGAACACAGCCTTAGTCAAATTGCCCAGACTTTGCCAGATGAAGAGCACTAATTCAACAGATCAAAATCCAAATCTAGCCCACCATCATGTATCACACAAAGGGTTATAGGTCATCTATGCGAAGTCCACAAACAGGATATAAGAGTGATAGAAAGCCAATTGCTTTTATTTCCAGCAGCTCATATTCAGCTAGTACTCTGAAAAGGATTAATTTCAAAACTGCAAATATTTCAAATGTTTTTCCTTTTCTACTAAACTAAAAAGCCTTTTTTGAATCAAAGTTATGCTTTCATTTTTTTAAAAATCATTGAAATTTAAAAGAAAAACTAGAGAAAGAAAAATTAAAGAAAGAAAAACAAGAAAAAAGGAAGAAGGGGAAGCATCGATTATGACCAAGAGTTAGGTATAGACACTAATATAAAGTGAGCCAACTCAGTTACACTGAATATTTTTGCACTTACCTTACTGCAATACCGCATATTGTGCTAACTGTTTGAGCCATATGGGAGGCAAATATATTTTTTGAAGGTAAGTGGAGCGATTTGCTAGAAATCACCAAAGTTAAAAGCTTTATCTCTTCCATCTATTAGCAAATGGTTCTCTTTATTGTAAAACGAGAAACTGACGATGGAGGCTCAGATCCAGGCTGCTGCTAAGGGTGCCTTCTTCCACCTCCGTAGGGCCCGACGGTTGGCCCCCTATCTACCACCAGAGGCGCTGAGGACGGTGATTCACGCCACTGTGGTCTCCCGTCTTGACTACTGCAACGCCTTGTATGTGGGCCTACCGTTGGCCACGACTGGAGGTTGAGACTCATCCAGAATGCAGCGGCCAGACTCATCTCCGGGTATCAGCCAGGAGCCATATTTCACCAATTTTAAAAGATCTTCACTGGTTACCCATTGAGCTTAGAGCGATCTACAAACTCATGGTGATAACCTTCAAAGCTCGGCAAAAAATGGGACCAGCCTACCTGGGCGATCAGCTGACGGACCAACGCTGCGAAAGACCGCACGCGTAATAAACGGCGTCCGGTTAGCTGTCCCTGGGGTGAGAGAGGCCCGGCTGACAGAGACCCGGAAGAGCCTTCTCGGTGGCGGCCCCTACGATCTGGAACTCGCTCCCGCCTGCGCTCAGGGCCACACTGGCCCCGGCCAGATTTCTGGCTGGCCTGAAAACCTGGCTCTTCCGCCAGGCTTTCGGGGACTGAACTGGATGGATGGCAGAGCCTTTTATGGCTCATATCTGCTGTTTTAATTGATGTATCTGTGTTTTTAAAGGATGTAAGTCGCCCGGAGCACCATTGGTGGAGGGCGACTCACAAGTAATAAAGTATTATTATTATTATTATTATTATAAAACTGGATCAATCTGGCATTTTTGGTCGAGCTCCATTAGTTACAGTTCTCTCTCTGCAGCACTAGGAAAGGGTTTGGATTCCACAGATTTCCAAGCTTGGTGTGTAAATTTAAATTAGTTTGGAAATATGCTTCATTTCAACATGCTTAATTTGCACGCCTTTCACCATTTATTTCTTACATTGTCTGGGGCTGTCATAATTCAGCAGGCTGCCTTTTTAACAGTTGAGGTATTTTGCATCCTATCATATTGTTCAGTGAAACACTTTGGACCTTTTTGTGTTTGAATGGCACTCGTGGGACTCGCAAGTGCCAAACTGTAGACAATCTTCTTTTTCTTGTAGCATCTGGCTTCTTGGCTGACTCCCCGGCTAAGATTGGCAGCTGTGCATTTGCTTTCAGGAAGACTGTCATGTATTTAGGCTCCCCACAGGCTGGAAGCATCTCTTCTGTGCCCTCATATATGTGATCACTTGGACTCACCCTTGGTTTTGAGCACTCATAGGAACCATCTGAAGTCAAGAAGAGAAAAAAGATAGCTGAACAGAAAGAAAAACATGAATTTGATGTCACAGGACAGCATGGAGGAAAAAAAGGATAGCAACATAAACAAATCTCACAAACAGGAACCACATTTCAGTTATTAAAACTGAACAGCAATGTTCAAAATTCTGTTTGTGTCGCAAAATGCCTTGCTGATTTTAGAAATCAAACCTGTGAAATGAGCCAAACAGACTGAAATGACAGTGGAAAGCTAGATGATACATATGTTAGGGGTAATATAGGAGTTAAGTGGCTAATCTGTATAATAACCAGTCAATGTGTATTTCCTCCTTATGGAGCATATGCAGATCATTACTGAGGGGTTGTCAAATATTTACTGGGTTTTCTGGAAGGACGGACGAAGAATTTTGGCTTGGATGTAAACAAATGTATGCATGTTTATGAGTAGTATTTGGGAATGGGACTGGGTGCAAGTGGATCCATTCTTTCATGTATACATGCATTATGCACCTTATCCGTCCATTCACAAACTGGGAAGGGATATGTAAATGAGTGCATGGCTTGGTTTATATGTGAGTCAGGGAATATGAGAAAGAGGGCAGCCTTCACTCCACTCTTTCTCTCTGTCTCCTTACCACTCCCTAATCTCCCAATGGACACACAAATACCCATAAAATTTATTGCAACACTGGATGCTGCTACAGTGCAGAATTAATGCAGTCTGATACCACTGGAATGGTCCAATGCTATGGAATTGTGATAGCTGAAGTTTTAGCTTTCTTTAACTTTCTCTGCCATAGAATACTGGTGTCTCACTCAATTACAGATCTCAGGATTCCAGAGCATTGGGCCATGGCAGTTAAAGTGGTGTCCAACTGCATTATTCTACAGTGTAGATGCACACTAAGAGTAGGAATCCAAACCAGTTTGTGTCATGTCCAACTATGCACTCTGGTAGAAGACAGCCATCAGTGGGACAGGAAAAAAAATCAGAGAGCAGTCTCCATACTCTTTGTAATGATAGGGCTGGGTTTTTTTGAAAACATATGTCTTATAGCCTTCCATTTGGTAGAGCAAATTAACACTACAGAAGCTGAAATGTAGAAATGTCATACATTTACTCTGTGTTCCCTGAACTATTTAGCTGTTTTCTGGTGCAGGGGAAAACAGTATCCCAATAAGAGTATTACAATAAGTCTTAATTTCCAGTTTGGTCTGTTTCTATACATGGATTGTGGAGTCCCACAATGTCCTGTGTAACGACTTGGCCTTTGGGACCTTAGGGGCAGGGTGGACCCTTCTCTCTTAGATCCCACCGCTGCCACCAATTAATATGTGACGACCCGGGCTATAAAACTAGGAGGCTTTAACCACTAGGATGCTGCCACCAACCTAAAAATGAGTTTTAGGATTTCTCTTAAATCAAGCTAGGCTCCAAAACTACAAATAAACTGAGAGGTTTGCTGAGGTAAAATCTTTCCCCTTTGACTGGGAATGTGGGAAGGCTAGAACTGGCACACACTGTTGTAAGGAGGCACACTGAAAGCTTTCTTGTAAAGTTAACAACAATGATGTTTATTTAATTAGCAAGTAGTTCTTGAGAGGCACAAATGCGTAACGGTTATACAAAATGGTTCTAGAGCATATTGGTTACTTAAGATTAGTTTCTTAGAACTTCATTACAAAACTAGACAGTTCAAAACTTGTCTCTCTAAACTCCCTCACTCCAATATTAAAACTAGACGTGAGTAGTCTTCAACTAACTAACCTAGTTAGTTCCCTGAGCTAACACTCAGTCTACCAGAAGCACCCTAGCTACTAACTCTATCCTAGAGTTTTCCTATAGCTTGCTTCTCTAGAGATGTGAGCTAATTCTCTAACCCTAGAGATTCCAAAAGCCTGTGACTGACTACCTGTCAGCTCTCACACAGAATTTTTCCTGTCAGTTTCAAGACAACTGTCTTCTCTGACTGCTCACTCTCAGCTCTGTCAAGAGACTGCTTTCTCTTACAGCTCTGACAACCGACTGTTCAATAAGCTACACTTCTTTCCCTCTCAAGCAGCTCGGCTCCTCCCCTCAGCTCTAAGCCACTCCCAGGCATCTCTCTCTCTCTCTCTCTCTCTCTCTCACTCACTCACTCACTCACTCACTCCCTGAGAAGGATCCAAGCCACTCCCCCTCTCCTGGGTATCCTGTTTTACCATGGATGCCAAACTGCTATGCTGGACTCGGCCTAGCATAAAATGGGCGAGTCCTCACATCCTGCCATTATGGCAATCTTAATCATAAAAATAGTATTTAAATCCAAATGTGAAATACTCCCCAAAAGTTATATTTTACACCTGTTATCAAATGAGAAGTAGTGTGTGGTGATGTTATATAAGTGTTGTACTATGACTTTGGAGATCAAGGATGGAGTCCACACTCAGCAACAAAACTCACCAGGCTGACTTTGGGCAAATCCCACACTCTCAGCCTCAGAGGAAGGCAAGGGCAAGCCCCCCTTTGAACAAATTGTACCAAGAAAACCTTGCAATAGGGTCACCTTAGGGTTGACATGAATCAGAAACAACTTGAGGGCACACAACCACAACAAGTTATCAAATCCTAAAAGAGCTAAAAAGATTAATGCCAACATGTCTTGCCTAACTCTGTGATTAGCAAGGGGAAATCCAGTATCATACACTCTGAAACATCCAAGGCAAGGGTAGCTGTGGAAACAGCTACTTACAGAACATCAGCAACACATAACATGAGGAGAAAAAAAGCCTTTTGAAGATGGAAGACATATTTTAAGGGTTTTTTTTGTAAGTGCAATACTGAATACTAAGAAGCTTTTCCTGAGGCTTACAGGAGCAATGCAAATTGAACATTGCTTGGAAACAGCAGGAGAGTGCTAAGATTACGGTGCCTGAGGGCCAGAAAACTTTAGTTGTACCAAACATGTCCAGTTTAGCTATAGAAGATGCATATCACAGATATGTGGTGTGGGGAATGTGCTGACAGAAAATAGTTAACAAAACAATGCAGCAGTGATAGTCTAAAGAGATTTGGGAAATGAGTAGATTTATTTGATCTGCTCTTATGTTAATTTGCATTTTTCTGAGCCAACACATAGTTATTCAATTTATTTTATGTTGTTTTTATTTATACCCCTGCTTTCTCCCCAGAAATGATACTTGAGAAGATGTAAATAAAATTAATGAAAAACCCAAAAGGAAGTAAAATTAAAAATATAAAAACTGACCAAGTCCTATTCCTGGGGAAAAGGCTAATATCAAAGTTGAATATTAAATAAATAAATGCAGCAGGTTGATTTTAAAAAAATGATTGAAGACAAAACAATACAAAAAGGGGGAAATAAGACACCCAACTAGAATAAAAATCTCTTTTACAAACATGTACAAGTCACTGCCCCCCCCCCCAAACCTTCCCAATATGTCATTTTTACGTGCCATGAGCTTTTGCCAAAGGGTCCTGGGCATGCATTCAAGCCCCTCCTGTAAGTTTTGGGGATAAATGGGGGGCTGGGAAGGGAGGGTGGGGATGCCGTCCTGGTCCTCTTGGCTCTTGGACTCCAAAGAACTGGGGTTGCAGTATAGATCCCCACAAAGCACACATCCTGCAAGATCTGGACCTTACATCTTTCTAGGTGTTTTATTAATCTGGAGTAAACAGAAGTGCTTCCCACCACCAACACACAACTTTTATACCAGCACACACCCGTGACAAACCCGTGACAAACCCCCCTCCCGCCTTTCCCATGGGAATCGTCCTGTTCCCAGATCCCAGCCAGCCAGGTGTCCATTGTTTAGGCTACGTCGGATCCCGGATCCTGCCGGCCAGTTTCAGGTCCGCGGGCATCGGCATCTGACAGTCCACATTTAAAGGGTGTTCTAAGGGTCTCTTTGTCACATTCCTCAGAAAGGCAATAATAAAGATGAAATCAAATCACATCATGGATCTTAAACCACCATAAATCTTATTTTTCATTCAAATAATTTGCTTAATGCTACTCACAGAACAATGGCTCAAAGTAGTGAAAATTAGCAAAAATGTGTTACATAATTTAATCTCATGCTTTATTTTTGGTACATTATAAATCAAAGCATCCACACCTGTGCAATCAAAACACTATTACATTCTTTTGAACAGTTTCAATTTGGGTTTCTAGCTTCATATTTGTTTGAAATGTTCAATAACTTTACTCACTAATTGCCTGTTTAAACCAACTCTCATATGCCAATTATTTTTCTATACCTGATAAAATACAGATCACACACAATGTTTGTGCATGCACATGTACACACATCCACTTCAGGAGGAAATGGCATTAATGATTAATACTAAAGTAATTTGTTGGTGGAATCAACTAAGCGATGTCTGTGTAATTTGCTGAAATGATTAGCATGGGTCATTAATCACGACATCCCTTTTTGTTCTTAATATTATCTCAGATAAACGAACAAAGATGCTAAGGATATTTTGGTCAGCCTGGTTCCCCAAGTAAATTTTAAGTGGAGAAACTGTGTGTGTAATGCATATATGCCATCTTTGATCTTTTATTTTAGAAAGCTGTAAAAGTTGTTCTAATCTGAACAAAAAATACATCTGTTGAACTACAAGAACCATAATAGCTATAAATGGCTACCATCTTTGAATCCTTCAGCTATGACACATCCAGTCCATCAGAGGAACTCTGAAATATTAATATCCCAGATTGTGAATTTGCATGTAAAAGTCTTACTTAAAGCAGAGGAATGCAGAAACTAGATCTAAATAGATGTCCAGATGTTTTTCAAACATATCTGCACAGATTTGCAACTCACAGTTCTTCAGCAGTAAAATCCTTCCCACTAGATTGCAGTTAAACACAAAAAACCCACCAAGATTATGGCAAGCAGACTGATTGATAACTGGCAAATAAAGGGAGAAAACATGAAGGCAGTGACAGACTTTGTATTTCTAGGAGTGAAGATTACTGCAGACACAGACTGTAGCCAGGAAATCAGAAGACGTTTCCTTCTTAGAAGAAAAATGACCAATCTTGATAAAATAGTGAAGAGTAGAGACATCACACTGGCAAAAAAGATCTGCATAGTTAAAGCAATGGTATTCCCTGAAGTAACCTATGGATGTGAGAGCTGGACCATATGGAAGGCTGAGCGAATGAAAATAGGCGCTTTTGAACTGTGGTGCTGGAGGAAAATTCTGAGAGTGCCTTGGACCACGAGAAGATCCAACCAGTCCATACTTCAGGAAATAAAGCCTGACTGCTCATTGGAGGGAATGATATTAAAGGCAAAGATGAAGTACTTTGGCCACATAACAAGAAGACAGGAAAACTTAGAGAAGATAATGATGCTGGGGGAAATGGAAGGAAAAAGAAAGAGGGGCTGACCAAGGCAAAATGGATGAATGTTAACGTTGAAGTGACTGGCTTAACCTCCCGGGCTTGCCCTAGGCCCATGAGGGAAGTGGCACTGACCAGCGAGCGTCCCTCTTGCGGGTCACTGCGTGGTGGGAGGGTTGTTCACCCTCCTATGGACAAACAACTCCGAGGTATCTGCCTGGGAATTCCCAGACTACCTCCTTTTGACCACATAATGATCCCACTTGGTCTGACTTAGCAAGTGGTTGATCTCCCCCTACACCCCCTCCCTGTGTACTGCTTATTGTGTCATTGTGTGTTTGCTTTATGTATTGTGTTTTTTGCATTTATGCTTCTTGTGAACCGCCCTGAGCCCCTGGGGAGTGGCGGGTTAGAAGTCGAAATAAAAAAATAAAAAAATAACCTTGAAGGAGCTGGGTGTGGCAAAGGCTGACAGGGACCTCTGGCATGGACTGGCCCAAGATGTCTTTTTGCTCTGTTTTATTTTTCTTCTTGTCTGCAAAGTTTGGAAAAATTACTTTTTGTACTAGAATTTCCAGATTCCCAAAGCAGGAATAACTACTGGCACAATGGAAGTAGCTAACCATCCAAAAAAGGGGAATATTTCCAGGCTTGGTTATGGTGTAATGTGAACTGTGATGGACAGCAGCTACTCCCGATTTTTATAAATGTAGCTTAAGGGCACCAGTAAAATGCCACCATCCCTGCTGAGAATGATGTCTGTTATTTGTTAATGGTGCAGTTCACTCACAGACTGAGGGTTGATGGGGGAGGAGGAAAAATAAACTATTTTTTCCACCACAGTTTAGTTTCATTCTAAGTTCTCCACTTCTATACTTGTATTGTAAAGCAGTGGGTGTTCCTCATACTCTGTTGGTTGCTTAAATGGCAGTGAATTTTCCCAGTGTGAAAGCTATCCAGGGAACAGTAATATATAAAATAGGTCTTCCTAGCTGTGGAGGGGGGGGGGGCAGCAGCAAAAGAAATGACAAGGAAAGGAAGCTTCTACATATGCTTTTGTTAGGATTAGCAAATATGTATGCCACAATACTTTAGTTTGTAAAAACCAGAACCAGCATAGGTTGAGATATGTTATCCTGTAGCAGTATGTACCAATACTAAGCAGTGAAGGGAGTGAGAGGAGAGTGGTTGAAAACCGCAATTACAATTCCATTATCACAGGAAAGCACCCACAAAGTATATTGCCAGATTTCAGGGAAGGGGACACATGTGCTTGGACCCTTTCTGTACATTATGACACTTAGGTCTGTTGAGGACTCATTCTTAGACTTTGCATTGTCATGGGAAAATGCAAATAACAAAAAACCCTATTAAAATGAAGGATATCAGGCCCAAGAATATCTCCGTCGTGCTAGAGAACCTCAAAATGCCTAGAGAGGCCACATTTGTTCTACCAATTGTCAAGGAAGAAAGTACAGAGGTATGAAAAAAATAGCAATGTGGTCAAGTTGGTTTACACAACTGTCAAGTAGGCAATGAAGACATTGAAACAGTTCAAGATTTTCCATTTTTCATACCTTGGTTCAACCATGAAGACTGCAAGCAAATAATTAGAAGAGCAGCTGTGAAGGAACTAAACAAGATCCTCAGGTAATATACATAACTTAATATTACAGCTAAGATTGTCCATGCCACCTTATTTCTATGTATGGTTATGAAATCTGAACAGAGAAGAAAATGGATATGAAGAAAACCATTTGAAATGTGGTGCTGGAGAAGAGATCTACTGATATCTTGGGCTGCTAAAAAGACAAATAAATTGGCTTCCTAATAGATCAAGCCTAAATTCTCTCTAGATATCTAGATGGCCTTCCTTCAACCATAACATGAGAAGACATGCTTTAGTGGAAGAAACAATAAAGCCTGGCAAGGTACAAAGCAGTAGGAAAACAAGAAGACCACATTAAAGAGGGATATAATCAAGGAAGCCACAGCTGCCCTGAGTTTTAAACACCTGAACATGGGTGTTGACAACAAGGTGACTTAGACTCTTGTTGAGTCAACATATGTCAAAGTTTACTTGATAGTAATTAACAACAAAATTGTACAGTAAGAAATGGCCATTTATGTTTCAGTAATGAAGTCAAGGCAGTGAATGCCAATGAGATACAAATAGATATTGGACCTGGTTCAAATCTTCACTGAATTATGAAACAGACTGATGTAGCACAGCAGTTCTCGTTTGTGCCTGGGGACCAGGGAACAGCACCGGGGGTGCCATTAGCATTAGGGCCTGCACCAGCAGAGATAGATTCTGAAGACGATTTGGAAGGGTTACCTGAAGGAGCGTTTCCCATCACGGGGCCTCTTTCCCCCACTGAAAGCTTGGCTTGGGATGCAAGTTGGCTTGACCCCTATACAGACATAGATGATAACCAGGTGCGAATGGAAAGCAGTGATAGCGAAAGTTATGAGCACCCGGGTGGGAGAGGCTCGCAGGAGTTGCTGAGTGAAAACATGGAAGAAAGCGCCTGGGAAGATTCTAGGGAGGAGAGCTCTCATGGAGATAGGGACCCAGGTGCTGGGAGGCAAGGCCGTACCTTTGATAGGAGAAGTAACATTGAGTCCAGGAGAAGGGGATGGTACCACAGCCTAGACAGGCCGAGGTCTGTCAGCAGAGATTGGAGACGACGAAGCCTAGAGCGTCGGGGACCTCGGCCGAAAGATTAAGTATAGGATTCGTGGGAACGATCCCCAGTGCTCGCCACGTCTCTTCTGAGCAGACGTAGCGAAGTGGGTCCATGGAGCTAAGTTGGCTAGTGGCCACCAAGTCTTGCCTTGCATTTACCTTGCCTTGTTCCTGAATCCGCATTGCTGCGCGGAGCCTTGCTTAAGCCTTTGGATTACCTTGCCAAGCTGTTTTGGACATTGATTGCTTCAAGCCTTTTGGATTACTTTGCTATTCTTATGGACAATATACCTTTTGAACTGTTTTATATTCAATAAAGTAGTTAGCCTTCAGTCCGTCTCTGTGTGTGTGATTAAGGGGCCGGTCAAGTCCGTGCATCGTGACAACTGGTAATTGTGGGCTAGTTTTAGTCCACAATTAGTCTCACCCACTAGATTATTTTAAACTCATGCAATGCAGGGTAGACAAGGAAAAAATGGCAAAATCACCATTGAGTATTTGTGATTAACTTAAATTTTGTTGATTCCAATAGACTCACACTCAATATTCCTATGAGGTCCAGCATTCCAATTCACCAGTCTCCATGGCAAATTTGGAGGCAGCTCTGCAATTCTGGTGGCTCACACATCTCCTTGTCACCAGCCATGCTTCCCCATCACACGTGGGGAAGCATCAGCAAGTGGCTTCCCCTGCAATAGCCCCATTCTTCCAAATGGAACATGGAGAGGCTCCCTTGTTGGCGGCACAGCATCCTATAATGCTTTTGCCCCAGTTAACCCATGAAACCCTGCCAGAAGTGAGGCTACATCATGTGATGAGCAGTGTGGGGCTCCGTGGATCAACAGAGACAGAAGTTCCATTGTATGATGAAGTCCTAAGTCTGGATCTAAGTCAAAAGCTTTCTAGTTCCCTTCCACACAGCTGAATAAAATCCCACATTTTCTGCTTTGAACTGGAATATATGGCAGTGTATGGACATATGGCAGTGTGGACTCAAATAACCAAGTCCAAAGCAGATATTGTGGGATCTTCTGCCTTGATATTCTGTTTTATATGGCACTGTGGAAGGGCCCCTAAATTAATGGTGGGATACAAAGGTGATGGATGAATGTCAATTTGCATACTCTGTGACCAAAAGGAACAGGTATCAAATCACAAACAAATGAGCAGAGTTAATCAATATTGAATGGTGTGAAACTCAAAGATTAATCTAAACATTTGAAGCACTTGCTTGATAAAGCTGTGTTCTGTGATGTTAAAAAGAATAATGCTAGTTGTCATATAGAAAGAAATTAAATGAATTACTCCAAGGCAGACTAAGATATTTTCTTTTTTAACCCCCCCCCCCTCCCAGAAATTATAAACTTTTGTTTTTTCTGGTAGCAGCACTAAGCAATTGCTGAACACCATTATTCATTGACAGATATATTAAAGGTGGGATAACTCTCCTTATTGCTTAAGCTATTTTTAGCCGGGAAGATAAATCACATTTCTTCTAGCAGTAATTTACCTTCTAAAAGTAACAATATTTTATTAACCATAAGCCATTAAATTATTAATTCTAGTGCTTGACAGTAAAGAATATAAATAGTTGGAAGCCAGCAGTAACTTTTTAAATCATTGTCCAAATATAATGCTTTTAGAATACACCTTTGTACATGAGAGAGAAAAAAACATAATCTTCTTGATGTAATGCATGAATTGGGTATTATAAGGCACTCAAAATATAGCGAAAACAATTTCCAACATTTCTTGCCAATGGCAATGCTGCCTAAGGCTGCTGACACTTGCATACTAACCACATGTAGAAATAGTACAAACTAAAGAAGACCTACTGAATATAACTATGATCCTTCAAATCACTTGTTGACTTACGATGACCTCATGAATTTAATAAGGCAAGGAATGCTCAGAGGTGACTTTCCCAATTCCTTCCTCTGAAAAGAGTCTACCTAGTATTCATTGGACCTTCTGCAATTGTAAGTTTACAGTCAAAGGGTAAATATGAAGATCTTTGCATGCTTTGGGTACTTTGTGCTTTTTCTGCATGGCAGGGGGTTAAACTAGATGGCCCATGTGGTCTCTTCCAACTCTATTATTCTATGATTCCAGAAGGAGAAGAAATCTAGTTTCCTATAAGAAAGAATTCCTGGTGAAAACATTAAACAGACCTGTCACGGGGAATGAGTTTTATTTTAATTTTAGATTTGTGTTCAGCACCATGCAAACCAAAAAGTGGGCTATAGTAAAATTATTTTTCTCTCGCCCTTCTCACCTCAGCTCATAGATTCTGAAAAATATAGTTGAAGCTTTAGTTTTAAAAGTCAATATTCCCTTGGCATAGGAAGTCTCCTTGGCTATACAGTTGTATGGTTCAAGCCAAGGTCTATAAGATGTATATCTTCAACTCACCTGTCAATTTATGACCTCATAAATTTCATGGGTTTTTCTTAGGCAAAAGATATTCAGATATGGTTTTGTGAGTTCTTTCCTCAGAACTATAGCCAACAGCATCTGGTATACATTGGCAGTTTCTCATCCAAATAGTAATCAGAACTGATGCTACTTAGCTTTCGATGTCAAACAGGATTTTGTGCCATTAGAATATTTAGGCTTTACTGAATGTAGTACTACATATTAAACTAACACCAATGAAGAGCTAATCAATTCATTGGGCTTACTCTAGTTGGAATAAATCAGCTAGATATAGACTTGTCAAAAAAGCAGAAACAGAACCACAATATAGAAATCTTCTTTTAATTTTAGCACCTTCTTTGGTGTCTCAGAGCAATATTTCATGTATTTAATTTCTACTGTATATAAAGGTAATGAATGGTCCTGGGTTAAGACCTTTCTTTTACAGCAAACCTCTAGAAATTGATTTTTAACAAAGGGATTTTATGATTTGTAATTTTTCTGGCCTTTGCCTTAAGGTAAGGTGGATGAAGTTAACTATAGTTATCCATAAATTTATATCTTTTATCTTACAAAAATGAAGGCTAACCATATGATACTAAATAAGCTTTTGTGGATTCCAGCCAGCCTGAACCAAGTCTGAACCACCGAGTTGCCTGAAACCTATTAGGCAAACATTATTTGTAATCTGTAGGATATTTTAGTTAAGTAGTACTTAAATGCTGGCTCTCCAAATGTCTTGGACTTTCAGAAGTCCAAGGAAATATGATCAACTGATGGGGATCCTGGAAGTTACACCCCAAATATCAGAAGATAGAACCCCTTGCTTAGTCTTTATGGGCATGCATTTTAATAGGTGGTTGGTGAGGTGGGATGGTGATTGTCCTATCACCTAATTAGAACTTTGTACACAATATGTGTTTCTTTCTAGTCCTTCATTGGAAGGAAGAACTCAGAGAATGAAAATCATGCAATAGTGATTCAAAGGAAGAATGGTTCACCTCTTCTTTCTCAATGGCATACTAGTCACCTCATCACATTGACTTCTGGCTCTGTCCTAGGACACTTCCAGGATGGAACCAGGACAGAGTACTCCCGAGCCATTCACATGATGCAGGACTACTTCTGACAGGGCTCCATCCTAGCTCCATTATGGAAGCATGCTAGAATGGAGCCCTGAGAACATTGGTGGCTACCCATGTTCTTATAGCCCACAATGGGATCAGCATAGGAGAAAGCTGGGTGGTGACACTTTCCCCTGTGTGATAGGAAAGGTGGTGATGTGGGATGTGGGACAACTGTTTCCCTCTCTGCCCCACAGATTAGCCACACTGCCTGGCAAATTCCCCTGCTGTCACTCACATTAGGGACCTCAATGTGACTTATTTATTTATTTATTTATGGACATTTCTACTCTGCCTTTCTCACCCCAAAGGGGACTCAAGACTGTAGGACTGTCACTGACATTTTCCATCTTTTTCTGGCAGGAAGGTTCAGAGATCTGTGTACATGTGCAATGGAGCACCAGCATTTTAAAGAGAGCAGCAATGTGGGGCATACTTTCAACTGTCCCAATTTGGCAGGTACAATTCTACTTAATCTTCAGTTGTCCCTATTTTGCAGCAGCTCTTAAAATGTCCCAGTTACTAATTCCTATTTCCAAATTTTGTCCTCAGTGTCCTTCAGTTGCTGCAAACTGAGGTCTAAGTGCAAAAATAGCTTGTATTGCCATCCAACCCCAGAAATAAAGAGACAACACAATAGATAAGGGTTGAACTATGGGCAACTTTTATTGAATGTTACCTAATTAAACTTTGTAACTGTAAATATTTCTAAAGGGTGGTATGAACTTATTGTGTATAAAGCCAATGCAGTGGCCCTTCTCAGCCTACTCCTTGTCTAATTTGAGCGAAACACCTGGGTCCCCTGTTAAACTAATCCAGAGCAACCACTAAGGGAAACATGCCAGAGAATTCTGCCTCAAGGATATTTTGAGGCCAGAATCCCCCCATTCCTGAGCCATTTCCATTCGCCATCACCTCAGTTATTTGAACCACAGGTGAAGGTTTCCATTCATGGTCTACACCCAACCCACCAGGGGGTGCCTTGGGTGTATACAAAATGTACATTTCTTGCTGTTTTCATTATGACGTATTTAAAACCACCCCGTCCCAATTTGCCCTGTATGAACAGTATAGGTTAGGAGAAAACCTCCCTAGAACACCTTCTCCATTGATGTCCTCCTTGGGGGAGAAAGCAAAGCACTTACCGCCCCCAGCTGAATGGGGGGAGGGAAGTTAATTCTGTTAACTCCTCAGGAAAGGAAAAATGAATCTTCCTCTTCCTAGTAGGTTCAGGAAAAAGCAAACATTGGCAAATGGGATATTGTAGATCCTGAAACCCATGAAGCTCTGAACCTTGAGGGAAAGAGAGATCAATTTGGCGAAGTATAAATTTGAACTCACCAGACCTATTTTGGGATCCTTATTCCTACAACCTGCTGATTTTTATGCAAATAGAAAAAGTCTGATATATGTCCAAAACAGAAAGTTTATTTTATGTGCGTTTTTCAAAGTTATTAACACTTTAAAAATTATTTGGAAATGAACATGTCTCTCCCAGAGGGAGCAGAACTCTCTTTGCAGATGTACTGGTATATATGTATGCATTTTCTGAAAGCTATAGAAACAGCAATTCAGCTGCTGCTATTAATAGCTATTATTCATACATTTCAGCCTTTTCATATTTAATAACAGTTTGTTCTTTCACCAAGACTATTTTAAAACAAGAAATTGGTCTGAACGGAAGAGTAGTGGGTGTCTTAATGCAAATGGTGGGTTAGAAATCTTGCATATTCACCATCCTTCCTTATCTTTCCAGCAGAGTAAGTTTTGATTAAGCTTCAGAAAATGAAATGGAAACATTTCATGAACTTTTTTCTTTTTTCAAAATCTGAGTGGCATCATCCTCAATTGCTCACTTTGTATTTGCCTCCTGTTCATCTATAATTACAGATTCATTGCAAAACTGTGATGTCAGTCCTCATTACACTCTAATCTCTAATCACAAGCATAAGTAGTTTTAAAACTTCATCTTAAATCATGAGAGGTTGGTCGCTTTCCTGGAAGAAATGATATGTGGATGATCTTTGCAGTGATTTCCTGACAGCAATTTTTTGCAAGACAGGAAGAAAAAACTCTTGCACAAAGGATAAAAAGGAGCCAAAGTTTTGTCAAAGGGAAGATAACTTTCATTATAAAACAACTATAACTGGACTCATTGGTTGCCAGAACAGTTCTTGATTGTACATCAGCCCTCCACATTTGCAGCTTTGATTATTCATGAACTTGATTAAAGTGTTTTCTCTAAGAATTTATAGTCCCTTCACTGTGACACTATTGTCAATTACTGCCAAAGGTCATGAAGTCATACTGGAGGACTTAGTTTCCTAAAAAGGATACCTCTTTGCTGAAGGTTTGATCCATAGAGTCATTCTGGAGAAACTGGGTAGTCTTAGAAAGATGTTGTCTCAAGTAAGGGGTGCCAATTTTATTATTTATGATTTTTCAGGTGTCCTGTGTCTCTTGCCCCAAGGAAAGTGTAGGGCTGACTGTACAGTCTTTGAAATAAAATAACCAAATTACATTTTTACATCTGTATATCCCAAGATCAAATTAGATGCATCTATGAGAAGTGAAACAGCTCAAGTGAATAAGAGTGTCATGTTATCAGATATTAATCAATAAATCAAAATAAATATTAAAGGGGGTTTTCTACTATGAAGTTGTTCTCTGTCCCACAGTGGGATTTTCTCAGACAGCAATCAGCCCTAGAAATTCATTCCATGTTTACTTTCCAATGATTAATCACAGAACAAAGCATGCTAAATGCAAGATATTTAATTGGCAGTCAGATGTTTTTCACTACTTTGGGGAACAGTTCTTAGATAGTGATAACATATCTTTAAGATTCACTTAGCCAGGATCAGAGCTAAAAAAACAAAAACAATAAAACACCAAGGCCATCGGGGTATTTTGAATCAAATCCTACCTCATACATCCAAATATTTAAAAATTTGTTGCAGATCTGAAGTTTAACTACTCAGCAGGTATTCATTCCTTATACAATTTTGTTTTTTATTTATTTCACATGGCATATTCCTGAAGTTACTCTCTGGAGAACTGCAAGTTCTTTAATCATTCACAACCGCTTTGTTGCATTGGTGTAAATTAAAACACAAAAATCTCAAATGATGTGAAGAAAAGTCCACCCTTTGCTACTTTTCCTAGCTGAGGGAAATGAGAGTTTATCCTGCAGTGATACAAAACACACCAGCTGGTCCTATCTGTAAAAAAAAGAATGTCCAGTATCCAATGGGGTCAATAACAGCCTCCTCTAGCATTGCCTCTCAAAGCTGCTACAGCATTGATCATCCCTTATCCAGAAATAAAAAATACTCCAAAATTATTCACATGTGGCTGGAAAAGTGACCAATTTGCTTTCTGGTGATTCAAAATAAACAAACTTTGTTTCATGCACAAACATTTTCAAAACATTGTGTATAAAATTATCTTCAGGTCATGTGTAGAGAATATATGTGAAATAAAGGACCTCATTAGTTAGGGCTTGGGAAGAACACTAGGACGCCTCCCCACCAGTACAGAAATGGATTGGCATGCTGTCCTTCCACAATGTCACTGGCCTTCCTGGGTGAGTATAGCTGGCCAGCCTTGGGCTGGTTGTTGCTCACCTTCTGCTTTAAAAAACTAGTTATGTCTACTCTCTTATATATTCTCCAACAAAGCGTTGGCTCTTGTATTAAAAAAAACACACACAAGATTAACAGTAGGTGGATGAGGATTTCTAATTAAGGTCTTTCAGCTATTCTTTCAGTTCTGTACAACCCTAGCTGCTTATTTGCATAAAACCAACATGATATAATGACATGCATGTGAATTAACTATAAAGAGTCAACGAATGTCTTGCAGCAAGAATGGGAATTATGAGAGTTGCGGGTTAAATGGAATTCTTTAGAGAATATGTGTGGTCCTTGGAATCCATCCCAATTTCTTGAGACTCTAGTAACTCCTGTCATGGACCAGTAATCAGTCAAAGTAAAGCCCTGCAGCTCTCCATGATGAAGGGCAGACTCAAGTGGTTTTTCCCACTTGAGACTGCCCTTCATCATGGAGAACTCACTGTCAGTTGACCTATCAGAGGAATCAATCGAAAAAACACAACAATCTCAACCTTCATGTATGTGATGAGTAGAGAAGATAGTAGAGCAGCAATGGCCAATGAGCTTCCTTGCAAAAAAGCAGGAGGAATGCTCTTAATTATGGGCAGCTGGCTGTATTTTTTGTTCTTTGCTCACCGCTGAAATCTGCACATCAGAAACAAACTTAATCCTCAACATTTCTCCTCTGGTAACTGTGTAGTTTCTTCTCTTTGGGTAGAATATTTCACTGTACTCCCTGCAATGTTTTGACTGTAATGTAAAAGTGTTTCATAAATTACTTTTTAGAACTTGACATATTGGAACAAAGAATATGCTGAATGAGGGCCAATTTTCAAGTCCTTTATATCATAGCTGACAGCTTCTGCTTCCTCTATTGTGTCTCCTTCTCCAACTCTAACCTAAATGGGATGGCAGCAACCTCTCCACCTCTCCCTGACTGCTCTGTTTGATGCTGCCAAGTCCATATTCTTCAATATATACGAACTTTTTCCTTTAAATGTACTCTTGGTGATAGAGAGAAACATATAGCAAAGGTGCTGAGGCAAACATACAGCAGAAAGTGCCTGGCTGTTTTAATAAGAGAAAGGGCAGATAAAGATTATTTGATATTATTCACCCTGTCAGGATAGTAAGAAAGAGTGGCTAGCCAGACCTGTGGAAACAGTACTTACAGTAGGACTCTGAAAAGACTTCATTTTTTTAAAAAAAGAAAGGGTTAGGTAAAAATGATACATGTCTCTTCTCACACTTAAGAATATGCCTCAATTTGGCAAATTTCATATTTTTATGGCCATAAAATATGTTCAAGCAGGCGTTTGATTGTTAGCCGTACGGGCGCATTACTGCAGACAACGCAGGTCTGCGTAACTTGCTTTAATTATTAGCTGTGTATGTGATGAGTTACTGTATATATGCGATGTTTTATCCTATTTCAACGGTTTTTAGGTTATATATGCTGTTTTGTATATGTGATTTTACCTGTATTTACTTGTATTCTAGTGTTGTGAGTTGCCCTGAGCCGCACGGGAGTGGTGACAGACATTTGAAACAAACAAGCAAACAAATAAATAAAATAAAATAGATTAAACAAGGTTATGGTTTAAAGAGAATGAGAAAGAATATTGAAATATTGTAGGTTTTACCAAACAGATTTCTTTTCTACATTGTGAACTCACTAACTCCCACTAAGATCTTCTTTGGAAACTTTGCTTCATGAGTGTCCTCCTGCTTATGATCAGAAGTAAAATGAGTGGTAATGTTTTGCCACCTGAGGTTAAATGATAAATAAATAATAAAACCAGTGGAAATTTTGCAACTCATTATATTTTATAGAATTGTAAATCTCAGCACACCTAGATTGGTTTGGGATGCTGGGAATTATAGTTCAATAATATCTGGAGGGCCACGTAATTCCCAGAAGTGCTCTAAAATGCTGCAATTAAAAAATTAAAAAATGGAAAATCTGTTGTACCCCATTTTGTCCATATTTATTCTCTTTTTCTTTTTTTCCAGCCATCTTTAGCTCTTGCTCTCAGTCTGGAACACCTCTATTTTACCATCAAAACATTGAGATCCTTAATATTTTTTGCAATAATGCTCCACTTTGGCTTCTTATCTTTCTGACTTGATAATTATCCTTTATGGTGGATAAGCATATTTCTACCTAAACAGATTCTTCAGGCAGTTAACCTATAATTAACATGCATTTTTTATGTTTCAGTACATGATTCTGATGGCCTAAATTGGTTTCCCTCAACCTCTTTCTTTTCTCTTCTAAGACTTGATACAGGATAATACCTATCAATCACAACTAATGAATATGCGGGAGAATGCACACTCTTTAAGGGAATTATTGGTTTAAAATGGCCTTCTGCTTTATACTGGCATTCTAAATGTCATTTCGGACATCTTGTGTGTAATTTTAAATGCCTCCTTCTTTCTGGAATTCTTTATTTGCCAGAAACCTGTCAATCTTGGTGTATGCAGCAGGGTAGGCTTGTGTCATGTTCTTATTTACTGCTATGTCCACATTTTCCAAAATCTTTAAACAACACATTTTCCCCTCATATGTGCCAACATTCAACACTACCAGGATACTTTTCTCTCACTGCCCCACTTGCATGCGACTGAGCCAGAGTCATGGGGCCATCTTGTTCTTCAGCTTTTCATCTTCTACCTGAGCTTCCCAATTGCTGAATTAAATTACATAGAACTATCCATAATATATGTTCAGTCACTACAATGGCTCTCTGAAGACTCTGGTTACTAATGGCATGTGCTCATTTGTGATTTTTTCCCCGTGCCGTTTGCTTGAAAGGCCCTCAGCAATCCTCCACTTTTGAGCAAATTGCAGGCCAACCATATTGCTTGCCAAAGGGGTTATTCAGCATGGAACAGGCTATTTAGCCCTATTTGGTGACTTGGCTAAGTTACATCACAAAAAGGCAGGGAGAAGGAACAGTGATGGGAGAACAATGGTGAAAGGGTGGGCGAAAGCATACATTAGCAATTTACATTCTTACAAGAAGGCAAAGCTATAGCTAATGCCCAGTGTGCTCTAATAGAACGCAGTGTTTCTTAAACTGTTTCGCCAAGGAACACAGAATAAACAAAGATCCTGTTTCTAAAGGAATGGGGGTTAAGGGGGTACGTTTTGACAGAATTGACATCCGCAGGAATAGCAACAGCTATTTGTCAGAAACGCCATGATACTTGACGCTAATATTTTGCATTCTGTGAATCCTTGTGTCTGTATTATGAGACTTTATAATACTCACAACATTGTAAGAGAGAATTTCTCTGATTCTGACCCAGACTTTGATTCTTATCCCCTTCTTGAGGGTGTATTTGCCCTAGTTTGCATAACACAAGCAACATACTCATTTTTTATTTCTTTGGAACGCTAAACCATTATACTCACTCACTTCAATGGGACTTACTCCTCTGTAGGCATGGATAGGCTTCATATATGTGATCTTCCAGCGTCCATTGGCAGAAAGCAGAAAAACTCAGAAGTGTGCAATTCATTCTTGCATGTAGATAGTTCATACTTTACTTCAGGCAAAACAGAAGTGTCATTAACTAAACTCCAAGTGTAATTCACTTCAGAGTTCAATCCAGATGTCCTGTCAAGAAGATAGCAGGTATATACAGTATGAGAAGCTGTGGGGTGCACAGGGAGGGAAACATGTAACTCTATTCGTAAGGGCATGTGTTCCATTCCAAAAAAATTCTGGGAGTGCCCTAGATGTTGTGGATACACAAGATTATCCCATCGTTGGAGGAATGTCCATATGTTACCTATATTTATTTTTCAATTTTGCAGACTACTTTATTTTTGTGCAGGTGATTTTTTTTTGCAGGTTGTGAACAATAAGAAACATTTGAATGGTATGCTCTGAGAAATTTAGGTTACGCTTAATGTATGGTCCCGCTACTGCATTATCAGCCGCTGCATCTTTTAACATGACAAGGGCCTAGACTAGACATCCTGAAATTCAGCTTCCAGCTGTTTGGGTCGTCAACACCCAGAAACCCTAGCCAGCTTGTATAATGGTCAGGAGTTCTAGGAGCTGGAGGCTGAAACAGCTGAAGGGCTGTTTTGAAGATAACTGTTCTAGATCTTAGGTTTTGAAATCTCTGAACTTGAGATACTTCTGACTTGATAACACTTTATGGCCTGCATGATTCCCACTCATGATCCAGACTTTTAGTGCATCTTAATTGTAGAATGAATGCAGTCTGTCATGGTTCAATGCTTCAGAGCCCTGGGATTTGTAGTTTGGGCAGGCAGCAAACCTCTTAGGTAGCGACAGTAGTTCCATAGCATTGAACCATCTCAGCTAAAGTTTAGTCTAACTGCATTAATTCTGCAGTGTAGATGCACCTTTTGAGTACTTTCTTGCTCAATCTCCTGCAGATTCAAGAATGACATTTAAACTACCTATCTTCTGACTAAATTCATTATACACAGTAAGATTAGGTACTGTAAAATATTGTATGTGAAAATTTAGCTTTATTTGAGGATAAGATACTTGACAATAACAGTATACAGTATGAACTTTCCCCACCATTTAATAGTAACATATTACATTCTGTTGAATGCTGTTATCTATAATGTTTTAAGTATAAGCAGTATTTTATCTAATGAACTACTTATATGTTTTAACATAGATGTAAAATGTGATCAGTTTTCTAATGATCCTTGGGTTCATTAATCACTATTTCAGTTCCCTGACATGACTTCAATATTATTATATAATCGTAATTATGAACTGCATAGTCTTCATTTTCTATTCTCCAGCAACTTTGCTGCTCATCACTTCCTATCAGCTCCTGTTTCAGAATTTGACCAGTATACGCGAATGGCTGTACATCAGTCATCTATAATTCTGCAGCATGTGTTTGAATATACTTACCCTTATGCATACATGGTTATAATCACAGCCAAAATAATATTTCTTTTCTTCTTGCATTGTATCAAAGAGTTATAATAGAGCAAACTGTATGGTCATTGTCTACCCATTTTATGTATATTTTTATTATTTTCTTTATTCTATTGATGTACATCATAGAGTAATGCCCCAAAGAGATTACTGTGTCAATATGAACATAATCACTAGGCCTGTTTCCTATAATCGGATACATCCGATTTTTGAATGTTTTTTAGGACTTTTTTTAGCACAGCACCCCAAACAGGAAGTGGATTTGCCATTCCGAGAGCTCCGTCACCATTCTCGGAAAGGGCTCGGATGTCATTGGTAGTGATGCCAATTTTATGTCCCATTTTTTAAATTGTTTATTAATATGTTAACAGTGCTTAATATTTTGTACCAGTGGCTAGTTTTGTCATTAGTAGGGGTAAAAAACGGATGGAAACGGGATTCCCCATAGTTTTGACTCTCCCTTCTGCTGATTTTCACGCATTGCGCAATTGCAGATGCTATTTCCGAATACTTCCAAATATCGGAATACATCCGAAATCCATTTCGATAAAATCACTTAAAAAATTGGAAGTGATTCACATCCGAAGCCAGAGCAAAACCAACATCCGAATTGACTTCCGAAACACATTTTTCTGTTCGAAAACAGGACTAATAATCACTATACTCAAAGTTCTATCCCAAAGGGTGCATTTACACTGTAGAATTAATGCATTTGAAATCACTTTAGTTCCCATGGCTGAATGATGTCAAACCTGCATTGAGCCATTGCAGTTGAAGTGGTGTCAAGCTACATTAATTATTCAGTGTAGATGCATCCTAAGAAGTAGCTCCTGTATGGAATTGGCTATTTTGTTTCCCAGAAGATTATAATCCAATCCTGTTAGTATCATACATATGTTTAAATTCCATTTTACATGTGGTTGTACTTTTTTAGTTGTTGGGCAATGTTTGTATTTGATACATGTTTGAAAAATCAGTGTTCCACAACTGCTGCTGTTTCACATAAGCATCCATTCTATTGTTAATCTAGAGGAAAGCCATTGAATCAGATCATTTTCCTATGAATTGACTCACAATTCAACAACAAATTGAATGAATCTACTCTAATTTGATTAACCAAAGGGAAGACAGCATGGTTTTGTGCATTCTTGGAGGACATGTTCCTTTAGTGCAACATTGCTTTATTCATAAGGCATTTTAGATAGAGTTACCTAGAGTCTAGGAAAAAATGTAGGTCCCATGAAAACAGGATTTTTCACACAAAACTTTACAGGAATTTAGAAGAAAAAGAAAAACTTTTTAAAAGGTATTTTCAACACCTGGTTATGAATGGAATTCAACATTTTGAGAGCTATAGAGCTCCATGGGACAGCTTTTGGACTAATGTGTCCCTGTTTCTAGTGGTACGTTTTGGGATTTTTTGTTGAAAATATCAAGAACTGCAATTATTGTGGTTAAATTGCAATTTTGTGCAAAATTTATTGTATAAAATTCAACACTTTTTTGTTCAAAAACCTCCTTCACAATTTATTTTTTGTGGAAAAAATTCAAAGTGAAGAAAATCTTCCAACACTTCCATCACCACCACCTTTTGATTTGTTGTTGCTATTTAATGAGAGATATTGATGTATCAAAACTCTGGCATCAGTTCAAGGTCTTTGCCAGCTCTATCTGCAGACATATAATATATAAATTAGATATATGAGACATTATTGGTATTGAGGTTCAGGTAAGAATGGAATGGATGTAGCATTGTTGTTGAGGTAGTTAATTGGGATTTTTATGTAGTTGAAACCTTTAAGAGAAACTTTTATTTCTCGCCTCGGTCGAATTGAAATAACAGGAAATAGTTGTCACCTTGGAAATAAATATCACTTCTTTCTTTTTCTTTTCTTAAAAGCAAGTCCAGCAGATGTACAGCAGTAATAACACAGAGGAAACAGAATTTAAAAATACCTGGTTTTATTAAGGCACTTCCATTACAGGTGAAGGCGCACCAGGCTAAAATTCCTATCTTATCGACTACACATTGCATTAAAGCTCTCTCCTCCAGAGATATGATAAAATGGATATATACAGCTACTGCAAACACCTGTAAAACCAAAAATGAATTTTGGGAGGAAAACCCAATAAATATATGAAGTACTCAAAGCTTTTATGGAAGAAAATCAAGTTTATTAAACAAAATAACTATTCTGTGTACTAAGAAGGGGCTTGATCCAACTAAGATTGGAATCTTAGCCCCTAAACGTTGATGGCTAGAACGGGAAGGATGATATCATCATGCCTTGCTGCTAGCTTTTGATGGTTATATATCTTCATAAGGAGGATCTTCAGCTAGTTGCATACTGTTGACAGCAAGACAAATGATTGACATAGGCTTTTCTAGGACAGAGCTTCCACTGATGTCAATGAGAGGAATAATTGTGTGTACAGGTTGAGCATCTCCTTGACTTCGGAAATCAAAGTACTCGGAAATTGTCCTCATGGGTGGCTGAGAGAGTGACACTTTTTCTTTTTGGTGGTTCAACGGTCCTAGACAGACTTTGTTTCATGTAAAAAATTATTAAAACTGTGTATAAATTTACCTTCAGGTTGTAGATACAATAAATCTTTGAAAGCTAAAGGAATGTAATGTTCAGACTTGGGTCTTTTCTGGCTAGCCTTTGATTGCTAGGCCAGAAATCTTTTTTAAGCTAGTTTAATATGTATGCTTTTAACTCTGTTTGTTTTACCTGATTGTAAGCTGCTCCGAGCCCTCGAGGAGTGGCGGCGTACAAGTCCAAATAATAAATAAATGAATGAATTATGTAAGCATATGCAGATGCAACTATTCCAATATCTGAAAAAAATCCAAAACACCTCAGGTCCCAAGCATTTTGGATAAGAGACACAATGTTTACAAGGCCATTCACCTCCACCTTCTACTCTAGCTGGTTAAACCACCAGACTTGAGAGTTTTCCTACTCTCAATTAATCTGACATAGGACTGTTCTACTTATCTGTTTATAGCCTCCTATGTTTGTTTATAAATGGCTTCCATTCTATTCTATCCCAAAGCATTATGAACTCTGTTTATTTCTAAAATATGTTTGTTGCAATGATTGTAAAATTAAGAATTATAAAATGTCGTAGTAAATAAGCTACCCAATTCCAAAAGCATTTAACATAAACAGAACAAGCTACCCAACTTGAAAATTAATGTAGCATTTTGCAGAAAACTGAACATATGGAAATAATCTGGGGGAGTCATCTGACTTGTTCTAAAAGCAGTAATTACTGTCCAAATGCATAATTATCACGGTTTCTGTTATCCTTTTATTCAAATTACATTTTCCAAGGGAGTTGTGTCTTTTGTACTTGTAATTAAATCACACTGTTTTTCTGGAAAGAATTTAAATTCTTTAAAAGACCACCTATGCTTTCTTTTGGCCTTTGTGCCCTCTGGAGAATGCCTTTAGACTTTTGGTTTTATTGCAGTGGAAATAAAATGATTCAGAAAGCCAGTTTTGAAGGGTAATAAAATATTTCAAAAAGCACAGAAATTAACGAACCCAACCTAATGCATTTAAATGATACATAAGACCTATGGTTATGTATAGGGCTAAAGCTTGGGATTGGGTTGTGAGCACATATATAACCTCCACAACTTGAACAAGTACTTGGAAGCAAGTTAGAACTTCATGAGTTGAATGCAAAGGTCTGAGGAGGTCTTTGTAAATGTGTCTGGTTGAATGTTGTTACAGATCTTCTGGGATACAGAACTTTGATAAGGCAATTAGGCTTATATTTCCTAACCATAGCCTACCTTGTAACATTTTTAGTTATGTGCATCAAGGGTTGTGCCCAGCATACCTTGGTATTGTTGATTAACATACTCTAAAGACAATCAAAAGCGGCTGAATGGTTGCACAATAACAGAGTGAAATAAAACATGTTCCCATTTTAGTGACTACAATCCTCAAGTATGTGATTTTCATTAAACATGCATCTCAAACTCATTTGCAGGTACTTGAATTGCATCTTGGTGTTTCTGTCAATTGCACTTTTATGTCAGATCTGGCAATGAGTGTGGAGGCAGTAATATATATTTATACATTTCATTTCCACTATATTTGTAGTCTACCCTACAATACTTTAGATTGCTTAGCCTTTTTATTTTTCAGTGTCTGCAAACTTTAGGTAACAGTGCCTTTTTAAAACAAAGCAGTACATTCACCTATAGGTCATTCTGCAGAATTAGCATGGTTGTATTTAAAGGTGTTTAATTGAATTTTAATGGGGTTTTATATATTTATACATTTTATATATTTTATATATTGCCTTCAGGATATAAGATTTAGTTTTCACTATGAATAAACCATACAAAGACTAAATAAAATTGGCAATAAATCTACAATATGCTTTGTACAAACTGTGTTGGTATTAGACAATATGCTTTGTAGACATTACTTTGATGTTCACTCATTATTATGCTAATGCTTTTATTATGGACATCAAGAAACAATTTAAATGAATGCACCCTGTTTATGGAGCTAGGGGATAACATTTTTTTTCAGTTGACTCTCTCTTTCCTTTCCAGCTCTCTCATCCAAGAGACTGAAGTTCATTCTATTTTCATCCTTAACAAAAATAGCCACAATGCAGAATGCACTTTCACATTTCACATCATCACCAAGAAATGCGGAGCCCTGACATACAAGATAAATGAATAACAAACCTAGAAGCTTTGTGGAAGGGTCAAATCCATTTGACTCATGGCTGATTGTTCAGAATGGTGTGTTGTACATCTCCTTCCCCCCAATTTCTAAAGCTATCAAACTGAAAGCACCTCACGTATGCTTACCTGGTTATAAAATATAGAAATAAGTGTATTAGGTTGTGTAAGTAATTGCATTCTTAAGACTTATTCATTAGGTAAAGCTAAATAAACTAGTTGCTCCTGAAGATGTTGATTTCCTTGATGCACATGGATTAATCTCCAAATATCACATTTCTCTTGCACATGAATATTGTAGCTATCCTTATGAAATTTTGTAAGTTTTGTTACATATTATCACATTTGTGTTGTTTGTCATTTTTATAGCAAATGATTGGCAAAAACATGGGGAGATTAGGAAATACTTTTTGCTGTGTATATGTAAAGGTTCCTAATAAACAAGAACAACTCTTGCAGCTATTTGTCCACAATTTGGCAGGCCTAACTCCTTCTTAAGTCTACTCAACCCATATATTTAATTGAATGGATAAAAGTTATAGCTATGATTTTCCTCAATTCCCTTTGTCTCATTTCGCTTTGTTTCATAGGATTACTGATGGGTGATATGAATCTTCAGTTTTCCAAAGCTCATCTTAGGTTTGGAACTTAGGTGGGTGGGGTCAAATTAGTTTAAAAAGAAACAAAACTCTTGTAAACATTGAGTCATGATATGATCAAAATCTAGGGATCTGTGTGCATTTCTAATATAGAACTAAATTGCACACTTGACAAAATGTTGCATATTAACTAAAAAACTTACTATTCTGTGTTCACCTAGCCCTGAAATCCCGGAACTCCTTTTGGAAAACTTTATTCACAATGCTTCAAATTTCATCTTATATGTAATGAATTGGTCAATTAATCTTTTATTTCTGGAAATTCGAATTTACATGACATCCAGGTTGCATATAAAATTAATATGGCCAACTCCAAATACCCCCAGCTGCAATCCTCAACTGGTTTACCTTTTTGATTGGTGAAAGATGAAGCAGAAGAGCAGCCTTGCATAAAAAGAGAAGATGACTGAGCTGAGTGAGGGACAGCTGCTGGGTAACCTTCAGCACTAACAGGTGTGGAAAGCACTAAAGGGATACCTGTCGGAAGGTAATATCCATCTCATGGATTCACTTTCCATCTGTCTCAGGTCTTGAAAATCTTAAAGATGACTTTGTAATCCTTCCCAGGTGTCTTCAAGCTCCTTGATTTCAAATACACAGAATTATATTTCAGAAAGTTGTAGCCATTCTGTGCCATGTAATTATAGTCTGCTGGAGTAATATAATGTGAATTGGAGACTTCAAGAAAGGTAATGAGGTACAGTAGCAGAAAGATAGACCCAGAAATGAGAACTCTGGGAATGAAAAGAAAAGACATATTGAGTGTGATGGGGAAAGTTGATCCCCCCGTTTAGATACTCAGAGCAAAAATAAGATGATTAATTCTTTACTTTTCTCTGCATGGTTGCATACAACCTGTGTGCTTAGGACGCCAAGTGACTCAGTGAAACAGGTCATGATACTAAATAACCACCAATATGTTTGGCCTAGCTGAAGGACGTATTTTATATTTTTGGTGACTGACTCCAAAGTACTGAGTCTTGGAATTCAAAGTTGCAGTGGTGTTTCTCCTTGAAAGATAAGAAACTACATTTCAGAGCAACTTGACATGTAGAAATTAATCTGAGCTTTTGTATTTCATGTCAGCTTTTTGAGGCCATTTTCATAAACAACAATGCCACAAAGAATGCATTACATTATTCTAAACAAGAAGTTCTACACATCTTGGAATACCAATTTTTGAATCTCAGTTTGTAGAATTCCTAGTTTGCTGTGCATGTGCCCCATGCTAATCTATGCACAGGACAGAATTTAACACTCAGTTTTGATCACCTGCCTCAACATTCATATCTTTGCTAACCGATAGAGAAAAATATATGACTCATAGCAGAGAATTGGCATGTCTGCATTTGTGAGAGAAATTTTGCCGCTAATATTGCTTGCAATAAAGGCATGCACTTCACTTTTGTTCCTGTTTCACATCTTTCTCTTCCTCTCCAGATATGTAGGATCAATAAAAAATCAAAAAGGAACACAGGGTGCATTATGCCATGTGTAAAGCAAGGTGCATTTGCCATTGTTGGCAAAGAAAGAGGGAACTGTCACTTTCCCTTTGATTTAGGTGTTTAGGTGGTCTCCTTCTCTTCCTTCTCCTCCCCTTTTATTCCTGTGAGTGGTTATGTAGGCAGGGATCCATGCTCTGTTTTGCACATGGGCCAATAATGCTGTTAAAATAGCTCTTCTCTCACCTTGCTGTTCTGGAATCCTCCCCCGGTTTAGGCAAAACACTGTAAAGTGGTTGATACCTCCAGTTTGAGATATAGACTGACACTTTCTTCAGCAGCAGTCATGAGTGAGTTATTCCAATCTGTGCTAGCACAGCTGGAAAATTTACCTTCACATGGCTAGAATTCCATTTCAGTCTGTCATGATACACTACACTGCATCCATTTCTTCCTGAGCTACAGCACTGATGCAATGTGTTCCTGAGATTTCTACTGTCACCAAATACAGTCACTAAAGCTGGCTATTAAAAACCCACTTCCTAAAAACAAAACAGAGAAAGAAGAGTTTTGATAAAATGTTTTGAGCCTAGCAAATAAATTGTGTAATGGAATCTCATAAGCCATGTCCCTTAGGGATACAAAAGTCTGCTTTTCTAATGGCAGTGGTTTATTCTATTTTTCCCGTTCAGCACTTATAGATTTTCCCACACACTTTACAGCTTTACAGCAGGGGCAAATAGACTTCAAGCTTATCTGTCTTGCTTACTGTTCTGTTCTTTCCAAAAAGCTTAGTGTTGTAGTTGAGCCTGAGGCTGAGAGAGAGGAGTCTGTAGTTAGAAATGCAAAACAGTCTACTCGTGAGTAAGAGTCAGATGAGGAGTAAGAAAGGAAGAAATTAAGGCAACTACTTAGCAATTCTTCTGGGGAGGAAACCTTTCTGGGTTTTTCGGAGGATGATGCAAGTGGGGATGAGGAGCAGGCAATGGGAAGTTGAGATGAGGGGTCACAGAGAACTGAAGGTGACTCTAGTGAGATGAATTGGACTGATGTGCAACAGATATGGAATATCTGCTTGGAACCCACCAGCAGTTATTCGTTTGCAGGGTTCACAGGAGATGGGGTAATGGGAATGGGACTCATGGGGACTGTTGGGGAGATTTAAGTCACTGCAGGAGACATATTGCCTGGCGCGAGAGACAAAGGGGGGCACGGGTGGAGATGCTGGCAGCTGAAAGAGATGGGGAAGGGGCATTGGGGCAATTAAGCTCTGAGGAGGAGGCTTGCAATTAACCATTAGTTGCAGCTGGTAAGGCATTGTACTTGTCATGCAGGCCATTGCCTCCTGTTCTGGATCGCTGCTGGACTGACCATTTGACGCTGTGGAAATGAAATTCTGGACGTTGGTATTGTATTTCGTGGGTTTCCGCATCTTTGTATCCTGTTCTCAGCTGCTCTGCCTTAAATCCCTTCTGTGCTAGATTCTGCTGCTCCTTCGTTTTGGGTTCCAGACTGACCTGACTTACCTGCTTCAATTGTATTCCTCCTGGCTTGACTAAAGGACTGTTTGGCATTTCTACTCTGTCTGCATTCTTCCTGGCTTGACTATAGGACCGTTTGACACTTCCACTCCGTTTGCATTCTTCCTGGCTGGTTCTGACCTTGAACTGGTTGGGCACACTCTCTCAGCCTTTTTTCTGTTGAGAAGAAGTCAGAACTGGGCATTTACTTTCTATTGGATTTCCTTACCAACTTACTTTGTCTCTAGGCTCATTTGAGTCACAGTGGGGAAGTTTGGGACTCTTGTAAATAAACTCTAACTGCTAATTTTACTGTGCCTGGCTTCTTAAGGTGGTCTGGATCACAACACTAAGGTCCAAAAGTCATATATTTAGAGTTTAAGAACAGGAAATCTCTGTGTATATGCTACACCTAGGGTATATATATTTGGACTGAGCTGTGACATAGTTAGTTAGTTAGTTAGTAACTAGCTGCATTAAATCACTACTGACCGAGAGGTCATGAGTTCAAAGCCAGCCTGGGTTGGAGTGAGCTCCCGACCATTAATAGAGTAGCTTGCTGTTGACTTATGCAGCCCGAAAGATAGTTGCATCTGTGAAGTAGGAAATTTCACAGATGGCACCGCTTTATACAGGGAGGCTAATTTAACTAATTTACAACACCATAAAACCTTCCAGCAGCATGCATAATAATGAGGAAGTACTCCTTCAAAGACTCACTGTCACAAGTGGATGATGAAGCGGCAGCTCCCCCTGTGACCAGAATCAAGCATACCCTCATGAAGTCGGAAAGTGTGAATGTTAAATTGCCTCTGTGACAGTCTAGATATGTATGTCTAATGGCATTGAATGTTTTCCATGTACAGTATACGCGCATTGTAATCTGCCCTGAGTTCGGTGCGAGATGAGAAGGGCAGAATATAAATACTGTAAATAATAAATAAATAAATAAATATTGCTGTTCTAGAGTTGAGCGGAAATCGCAGTGCTTTCATATAAATGCCCGTTCCTGGTCCCCTTTCATATTACATAGATACAGCACTGTGATTTCACTTTTACCTGGCATATTTGCATCCTACAGAATCCTGGGATTTTCACTTGTGGAGCTGAATATTTAAAATTCAGATAAAAATGCTGAAATAAGAACAGTTTAAGACAATCTTGGGTCCCTTCTAACTGCATAACTGTAGTGCTGGAGATCTGGAGTTTGTCTCATGGGAAGATACTAGAGCTCTTTGATTGGCGATTCTAAATATTCCTCTCTAAACTACAAATATTTGGCTCTGTCTCTTTATCTGACATTTTCTGTGACTTTGCAACTGATTTGGTGATGGAGAACCTTTGACTCTGTTTTGACTTTGCTTCTTGAACTACTATTCTGGACTGGACTGATTCAACTGTTAATTTGGTTTGAGTTTCTTTTTTAGAGGGAAAAAGCAGGATGATGATGATTATTTGGATACTCCTCATATGTTTTACCTGAGTCTGCAGTTGGCATCTCTTGGGATATAACCATACTGCACAGTTATATCACTTTAATACAACTTTAAATGTGATGCCTCCATCCTATGAAATCCTGAAATTTGGAGAAAATAAGAAAGTTCTAATGCTGTAATTTAGGATTAGACTAGAGAATTCTAAGTATCTTACTAAACTCTGTATCCCAAGATGCCATAGGTTGGAAGCAGGGCAGCCTTGGCAGTTTAAATGGGATGAAAGCAAATATCTAATCAGGGTATGAATTAAGGATAATGTTTTATTCATTGTTATAATAGCTGACAATGATCTGGCATATAAATATAATAAAAATGATGATCTAGCAATAGCTCCACTATTGGATGCGTAACAATGCTGGTGTTGGAGGCTGAAATCCTTTTGTTCCGCAAAAACATTTTAAGCATTATTTCAATTATCACTGTATTATATTCCCTCTGTTGTTTTCTTAAAGAAATCTGATTGCTATAGCTTTGATTTTTGCAAGCCATCTGGAATCTATCCTTTCACAGGTAAAAGTTAAGGCTTTCATGATTTCAATGGAATTTAAAAGTAGCTGGAGTTTTATCTGCCAGCTGATGTTTTATTTTTGTGTTATTGCTTTGATATTGTACTTTTATCATTGCCAGGCCTTTTTTCCCTCATAGTTGCCTTGATAATTTCTCACCTTGAAATAATTTATGGTGAAAGGTAAGAAAGAAATCAACCAACCACCCTACCAAATAAATAATTACACAGTTAAAGGGATTCAGTGCATTTAAGTCTTGTGAGTCCCATACTGCTCCTCCCCTATATTTACAGTTTTGATTTGCTGCATTGACAAACACCATTTGGAAGTTCTGAGGTCCAAACTTAATAAATCATCATGTTTACCTTATAATTTAAATTGAGGTAGATATACAATGACTTACAGAAAGTACATTTCTTTCGATGAGATAGAGAACTGGGTAAAAATAATTTAGGATATATAATTTTCCATAAATAACTGGGCTTAATATAGTAGCTCTGAATTAATAGTTCTAATTTATAAAAAGAGACCCCAATGGCACAGTCGGTTAAACTGCTGAGCTGCTGAACTTGCTGACCAAAAGGTTGGTGGTTTGAATCCAGGAAGTGGGGTGAGCTCTCTCTGTTAGCCCCAGCTTCTGCCAACCTAGCAGTTTGAAAACATTCAAATAAGAGTAGATCAATAGGTACCAAGTTGGTGGGAAGGTAACAGATCTCCATGCAGTCATCCCAGCCACATGATCTTGGAGGCACCTGCAGACAATGCCAGCTTTTCGGCTTAGAAATGTCAAACCTTTACCTTACCTAATTCATAGAATATTGACCTGATTAAATAGAAGTTTTTTCAAATATTGTATCTATACTTCACATCTCCTTTTTGAAGAGTTTAAAGAATTCATCTCAAAGTGTGTATTTTAATGTTGCAGTTTTTATCCTATTTCTTTACAGTAAGCACCTCCAAAGCAAAGAAACATGTTTGATAACTTTGGGTTATATTGATTCGCATGTAAATGTGTATTGGTGCTATCAGGCATCTGAATTTGGTGAGGTAAAATTCATGGAGACTTACTTCTAACAAAGTGCGTAATGTATTAATCATGATCTGGAAGGAAAACAAGGAATTGCCACTAAATAAGGGGAAACAGCAATATTTCTTTCACCCTGTTTCTTTCTTGGCAGACATTTACCATGCTACTGGCTTTGTCATAGGCCAGTGCCTGACCTGGAAAATTCACCCAGTTCCATCAGTGTGTTTTGAAGAGACCTCATTTTACAGATTAATTCAATATTTTTAGTCTAGTTTATATGACAGATTAGTAAGAAGTAGCATTGGAGATATTAATACAAACATGCAAATGTGCACACATAGACATTTATGTGTGCATGTATGCACGCAGACATGTGCACACACTGAATCCATTAAAGCATGGTAGCTTTCAAGTTATGAAGGTTGTGGTTGCTTCTTCACATATCAAATTCATTTTTCCGCATTTATTTATTATAAAAGGCATGTGCTATTTTCAAGTGCAGTTGGTGGGAACACTGGAGAGGGCCTTTTCAGTGGCTGCTCCTAGACTGTGGGACTCCCTCCCAATAGAGACCTCCCAATAGAGTCCCTCCCAATGGCTCTATCCCTGCCTGACTTCCACAAGCTGGTAAAAACTTTCCTGTGCCAGCTTGGATTTTTTTTGGGCGGGGAGGGGGGTAGTTATGAATTTTAAATGCAGTTTTAATTGTATTCATTATATTTTAACTGTATTTTAACATAATCCACACAATACTATTTAATTTTTTAATTTTTGTTTTTGCTTTGTTGTGACCGAAGTGTGTGGTTGTTAGCCAGCGAGTCCCTACAGGGAGAAAAGCAGGGTATAAATAATGTAAATAACAAATAAAAATATGTTTATGGTAATTTACAGAGCAATAAAATGGTGATTAAAATACAAAATCCAACAATAAGTAAAGTACAATAAAGGCTACAATTAAAAAGGCCATGATATTGGCTGTTATACTTCTGCATAGACTTCCTTGGCTGGCATTTTTGCTCAGACATCTTTGCTCAGACATAAGTATCACTTAATTCAATGGGATTTGCTTAAAGGAATATAGGATTGCATCTGAAACACTTCAGATATAACATTTTAGTACTTATTTGTGTTTAAAACACAGTATTTATATGTGGAAAACACATGCCATAGATGGGAAATGTTTTAGTACATTAGAAAGTATATGTAAGAACATGGAGACTGAGTCCCTTTTTTACAAAAAGTTATTGCCAAAGTATAACACTGTACATTTCTTGCTGAAATTCATTTTGTTAGTTTTGGCCCAGCTCATTAATCTGTTAAAGTCATTTTTTCCTCTCTGGGTTTATTAGCTTTCCCTCTCAATTTGGAGTCATCATGCCTTCTATTCTATCATCCAAATCAGGGCTGTCCAACTTCTACCGGCCCAGGGGCCTGAATTCCGGTCACTGATGACCTGGGGGGCCCTAGGGTCTTCCCCCGCCCCCGGCTCAACCCCCGGCTCTGCCCTCTCCCCTTATTTTTATTTAATATTAAATATATTTAATTCCATCCTCCCCTCTCCCCTTATTTTTATTTAATATTTAATATATTTAATTCCATCCTCCCCTTTCCCCTTATTTTTATTTAATATTAAATATATTTAATTCCATCCTCCCCTCTCCCCTTATTTTTATTTAATGTTAAATATATTTAATTTCATCCTCCCATCTCCCCTTATTTTTATTTAATATTAAATATATTTAATTCCATCCTCCCCTCTCCCCTTATTTTAATGTATCCCATCTCCCCTTATTTCATCTTTAAATATATTTAATTTTATATTTAATACATGAGGGAGATGGGGAGGGAATGAGGAGCCCCCTGAGGAGCCCCCTGCTTCAGCCTACCTTTTCCAAACGCGCAGGATCCAGGAGTACCCGGACGACGAAAGAAGCGACGACCGACTGAGTCGAAGAAGGTCTTAATTGCGTCTGTGGGCCTCAGCGATCCAGTAGTAGAGTAGCCAAAGAGTATCGCGAGAATACGCAATCCACATGGGATTTCGCTGTCAACGCCGGCGTGATCTCGTGTTGACAGCGAAATCCCGTGTGGGTTGCGTATTCTTGCGATACTTGCTCCAAACTCGGAAGTAGGCATTTTTTTTTAAAAAATTATTATTTATTTTATTTTTCAATTTTTATTTTTTATTAAAAAGCTTAGGGGACCGTAGGGAAGGGGCTGGGGGGCCGTATACGGCCCCCGGGGCCACCAGTTGGACAGCCCTGATCCAAATCATTGATTTTTTTCCATGCCAGGAACAACTTGAAGAACTGCAAGTCACTTCGGGTGTGTGAGAGAATTGGCCATCTGCAAGGACGTTGCCAGGGGATGCCCAGATGCTTTTGATGTTTTACCATCCTTGTGGGAGGCTTCTCACATGTCCCTGCGAGGGTAGCTGGAGCTGACACGGAGAGTTTATCCATGCTGTCCCTGGATTCAAACTTCTTCTTTTTTTTGAATATTTTTTATTTGGTTTTACAGTATATAAAAACAAGGGATTGGTAGAAAAGGGTATGGGGGGAAGGGGATAGGGTGTAGAGGGGGAAGTGGTAGGGTTGGGAGAGAGGCAGAGCATAGAAGAATACACAACAAAAACATCTTCCAGTCGGTTCGGCGGAGAAAATGCCTAATTGACACTTGTGAGTCAAGTTTTTTGAAATCCTTCACCTGTTGGGGATATCATGCATGGTCTATCGCTTAACACATCTTCTTTTCTAAATACAGCCTTACTGGCTGCCAATCCACCATTTTCTTTTTACTTCTCTCGTATATCCTGCTATACAAATTGTCAGATTCCATTAGGTCATTTAGCCTATTCATCCAATCCTCTATCGGTGGAACCTCCTCCTTTTTCCACTGTTTGGCTAGAACTAGCCTAGCGGCTGCGGAAATAACATAAAGTAGTTTGACCTTATTTGGATCAAACCCCTCTTCTATCAGATTTAATAAGTAGGTTTCGGGCTTAAAGTCAAATTTCTCCATCAATATTTTTTGAGAATGTTTATAGATAGCTTTCCAATATCTTTGAATTTTGGTACATGACCACCAACAGTGTATAAACGTCCCCACCTGGTTTTTACACTTCCAACATTTGTTGTTGGTATTTTTATAGTATGTTGGATTCAAACTTCTAACCTGTCAAACTTTAGTCCTGCCAACTCAAGGGTTTAACTCATTGTGCTACCGCAGTGTGTTGAACAGCACTAGGCCCAGGACAGACTCCTGTGGCATCCTACTGGTCTCTTCTCTCCAAGATGAGGAGGAACCATTGGTAAGCACCCTTTGGGTTTGACCAATCAACCAATTCCCAATACACCAAGCCGTAGCACTGCCTAGCACATATTTTATTAGTTTCTTTGTGAGAATGTCATGGAGAGCCTTGTTGAAAACCTTAATGAAATCAAGATATGCTATTGCTCAGAGACTGGCAATCCTGATCAGGCAGACTTTAAACCAAGTTGTGTGGGGGAGGGTGACATTATCCTTGGGAACAGTGGTTTATCAATGCCCAGAGTAAACAGACAAAAGGCTTAAGAGAGGGTTCAACAAACACAACAAGTACCAAGCAGCAAGGGGACAATAATCACAAAAACAGCTAAGGGGAATGTCCCACAGGCTTAGAACTCTCTGCCTCTCTGTTGTGGAAGCTCCTTTCTTGGAAACTGGATGGCCATCTGTCAGGGATACTTTGATTGTGCTTTTCCTAAATGGCAGAGGGTTGGCCTAGATAATCCATGCGGTCTCTTCCAACTCTATTATTCTATGATTCTATTGGACCCCCACAAAGAAATAAATGGCCCAGACCTCTTTATTTATTTAACTTCTGCAACCTTCCAGAAAAAAGTGGGTTAAATCCATCTGATGGGTGTAGCCGAGGGACAAGTGTCACTTCACTAACTACCTCCACAGACCACCCTGGGCTAGTGTCTCAACCCTGAGGGGCAATCCAAACTATGTTGGCTGCTCATCCCTGTCAGCCATAACAGGAAGGCCATTGTGGGCATTTACAAGAGTGATAAACCCTCATTCTAGCCTCAAGAGTGAAGCCTTTCCAAGTCTGCCAAGGTAAAGAGGCCATTCCCAAAGCCCACTCTTCACCCATAAAGGGGATGCCATGCTGCCTACCAAATCTAAATTAATTTTAGCATGCCTATGACAATGTATTTAAATGACTCCACCTAGACCCAATTTCCACCTTCATCAGAAATAATATGGAGTGGGTAAAAAAAACCCCCCAGATTAAACATGGGGGTGGGAGAGAAATTCCTACACACTACATGATGAGTTCTAAACTCATATTACACTAAGGGTGGAAGAAGGGTCATACAAGTTGAAAAAGGAGGATGTTGCGCCTAAATATTCTGCTGTTTAGAGTACAAAATTCCACATTTCAGTAATTACAAATTGTACATTTCACCATACTTGACAATACAGCAGGGCAGTTTGGAGGGACAGGACCCACTCTCTCAGAACTATGTAATTTATCTCATATATCCAATATTGCTTCTTGCAACATGCATGGTTATAACACAACACGTCCTCTTCTATGAAACATATCAATTCCATCTGATATTTAGTGAATTGCAAACTAAGGAGGGGCATTCTCTCACTTGATTTAGTGAAATGTAGGCAGAGCAAAAATATTAAATGAATGGGAACAGATTTGGAACAAAAAAAATTAAATATACTTCCGCAATTGAGTTAAAAGAAAATTGGTATAATGATATATGGCTCCACAGAAACTGGGGATAATGTATAATAAAGCTCAAAACAAGTGCTGGAAATGTGAAACACACGTTGGAATGCTCTACCATATGTGGTGGACTTGTACAAAAGTAAGAAATTACTGGAAAATGATTGAGGAATATTACCAGAGGGTCTTGCAAACAAAAATATAACGGAAGTTGGAATACTTCCTGTTAGAATTAACAGGTGAAGATATTTATTTATTTATTTATTATTCGGATTTACTAGACTGCCCCTCCCCAAGGCTCGGGGCGGTTTCCAACACCATAAAATTACACAAACAGCCTAAAAACATCATTAAAACATTCCTAAAAACAATCACATATGTCATAAAACATCACATAGATCGGAATACGACCGATCTACAGACAGAGGCGGCATGGTTAGGTGGCGAGGTTTGATGTTCAAGTGCTAGTCAGTCGCCAAATGCTTGCCAAAATAGCTAAGACTTGCAAGCCCTGCGAAAGGCCATCAGGTCCTGCAGGGCCTGCGTCTTGGCCAGCAAAGAGTTCCACAAGGTCGGTGCAGCCACCAAGAACGCTCCCTGTCGGGTACTGGCCTGTAGGACTTCACACCTTTTGTTTCCATCTATTGAGTTAGATGGAAACAAAAACATCATTTTTTACATATCTGATGACCGCTGCTGCCAGAATAGTGTATGCAAGAAAATGGAAGCTAAATGAATTGGCAAAAAAAGAAGAATGGTTAAATAAAGTATGGGAAATGATGGGGATGGACAAATTGACTTTTTATTTGAAAGAATCCACAAAAAGACCTTTGAAGTCGATGGATTGGAAACCGTTTAAAGAGTATATCAAGTCACAACAAGGTCTGCTATCTTTATAAACTCATATAGTAAGAAGCAATCCGGAGAAGTGTAAATTTTCAACAAATAAGTAAAGGAAGGGAAGCAGAAGAAAAGCAATGTAAGATTAAAAAAGAAGAAGAAAAGAGCAAGATGCAGGGAATAAGATTGGAAAACCAAGACATTTCCCTAAATTATATTAAAAAAAGAACTATGAAATTTAAATTGTGCCATTCATTCCAGAGACCCTGCAAACAAACACATCTTTGTTAAGAGTTACATTCCTAGAACATCAATACATCAGGTGGAGGATCCTGTGAGTGGTAGGCCAAACAAGAAACATTTTCCAGCTCTTGCTTTTTCTTCCCATGATTCTCTGCCTGAGATGTTTTGCCTCATTCTTCCCCATGTCTCTCTAAATGTACACTGTAGGCTTTTTCCCCCCTGAAAAAAATGTATGTAGGATTGTTTCTTAAGAAGAAATTGTGGCATGGTCAGAATTGGCAGCATGACAGGCTTTTGTTTAGCATATGACTAGCTGCACTCTGCAGAGTCTTGTAATGAGTCATGCTGTGCGGGAATAAGTCTGTGTCCCCTGCCTTACAAGGCTTCACCACAGAGGCTCATTCTCAAAGGAATCAGCTCAGAAATAAGCATTGGTGCACTGGCAGATTCTTTTTAACATCGGTAGAAATACTTCAGTTTATAAATAGGAAAATGTACTTTCACGCTGTGGAAAATGCAAACATATTAAAGTGTTCTTTGAAATTTCACAGGTTAGAAAGCTGAGGCTGGTGACCATTAGAATTACAGCTTCACAGCAGAAGTCAATTTTTCACAGTTCCCTTCAAGGCTTTTTGAGAGAGGGAGAAAAAAAATATTTCAAAGCACAGAAGGCTCATCTCAGTTTAGATTCTATCCCAAATGCAAGGTAATATTTAACTGTCATGTTGTTCCAGCAGCAACTCATTTTCAGAGTTACGCATGTATCTTTTGGAGCAGTATTTACTATTTAGAACATTAAATATGGTAAATGGGTGTTTACCAATATGTATTGGCATAAAAAATACAGAGCTAGCATATATACTTATTTATAAATCTAGAAATATTAGTCAACAAATCAACCCCAAAATTTTGGGTCGACCTTAATTTTGTCAAAAAAGAAACCACCCCTTCTCTGAGTAGAATGTTGAAAAGCAAAAGCTTAGTCCATTCTGGAAGAATCTAAGAGAAGTACTGACACCCTGTACTCTCTCTGTTGTGGTGCTGCTTCTGAAATATTTAAATTCTTGGGAAAATGGCAACAATAGTGTAGCACTTCGGTGAATCCCCTCAAAGTAATGCTTTTTTGTGTGTCAGGAGTAACTTGAGAAACTGCAAGTCGCTTCTGGTGTGAGAGAATTGGCCGTGTGTAAGGATGTTGCCCAGGGGACACCCGGATGTTTTACCATCCTGTGAGAGGTTTCTCTCATGTCCCTACATGGGAAACTGGAGCTGACAGATGGGAGCCCACCTCGCTCCCTGGATTCGAACTGCCAACCTTTTGGTCAGCAGTCCTGCCGGCACCCATTGCGCCACCAGAGACTCCTCAAAGAAATGCTGAATTAATACATCACCTTACATTTTATCAAAGAGAAACCTCCTCTTTCTCAAAGAAGAGAAATAGAAGGTCAGGAACTTTCCCTTTTCCAAGTTATGACCTTTAATGTACCCACGGGTTATATCAAAATACACAATTTTGGCCTCAAATCTGCCAAGTGTGCATCTGTCCCAGTTTACATTGGTCCCATTGCACAACAGCTAATTTACTGGCTCTGTTACAAAGTAACCTAGGAGTAAACCTATCCTGGATGATGAAACTATCCCATTCTCATTCCTGCATGTGTAAGTCTATTTATGAAGACATAATGTCCTTACAAAATTCCACCTCACATCTGGAATCACCAACTTTTCAAATGACTGTACCTGAACTTTAAGTGAGTGGAAGTTCAGCAGGTTGTTTGGGAGCTGTGAGAGTTTACAGGATTTGTTTCTGAATATGTTATCAGTGTTCACTATTTGGCTGCACTACATCTGCCCTTCAGTTTCTAAGATGTCAATTATAATAAAGATTTATTGTTATAATCAAAGTTTTATATGTCATCAAAATACTTTACACTATCATCAGAAAAAAGAAACAACAATAAAGTCTACTTCGTATAACACATATGAAGTTGCACTAATTTTCAGAGCTATCAAGTGAATTGACTGTGTTAAACAATTGGTGCTTTCGCTGGCTTCCAAATTAGATAAAATCCAATAATCACTTTCCTCCCCATTGGCAATTCAATTCCCTGACACTGTTATGAGCAGCTGCCTCCTCCATTAATTTAGCACCCAAGGCTTTCTTTGCGCTCCCATTCCACCATCTGTACCTCCTCTTGGACCAGATCTACAATTGCTACATTGCCTCATCTCCCCCCTTTGTCTGCCATGAGCTGCTGCTCTCTTCTTTGTCATAAACCTTTTACATGCAATTCTGTTGGAGATTAATGCTTTCAGAAACTGATATGCTGAAGTATGCTGCAAAGGCACATGTTATACAAGTAAGTAAGGCCGACGGATTGCTGTCATATTTCTCATGTTTGAATTGCCTTAAGATGTATTTGCCTTGCAGTGCATTAGGCACAACTGAATGAGGAAGTAAGAATCTAACAAATCTAGCAATCCAAAAACAGCCTTAGTCATGTACATAGTTGTACTACTTTCTTTGTGACATGATCCCACCAAATACGTTGTCTTGCTCAGAAGTTCCAGATCTATGAACAGCAACAAGTGTCACAAAAATAGATGAGATATGATTCAGTAGGTGGTGCTCTTTCCTCAGTGTCAACATACAACCAATGTCCTTCACGTTTTGGAGCTGCATTTCTTTTATTGCAGCATTAAAATATGATGATGAGTACAAAAGTATTGACAATATTAATACACACATTCTGGATAAATTCCAGCCAACATCATTGTAATCCGGTTTGCTTTCATTTTTTCTTTTAATACAATAGACTTAGCAATATTTGAACTGCTTCTATGCAAGGAGGAACAATGCCTAGAGTATGCAATATTTCAGACATGAAGATGAGAATGCTGCATGACATGTGTAACCAATTTGTTTTGTGTCCGTATTAATAGTCTAGACATGTGTGCAAATCTGGTAGTTTTGCTTTAAATTTGAATCCAGAACATTTCTTAAACATCACTATGTTTACTCTGAATTATATCCCCAGTATGTTGAGCAATATGCACTCTCTATTATTCCAAATAAACCTAAATAAATACCCTAAAGGCACCAGACCCTGTCTGATCTCAGAATCTAAGCAGGGCAGCTCTTTTATTATAAATGTGAGTCTGCCAGTGACCACTAGGTGCTATAGGTGACATTTCAGGGAAGGCACTGACAAAGCTAGCTCTGAGTATTCTTTTGCTAAAGAAAATCCTATGAAATTCACAGTGTCACCATAAAGCAACAGGTGACTCAAAGGCATGTACATACAGATAGAACTCTACCAGCTCCTTATACATTTCAAAATATATTCTAGTTCTAGTCTCACTGTCTGGAATTCAGTATGGGACTTGAGTCTTTGTAAGTACTAGACTTATATTTGCTAGAGATAGATTTGAGCTGTTTTACACGTTCATGTTCTACCATGTTACTATGTATAGTATCCAGCAAAATAACATTTGCATACCACACCTGATGCACATCTGGACAACAGTGAAGGAGTATCGATGCCCATCAGGACACTCTTGCCAATGCCCTCATACTCACAAATCTCTAGGAGGATTGTGTAGTGCCTCTGCTCCATAGCTAAAATATGTGCGATGTTTCACAAAAACCACATTTATATTATATGTTTTTCTATATCAAAATGAAACTAAATAACAGATCTTTTTGTCCTACCAATTCTTATGGCTATAGTGACATTTCCAAAAACAGTTTGCTAACTGATAATGCAGATTGAGTAATTTTATTTCTGCAAAATCAGTAATAACAAAACCACAACAGTTAACAGTGTTCATAGATCAGCATGATTTACAAGAAAGATTCAATATTAAGAACTGTGTCTCAGCATCATAATAACAGAGGCCACCCTGAAAGGCCTATGTGTTATTCAATTTAGCATCATTGTCATTTTGTATTTCATATCCTGGAGCAATTTCAAAGTGAAATAAGGGCTGACAACAAGCACAGAGTGCTTCAACATTTAGCATAATTTTTGAACCAACTACACTGGAAGTGGGGTAAAGTATGATTTCTGGCCCCCAGCATGCAAATTGAAAACCATCCACAGCTAACGTATTTCTCCAATATTTGACCTACCCCAACACTACAAAACTGACTAAACATTAATTTAAATAGCAACAAGTATGTTATGTGAGAATATTCACACTTGGTCAGTAATTTACCAGAATATACCCATCATTGATGCATGGCATAAATTGCCCATTGCCCAACTAAACCATTTTGAGAATGAGCCTGGTATCTGAAAATCATGCCGTTTACAAAGACTATGCCATTCAAGACTCACAGCTCTGTTCAGAATATGGTTTTTCTCACAGGAAATCACAAATAAGTATTTTATGTGTAAAAATACTATACCCTGTGCAGATTTTAAAAAATAAAACCAAGTTTGAATTTTACACAAAATTTTCTACACCAGAACTAATGTTTCTGTGAAGACATATTATGGTATGTAAAGAAAATGTGGTTTTCTACATAGAAAATGCTGGTTTCTGCATTAAACAACCACATGCAAATTTTATGTAGGATAAGGCTATATCTACACCAGCAACAAAAAAGAGGACTCACCTCATAGGTGATGCTGACAGTCCAGATGACATGCAGCTATTACTGTGGAGGATCCATCTCTATTTTGGCCTTAACCTGACTTTGTTCCAAATTTAGCAAAATCAAGGAGAAGTCTGGAGTTTCCTGGAAATTCTGGAGTGATTGTGGGTTCTTTTGCTATGTTGACAACTGGATTTGATCCTATTCAGCCTGATCAGTCATCCAAAGGTCAGGGGCCATGACATTCCCCCTTTCCATGCGATCTATATGTGATCATCAGCAACTACTCCATTGTATTGTTGAAGGCTTTAATGGCTGGAATCACTGGGTTCTCGTAGGTTTTTCGGGCTATATGGCCGTGTTCTAGAAGAATTCTCTCCTGACATTTCGCCTGCATATGTGGCAAGCATCCTCAGAGGTTGCTTTGTTCACATATTTAGATGACTGATTCTGACCTCAGCAGAAGTAGTTGCATGCTGGGCAGGTTTGTCATGGCTCTCCTAGGTTGGTAGGAAAGTGCCAACAGAATGGATCAGCTGGGTTAAAAATGAATGGGCATTTGAAATCTAACATATATGAAAACTTCTTTCCTCCATTTCCTTAGAAACAGATGTTGAAAAATATGTCAGCAGACAATTCAGGCTGCAATTGTATGTGTGTTTACCTGTAAGTTAGCCCTAAATAATTGTGTTTGGCTTACTCTGAACAGATGCTCAGATCTTATAGAGTAGATCTTACTCTATAATATTACATTATCAGGTAATGTACATCAGCATTCTGTTGTTTTTAATTTGCTTGAGCATTATAGACTGAAAAATGAGCACCTAATACCACAGACTTTTCTAAAATGTCAACATGAGTTAAACAAAGAAATCTCACAAAGAAATCACACTCTATTGTTCTTTTTAATTTGTTGGGAGCACTATAGAACAAAAAATAAGCACGTAATTGCATAGATTATTCTCTGACTTTTTAAAAATGTCAAAAAGATTGACACAAAGAAATCTCTTCCAAATATTTATTTGGAAACTTCAGTAAAGTTTTGAGAATTCTTGGTTTTCTTATCTTTACTGTTTGTTTGTTTTTTAACTACAATAGCTGAGCTTTTTGAAGTGACAGTTACTCTACTCTGACCTAAATACAGTAATCAATCAGTGTCTCAAATAAATGCTTTATCTATTGGAACAATGAAGTTTTCTGCACTTCTTATGGTGGATCAGCACTGATTTTTACTACTACAAAGGGGGAGAGGGGGGTTATTGAGTTCCCTTTAACTTCCTTTTGCTTTTTTCTTTTTCTTTAAGAAATTTATTTCACATATCAAAGAAAAATAATCAGGAACAGTAGTTAATAAAATTAACATCATTATTCCATATTATATTATATGTATTAAAACATGGATTAGAATAAATTTAAAACATAATTTAAAAATCATGAATAGTTACCAGTGAATTATAATTGTGTCTTTAAAATGCTTCAGTGGAGCTTGTTCCAAAGGTGAAAGGTTTGCCTTTTACCTAATCTGTAAAAATGATTGGAAAGGAAAGATGTGCTGATGTTATCATCTGTTGTTGTGTTGTTATTAATGATTTCTACCTTTTCCTTTCTCACAAGAGTTCAGAGTTGTTAACAACAGCAAAACTGCAGTTGAAATTGCAAACTTACAATATCTAAAATAATAAATTACAAACATCTGCAAATCAATTGAATGAAATGATAAACTCAACATCTGAATATACGGATAGGCATGTTTATTTTATTTATTTATTTATTTATTCGAACTTGTTCGCTGCCACTCCCAGCCGACTCGGGGCGGCTCACATGTCTATCTATAAAAACAATTAAAATATCACATTAAAACGACAACAAGCACATTAACAGCATCAGCAATAAAACAGCATTAACAACAGAAGGGAATGCAGCAATTGTTCAGGACCCAAAAGCCTACTGGAACAATAGCATCTTGCAGGCTTTCCGGAATGCTGGAAGACTCTGGAGGGCATGGGTTTCGAAGGGCAATGCATTCCAAAGGAAAGAAATTCTGAAGCTAAAGAATGTAAAGAATGTCACTTTATGTTTTATTATAATACTTTAGATTATACTTTTATAATAGTTATTTGTGGTGCCAAATGCAACATTGGTGACCATGAGTGCCTTTTCTCAACTTTGGCTAGCTTTGGCCCTACCTCAAGAACAGCTGCCATGACCTTTCATGCTATGGCTATATCCAGACTAGATTTGTGCTATTGATCCATGTAAAACCATCTTTGAAAACAGTTTACCAGTTTCCAGTGGCTCAGAATTCAGTTGTCAACTTCACGGGGACTAAGGTCAGGCTATTATGCATAATGGATGAACTCCCTACTCCCCAATTCTGGTGCCATTATTGTAGAACTCCATCACATGGTAGACTCCTTCATTCACTATACAATAATAAAGCACTTGATAGCATGGAAGGGACTCCAGTTATGGAACCAGGTACCCTCAGATAGGTGTAGTGGACTTCTGCAGGAACAACGATACACAGACACAATTATGCTTTCCAAAAGTATGCAGGAAAGCCTTTTCTCTTCTTGGTTGCAGCAATGTATACAGCATATACAAGATATGCAAACTTTACAGATTCTCTCTCTGTCCACTCGAACAGCAATTCCCCAACAACTCTCTTTGACAACCACCATCCATTCCTCATCAACCCTCATCAGGGAGTCCACAATTTTATACTTCTGCTATTGCATAAGCCTCCACACCCTGATTACAGTGACATGGCACTTTTACATATGGTTAGGCTTGAGATATTCACCCAGTTATCACTTAGGAAATGCCATATGATTTGCTAATTCTAAAATTTATGTTGTATTTTTAAGTTGCTGCTGCTTTCTTATGGGTTTTAAGCCTTTATCATAGCACATGTAGGATCCAAAGTAACTACACTGGATCCCACAGATGTGCAACCAGTTGTGTAATGGACACTATAACCTTCAGCTCACCCATTGCACAACCATCAATTAATGTGATACCCACAAAATAAAAAAATGAGAGGGAGGCTATGCTTGTGAAATATAGTAGGGAAAATACAGCACAACACTTCAGATGACGATTATGGCACTATAATAAGATTCCAGGTGTTATTCTATAAATTTCCTTGTGAGTAGTTTTGGCCCTCAGACTATTTGTAAAACATACCCCAAAAAAACGTATGCAAGGATGGCTAATTCCAAATTATTTTTCTTGGATGATCCTTTTAGGAAACACTAGCACGATTACATATCTATGGAAACTGAGAAAGCCAGATAGAAGATGAATTGCAATCCCAATGGATTATCAGTGGGAATCATTTTGAAATAAATGCTCTCAGAGAGGCACAATGCCATCAACAACTTACTCCAAGTTCACTAGAAAAGTTTTGGTATTTCAGCAACATCCTTACTCTAATTGACCTAGCACACTGTAATTACTCAAAAGGAGTTGTTACAGTGCATCATCCCGCTAGAATGATTCTTGAATTACTGTTGTGTTTGGGGGATGTGCTGTGGAGATCCATCAAAAGTGCGGAGGGTCTGACAAGGTCCAATGCATTTCAGCACACCTCCAAATGCCCTTGGGACACCTTGATGAAAATTACAGATATACTGTCTAGGAAGGATAGCTAAAGTCTGTAGCTTGTTTAAAATAAAATCATTTCACTGAGTTTACCCTTGACATTTTAAAAGTTCTCAAAATATTCTTACTCCTTAATTAAAAGAAAAAACAGAATAGGACATCATTAGATGTGAAAAATAGTTTCATCAAAAATATAGGAAGCAAGTTGCCCACAATTAGCTGGAAACATATTGAACCTTTGCAAAAAAAATCAGAAAAGGGAGAAAAGTCTTTGCTAATCCTGAATATTTCTTTGAAACATGGAATTACTTAGAAATTTGTGAACATGTGAATTAGTGCAACCTTGCTATTTCACTCCATAATTTTGATCTTGCATTTATGTACCAAATTCCAAAAATAGCAGGCAAAAGCAGTCTTGAATTAATTTTAAATAATACATTTTCACCTGCTGCATTTGTTTTAGTGTAACTTGTTTTGCAGTTAGAAAACACAAATTCATCCCACAGTTTGTTTCTGTTTACATTTAGCCATTCAACCTAAATTATGGAAAAGTTCTGAATCATCAGTAAAACATTTTTAGATAATAAATCTGCTTCGGGCTTAGTTTTTATGTTTGTTTGGTTGTCTAGTTGATTTTCCTATTTTGTTAGCAATTTCATGAGTTATACCATCTGTATCTAAACTATGTTTTTACATCACCATTAGGCCTTTGGATGTTATTCAGACTGGACAACGAAATTAGTTTAACTCATTATAATCCTCAGTATATTGTACAGCAAATTTCCCTTCAAAAAATTTTTCTTCAGTAAACACAGCACATCCATCTACCTAACTATCTTTGAAAAAAAGTTATACATTTTGTCTTAAATATATACTTTTTGACAGCTTAATATGGTGTCAAAATGTCTTTAAATAATTAGAAGCAATTAATACATTTTTGGGTAAGATACGGGGCTATTTTAATAGTGCATTTTCTTTATTCAAACATTATCCAAAAATGTCACAGAAACCTTGAAATGAAATGTTATTGTGCATTAGGCAGCAGTTACATTTTACAAGGCAATTTCTGGTTTAACGTTTTAAAAATCACTAAAGGCTGTTATTTGAAATTATACTCAAATAAATGGAAGATTTTATGAGCTGCTTTCCAATAAAGTTTTAGCAAAGGTACAGAAATCGAGTTTGAATAAATAGTTAGTGCATGCAGTTAGTGCAGTGCTTATATTTAATATTGTAAATTATACAAAGTTTAATTAAAAACAAAAATATTATTTGGCTCTATATGCCAATACTGGTGAATGGGTAAGTGTATGTATCTGTGTGTGTGTTTGTTTACTTTTTCTGTCTCTCTCTGTCTACCTCTACCTCTACCCCTACCTCTACCCCTATCTCTACCCCCTCCCTCACTCTGTGTCCATTATCAAAGTGTCATTTAACTAAATAAGAGAAAAGAGGAAATGATGTACAGTTTCTTCTAAAATTGGAACTTCCTGCATATTGTTCCTTCTTCCATGGGTATAGAGTAAAAAAAGCATGTGAAGAAGGGATGGTGCTAAGTACATTTAAGCAACATGCCTCTATGACATCTGACCAGAGGTTCCATGTACTAGAAAATTCTGAATACATTTATTTATTTATTTATTTATGCTTCAAACTTATATACCGCCACTCCCCAAGGGCTCGGAGCGGTTTACAGAGCTTGACACATAACAAAGAAGAGCAAAATAGAATAAGACCGTTATATAAACAGAGGGAGGGGTAATAAGGAGGGTATATGACACTTAATATATCAAGTAACATAAAATAATACTTTGCTGTATTGAGCTTTCCAGTCTTCATCTCAAGCTGTCAGAAGCCTGTGAGAACCAATAGCACCATTAGTCTATTTGAGGCTTAGGACTGAAGTTGGTCTTGTTGGAGATTACATCCATTTCTTCAAAATGTGGGAAGTCAGAACTGACTTGTTTGGTAATCCTCTTTCCCATTCTGTTGACTCAAACTGTGCAATTCTGCCTATGCTTTTCTAGACCTCTTCCAGAAGAAAAGGCATAGTATTACATCAAGGGTAGCCTGAACAGGAGGGATATGCAGGCTGTGTATCTCCAACAGGAGCATACAAATTGCATAATGGGAGTGATGAAGGAAGGAGCTATTTTTCACTCAACATTACAAGTTTCTTGTCTGAATTCTCCAGTTATACTGTCTCAGGTAAAAAAAATGGTGTAATGTCAGTAAATTAAATATATATCAAGTTCTCATACAGGATTGTACAGTATTTGTAGATTTATCAGGAACAGCACAGCTTAACCTTCCTGACTGAACACTTCTGACTATTGCTGATGCCTACCTATGCTGTTGTTGCACTTAGTTGAACTTTTCAGGCCTACTTGGAATGTTGAGAATGGTTTCAGATTTTCTAACCTTATATGTGTGTGTATAAATATATATTCTGTTGTGCGTGTCTTTATTTAGTATGTGTTTGTGGACATACAAACACACAACCTCATCACATTGAGATGGGAAAGCACAGGTGACTGTTCCTCTAGTGTAGACAATCACCTCTTTTATATCATCAGCAGTTCTGTTTCAAGTTCTGCCTCCCCATCACACTCACATTCATCACTGGTCAGTATTGGGTTTTTTAAGGCAGGTGAAACAACAATATCTGAAAGCCAAGAGATCCCTTGCCCTGCCCAAAGCTCCCTACAATAAAGGAGACTGACACCAATTTAAAATCACTTTCCGGGATACTACTGTTCTGCCCTAATCTTTATATGATACAAGAAACAGTACTCCAGGTTAAAACAATTTCTTTCTATGGAATAATATTGTTCTGCACCAAACCCTTATGGTTGAGCAATGAAACAGGATGGGAAACTTTGATTGTTCTCATCCCACCTGTTTTTCAGTTGGAACCATGGGAGTAAAGAACAATAAGAGGTAGGAGCTCTGAACACGATTGCTGGCTCGTGTTCAGAGTTCTCTCCTTTCAGGACATTTCTGCCTCTTTTCAACTTCAGAACATGTGATAAGCTACCTGCCTCTCCATGCTTGAAAAGAGGCTGAAGTGTCCTACATGGGGAAATTTCTCAATGTGATGAGTTACGGGAGTTCCCTCCTTTCAGGACACTTCTGCCTCTTTTCAACACCAAGGAGGGCTATGCATGAGAGTCAGACACTCCGATGTGATGAGCTCAGTGCCCATTCATGCTTGAATAGAAGCTGAAGTGTCCTATGATGGGAAAGTTTCTCAATGTGATAAAGTGGACAAATACAACCTCTCTCACTCATGCAGACAAACACAGGTAACACACTTATGTTGCAGGCTGTTGCTCAAATCCTTGAGACCCCCTTCCCCCCACAGCTCCCTTTTTCTGACCCTCTTCCTCAAAAGTTTGAATTGCCTGTCTTTGAAGCCTTCACAAAGAGAAATTTACCTTAAAATTGCAAGCCTGATACCACGACAGATCTTAAAGACTTTGTCCTCATCCACATTGGCTGGTTAATCCAAGATCAGTCAGAGTAGAAATGCTCCAGAGAGGCTCCAGAGGTGGCTGCACACATCATTCTCAACCTGCTGTGGTGGGTTCAGATGGGTTCAGCTGGACTAGCCAAGCAGAGATCACATTAACCTCATTATACTATCACATTACCATCGGCATTGCCATCAATACTGTGAGAGCTCTTAGCCTTGTGATAAGGAAGAAGGTAGGGAGATGAACTGCTGCAGGTTAGAGGCAGTGTGCGTGACTGAAACTGAGTCCAGTCTGGAGCATTTCTGATCCAGACTGACCCTAGCTTATCCAGCCAGTATAGCAAAGGCCTAAGTTTCTGAAAGTTGTCCCTATTATAGGATTGCAGTTTTACTATTTCATCAGATGGGCTGATTTCCCCAATGTATACTGCTTATCCTCCATTTTGGCATGGAGCCCCTCACATGTTTGTTGTTCGATATGCTGTAAACCGTCCTGAGCCAAATGGAAAGGACGGTATACAAGTCAAAATAATAAATAAATAAATAAAATGATATAAAGGCCCTTCTGGCTAAGCTCCATGCTAAAAAGTGAGAGGAAGCAGCGCACACCACCACAGGTGGCCTTCCCAGCAATGGTGGGTAGCCAGGGAGCTATGCTTCCCCCCCCCCCATGGGATGAGAGGCAAGGTAAGATGGAAGATGCAGGGTGTGGAGCGACAGCTACTCCAGGCCCCTCAACAGGAGCCATGGATTTGCCCCAATGCAGGACAAATCCATGCGCCTTTTTGATAAGGTCCTTGAAGGTATGTCATAGGGGTATGCAATTTGGCTAAACCCCAGCCAAAAAATCCATTTTTGCTCCAGGAAGATCCAGCCAGTTGGCAGCAATGAAGAAACTTTACAGGCTCACCCTTTTGTCATTTTTTTCTCCTCACATCCTTCAACTAGACTTGGGTTTGAGGCATCAGGATTAAGAAGCCATCCTTTCTGGGATCCTTTCTCACATTCTTCAGCAACACCAGGATTTAAGGCATCAGACTTAAGAAGCCACCTTTTCTGGCATCGTTTCTCCACAATACCCTTTCAATGAAGCTGAGCTAAGGCACCCTTTCAGATACTTTTTTCAGTGGGAGCCATACCACCTGAAGGAGCATTAGCCACTCTCTTAAAATATACAAATCTCGTCCTCATTTTATGGCAGCTTTAGAAATGGCAAGAAGATACCCCTACTGCACATTTGAAGCTTGCATCATGTGAAGGGCACCATCGGTGGCAATTTCTTAAGTGTGTTTAAAGTAAACGCTTATTTATTTATTGCTATTTGAATCAAAAAGCAAGGCAAGTGATGCAGGGCTGCGAGCGGCATTCTGATCACCAGCAGACTGGAGCATGATCGGTCTCTTTCAGAAGCCTGCTTGCAACAGGAAAATGGAGGAAATGGTTTCTTCTGTTCTAATTGGCTCAACAGACAAGGCTCACAGGGAAACCCCATGTGGGTGCACAGCTGCCTCTCCATGTTCCACATGTAGCCAAATGACACTGAAAGTAGCTGTGGTTGGTAACCGTGTGGTCTGTTGTGGCCAAAAAAGATGGTGACAGCGCCCATGCTGTTATAGCTGGTCGAAAGAGCAAGAATAGCCTTTTGAAAAACAGATCTGTGCACAACCCTAGTAGGTCACAAAAGCAAAAATGATTTGGAATGAAGAATTCAGTGGAGGTTAAAATTTAGTGTAAAGCTTTTAAACTAGATTTTAGTTAAAAGGCTTTTAGCAACCAAAGACATAAAAGCAACGCACGGTGAGGAGGTGTTCAGCTGGCCTCTTGGGAGAAATGATAGAGTGATTTTGCTTCCTGTCACTCCCATTGCATCAGCTGATGACAGTGGGCATCTGGTGGAAGGAAGAAGGAGCCTGATGCAGTTGGCTTCTGCTTTCTATTATTTCTTTCCTTTTTGCCTGGCTTATCTTCTCTGGAAGATGAGAGCTGATGGCAACAGAGGAAGTGAGACTCAAGAAGATTCTCCACAGATTGCATGGGTTGATCCTGATCCCTTTGATTTCCTTTCCTTTAGCCTGATATAAAGGCTGCTGTCACTTAACATCTGATGGAAGGAGATTAAGGCTTGATAGTGGTAGATTTTCAGAAGACTCAGTGCAGTGACTCTGTTTTTCTCAATTTCAGTCTGACGTAACGGCATCTTCTACAGGATGGAGAAGAGGAACCAGGTAAAGGTAGCAGTGCATGGTATGGCTTTTTCATCTAAAGAGTCTTTGTGATGACATAACTGTTTAATGTCATATTAGCAAGGCATTTGCCCTATTTTGCTGAAATTAGAATGTCCAAATGCAAGCACTATGAAGTACACTATAGAGAAGATGCAGAGGTTGTTTCTCAACATTTCTTCATCTTGGATTACCAAAACCGTTAGTCATGTCACCATAGTTGCTTGTAATAGGCCCTGACAAATATTAAACTCTCTCATACTGCAATTCCTTTACTACCATGGCAAACGTGTAGATCTCCCCTGGGGCCATTTAGTTTGTGATCAGCTTTAAAGGCTGTGTTTTCTTATTGATCTCTTGTCTCAAAATGTCAACAGGTGTAAAGCCTACCTCAAAACATCTCTGTTTTCAAATGCTTCACACTAGTCAGGGGGAGAATTATTTATGAACAATGCACTCCAGTGAAGACTGAGAGGTGGGAGATCAAATTGCGCGAACTGTTAAAAGGTGTGTGTGAGAGTGTATCCATCCCTATGGGTTTACTGTACTTCAATAGAAAGGATATGTCGATATCACGAACATCTAATTGCTGACAATTTAAATGTCACTGTAATTTTTTAAAGGCAGGTTTTATAAATATTACATTGTACACTAATATTGTAGAAGAACCAGGGGCTAGAACCAGAGTCAAATGCATACAAAAGTTACCTCATGTGACAAGTATTTTTCAGGAACACTATTTAGGAAAAGCATAATCCATATTTAACCAACAATCAAATAATCAAAGGACAAAACTGTGCACAAATTTATTTGGCTGTCTGTGCTTCCTGATTTTAAAACATGTACACAAAAGAGGAGTTTTCTTATCTCAGGTTTTAATTGAATGTGGGAAGCAAATGAGACTGGATTACAGATTGGATTATGTACAGTGATTGTCCAACTGAAGAAGGACACATGCAGAGCCATACGAGGATGAGAAAGTGCACCTTACTTATTTTATAATTAGCATCAATGCAAAACAACATTATTAATCATGTTGGAATCTCAGAAAAACAATCTTCTTTCAGAAAATTTCCAAATATTTTCTTTTCTAGAAATTTGAATGAAAATGACTGGAAAATGTAGAGAAGATGTTTTTGGCACAAACGTAGCACAGAACAAAAACCTGTTAATCATCAATATCTAAATGAGAATATAATGGTATTATTTGCTCAACATACCATGCATAATTGTATTTCTCTTAACAGAAAGATCACGCATACACACACGCGCGCGCGCGCACACACACACACACTATTCTTATAAGAAGAAAATGAAATGTGAATTCTTAGCACTTATAGCTCTGATTAATCCTAGGCTCATTTAACAATATTCTGATATGTGAAATGCATCTCATCAAGAACCCGTAAGGCTATCTAATAAATCAGACTGAGAAGGTCATACAAACACTATGATTAATAGTGTAATGACACACACATATTTTAATTAAAAAATTGAAAATATCCCTTTCCATAATAGTTTTAAAAGTTCACTTAATTAAGCATAGTTGGTGATTAGCTAATTAATTTCATGTTAACTTTCATTATGAGCCTATATTGCAGTCAGCACTTTATTCAAAGAACTTTTAACACTGGCATTTCTTATCCACATTTCTCCAACTGGGTGTGAATGCTTTCATGGCTTTCTGAAGATCATTGACTTTTTAAGAGTCTTCTCTTTAAAGAAAAATCTGGAACAATTTCAATTTTATTTTAGGAGTCTACAAATATCACCAAAACTTTCAGTGGAGAATAATATAGTGCAAGCAGTAGCTGAATTAGCTAGCCACTAGGCATGGTTTCGAACCCAAAAATGGCGATTATAAAATCAAATGGGGGATTTTTTATTAGTAAAAGAAAGACTTACAAAAAATTTCCAAAAATTTCTAAAATGTAACAATACTAACGAAATTCGTTAGTAGTTCGTATGCCAGAGCATGCGCATTTCAGATGGTTCTGGCCTACAACTCCCAGAAATCCTAACAGCTGGTAAAGTGGCTGGGATTTCTGGGAGTTGTAGGCCAAAACTTGAATAAATCACACTGAATTCTAGATGGGACTATCCAAATAGGAAGGAGGGAGGGAAGGAGGGAGGGAGGGGGGTCTTATATTCATGGAAGCAGCACTAAAAGGAAGAGCCCCCTCACTCCTCGCTGCCTCTCTCACTCCGATCCTGAGGTAGCGAGGGCCCAAGTTTGCCCAGGCTGAGAGGAAAAGGAAGAGGCCTGAGGCTGTGAGGAATGGTGGGAGTTGAAATCCAAAACACCTACCTGGAGGGCTGAAGTTGGCCCCTGCGATGGGGCAAGGCAGAGCAACGGGGAAGAGAAGGGGGGGGGGGGAGAAGCCAGCAGGAAAGAGGAGGGGGCAGAGAAGCATCTGAGAGAGCGCAGGGAGAGAGAGGAGGAGAAGCGCACGCGTGTGTGTGTGAGAGAGTTGGCCCCTGCGATGGGGCAAGGCAGAGCAATGGGGAAGAGAAGGGGGGGGTGAAGCCAGCAGGAAAGAGGAGGGGGCAGAGAAGCATCTGAGAGAGCGCAGGGAGAGAGAGGAGGAGAAGCGCGCGCGTGTGTGTGAGAGAAGTTGGCCCCTGCGATGGGGCAAGGCAGAGCAACGGGGAAGAGAAGGGAGGGGGGAGAAGCATGGAGGACTACACTTTCCAGAATGCATTGCCTAGCAGCAGCGTCACTTCCAGTTCCCCATAGAAATGCGGGAAAATGAAGAAGCTGAATGAAGGCGGGAAGGAAATGAGGGGGAGAAGACAGGGAGAAGTGAGTACGTAGTACAATAATTAAGAATTTATTACGATCATAACGCAAATTGTTGGCCTCAAGGACCGTAAAGAAAGTCTACTTCCTGGTTAGCTGCCGTGATGCGTATAAACTAGAAAGTCCCATTACATACGAATCACTTATGATTTCTTTGGATTTTCATAACTTTTTTCTCATGCCTACTAGCCACTATTCAGCCTAATGTGTTTTTGCCTGTTCAAATTGTATGTTTTGCTTACTGTTTTAAAGTGGGCAGGAGAATAGTCTATAAGAATGTAAGTGAGTAAATAAATACTGTCATGGTAAGTTTCTCCTGTCTTTTATACATTCTATGGTAGGGTTGCCACATGAATAAGGGACTGGTACCTAAAAATAGGGAATTTTTCACAAAAATAAGGGACACTTCATAAAACTTGAAAATCATCAATTCAAGATTTTATGAAGTGTCCCTTATTTTTGTGAAAAATTCCCTATTTTTAGGTATCTGTCCCTTATTATATCAAAAAGTGGCAACCCTATTCGATGGTGCTCTATACACTTGTCATTGTTAGCAACCTTCAGGTCAACTTTGACTTACATATAGTCTTGTGCATTTGTATAGAATTTCTATCTGTTTCTGTTAGTTTCATTTGCAAGGCCCCTGTCAGAACTCGAGGTTCTTAGCCTGAGTGAGGCTAAGGGGACTACGAGTTTGACATGAGTGACAGCCCTGAAGTCTGTGGGGAATTCCCGGGGATGACGTAATCACCCGGGAGGGTGCCGAGTCATGGGAAGTGACGTGGCTCTGTGGGACATTATGCTGAGTCAGCGGAAGATGATGCGAGGCTGACCTGATATGACTTTGGGGACACTATGGGCATCACTGGGTGTTGCTGAGTCATGGGGAAATGATGAAACCCTGACCGGACATTGCGGGTGACGGGAAGGAGGGGCTGTTTGTATATAAGGTGGGGCGGGGTGAAGTGAAAGTGCTTTTGCTTTAGAAGTACTGAACCTCTAATAAAACCCGGTGGATTGACCAGAAGACTCTGCGTGATTCTTGGGTGCGTTGGAGTGGCCTTACAGAAGCAAAAGCCCCATCAACTTTCCCTGATATGGCGAGGTTGGAGGAGGAGGACTACCTGGATCAGTGGAATGTGGCTCCGGAGGAGATTCGAAGAACGATGGAATGGGAGTGGACTACCATCGACCAGGTCAGTTTTCCGGATGAGTCCAAAGAAGCAGCGGCGCAGGGGCGTGCGTCTGTTCAGGTGGACAGGGGCGCTCGTTACCGGGAGATCAGAGAAGTTGATGCCTGGAGAGGTGTGGCTCAGGTGGCTGCGGGACGAGTAGCCGGAGGATTCAGAGAAGCAGGTGCGGGCCGAGGCCCTGTTCAGGTGAACCTCCTGAGAACTGGAGAAGGATCCCAAGAAGCGGCGAGGAGCGCTGTTCAGGGGGAACCTCAGGCAGTTCTGGATGATGCAGAGTGGAGAGGTCTGCATTCGGGTAGTAGTGCGACTACTGAGCCGGAAGAGCCTACGGAATTGAAGGTCCTGCAGTGTCGCATGGAGGCGATGGAGGCTACATTCCAGCGGATGACCCGAGAAATGGTGAGGAAGGAGCAGGCGTGGGAATCGATGTGGAGTGCTCCTGGAGGAGGGGACTTTACCCATTATTCATGGATGGACGGTGAACAACCGGAAGAGCGTCCTAGATCTCCTTCGGGAGTGTGGACGGGTGTTAACACCGGTGCTGGAGGTCGAGGATCGAGAGCTGGCGTGTCGTTGGGGCCTATATCGGAGGAGAGAGGAGGCTCTGTACCCGTTGGAAGGGGCCGTGGTGTTTGGCCGGCAGGAGAGCTGAGGTCGGAGACGCCACGAGGGATGAATTATGAGAATAGGCCAAGGAAGGAGCCCCTTCGGGCTGAATTTGAGGGCGAGGCCTGTAAAGTTGCTTTTTTTGTGGCCACGGTGAGTGACCACATGGAAGATTATGGACAATTGTACCCGAGTGAAGGGAGTCGGGTAAGAGCAATAGGAGCTGCCTTTAAAGGACGAGCAGCTGAATGGTATGTTCAATGCCATGACCGTCAAGATCCCTGCTTAAGATCGGTGCGAGCGTTCCTAAGAGCAGTGAGGAATCGATTCCGGGACCCGTTGGAGAGAGTGAAGGCGAAGGAGGCGCTAAGATGCTTATCTCAGGGGTCTAAATCCGTGACCGAGTACTCCGAGGAATTCATGAGCTTGGCGGGGAAGGTGGTCGAGTGGTCGCCAGCTACGTTGTTGGAGCTATACAAAGATGGTCTGAGGAGAGAGATTGTGGAGTGGTGCCTTCATCGAGATGACCCGGGAAACATCGATGGCTGGATCCAGTTGGCTGGCAATGTGGAGGGCATCTTGGCCCAGGTGCAGAGGCGCAGGTCGATGACAGTGGGGAGGTTCCGTGGAGAGCCCAGGAGGAGTTTGACGGATGGTCGAGGAGGACGAGGAGAGCCTAGGCGAGGTGGTGCCAGTGACGGAAGGCCGAGTGGTGTGAGGAGGCCCATGATGGGGAGAGGGCTTTGTTTCATTTGTCAAAAGCCAAGACATTTAGCAGCCCAATGTTGGCAAAAGAGACTACCAGAAACAAAACGTTCAGTGGTGGCTGGAGGGGCGCTGGGCGACAAGTTGGAACAACCCTCTATGGGGGTGAGTGAGGGATTTCGAAGTATTCAATGCCCTATAGAAATATTGAAGGATACGGGATATGAGAAACAGCAAGCATTTATAGATTGTGGATGTTCCGAAAATATTATGACCCCCAGTTTAGTAGAAAAGTTAGAATGTGGCACTCAGGTCATGCCGGCTCCAGTGCATTTTGCCCAGTTAGATGGGATGTTTGTGGAGGGTGGTCTGTTCCCTTTAAGTACCAAGAGGTTAAAAGTCAGAGTGGGACCTTGGAAAGGGGAAGTAGATTTTGTGGTGGCCCCAATAAGTGAGCATAAAGTAGTCTTGGGTATGCCGTGGTTGGGGGAGGCTAATCCGCTAATTGATTGGAAGTCTGGGTTGGTTAAGTGTCGGGAGGCTCCTATGGGAAAGGAGAATCATGGGAATAAAGGGGTTGATTTGCAGAATCAATTAAGGGGTGTTCCAAAAGAATATTGGGATTATGCTGATGTGTTCGACCCTGTGCTAGCTAAAGGTCTTCCCCCTATTAGGAATGTTCAATGTAGAGTGGAGATAAAAGAAGGGGCGTTACTACCCAAACCTAAAATGTATCCCATGTCTGCCAGGGAAAAGATAGCTTTAAGGGAGCAGGTGGATGAGTATTTGAAAAAGGGGTTTATTGAACGATCTGAGTCACCTATTGCCACCCCCGCTTTGTTTAGGGAAAAGAAGGATGGGAAATTGCGATTATGTATTGATTATAGGGGATTGAATGCAATAAGTACCACCAACTGTTACCCCTTGCCATTAATTAAAGATTTGTTAGGACAACTTGGAGGAGGGCAGTATTTCACCAAGTTGGATTTGATAGACGCGTTCCATATGGTGCGGGTGAGAGAGAGTGACAAGTGGAAGACTGCGTTCTCTTGTCCTCTTGGGTTGTTCCAATGGACCGTCATGCCTTTCGGTTTGGCTGGCGCTCTGGCATATTTATGCAATTAATTAATGAGGTGTTGCACCCCTATTATATAGGGGTGTGTATGTGTATTTAGATGATATTGTGATCATGACTGAAACGAAGGAAGAGCATGTTAGTTTAGTGCAGGATGTGTTGGAGCTGTTAAGGCGAGCAAGGTTGTATGCTAAATTGAGCAAATGCGAGTTTGGAAAGACCCAGATTGATTTTTTGGGATACCGCCTCAATAGAGAGGAGTTGCCATGGATCGGCGAAGGTGGAGGATGTAGTTAGTTGGGAGGCTCCGCAGACTAGAAGGCAGCTACAAGCATTTTTGGGTTTGGCAAATTTTTACCGGACCTTTATCCCAGACTTTGCAGAGATCACCCTTCCTTTAACGGGAAGGGGGAATCTAAGAAGGTGAAGTCTCCGGCGGCTAGGTTGATGTGGACAGAAAAGTGCCAGTCAGCATTTGCCAGGTTGAAGGAAGCTTTTACCACTGAACCGTTGTTAGTGCATCCGGATTTGGAGAACCCTTTCGTGGTGCAGTGCGATGCGTCTGCTTGGGCTTACGGAGGGGCGTTGTTGCAGCGTGACGCCCAGGGCAGACTGAGGCCGTGCGCTTATTTTTCAAAGAAATTTGGTGAACAGGAAAGGAATTGGCCCGTGTGGGAAAAAGAGGCGTATGCGGTACGCTGCGCTTTGCAGATGTGGAGGCATTTTTTGGAGGGGGCTGTTCATCCGTTTGAGGTGTTAACAGATCATAGAAATTTACAATACTTGAGGAATCCTCAGAAGCTGTCTCCTAAGCTGGTGAGGTGGGCTCAGTTTTTCTCCAGGTTTAATTTTACTTTCAAGTACATAGGAGGAAAGCAGAATGTGGTAGCGGATGCTCTGTCTAGGTATCCTGCTATGGGGCCCAATCCTCCTTCTAGTTTGGAGGATGTATTTACTAGAACGCAGTGGGGTTTGGAGGTGCAAACCCGGTCTCAAGTTAAGGAGGTGAAGAAGGAGGAAGAGGTGAGGGTGAAGGAGTGGTCGTCCGCATTGCAGGGTTTTTATGCGAAGGATGAATGGTTGCGAAGTCATGAGGAGGAATGCCGGAATGTAAACGGGATATGGTTTTTCAAGACCAGGCTTTATGTACCCTAGGGATTAAGGAAGAGAGTGTGGAATTGGGGCATGACCGTAAGACTGCTGGGCATTGGGGCTTGGCTAAGACTCTTTAGCATTGCGTAGTCGGTACTGGTGGCCTGGGATGAGGGGAGATGTGAGGAATTATGTACAGAGTTGTGATGCGTGTGCAAGAGGTAAGGCCCCTACTGCTAGGCCCCAGGGGTTGATACAAAAGGTTGCTACTCCAACCAGGCCCTGGACACATGTAAGTACAGATTTTGTTGGAGAGTTGCCTGTTAGTCGAGGGTATAGGTACATGTGGACTGTGTTGGATTTGTTTTCAAAGCAAGCGCATTTTATTCCCCTGACACGATTGCCTTCGGCGGAGAGGTTAGCCAAATTATATATTCAGCATGTTTATCGGTTGCATGGTTGTCCGGAGCAAGTGCTCAGTGACCGGGGAGTTCAGTTTACGGCGCGATTCTGGGAAGCGTTTTTAGATGTTTTAGGGGCGGATCGGAGTTTGACATCTGCATATCACCCTTGCTGTAATGGCAGCGTGGTACGTGCGCAAAAGTCATTAGGCAGTTATTTAAGGATTTATACGAATAGGCAGCAGAATGACTGGGCAGATTTGCTGCCTTATGCTGAGATGGCGTACAACAGTTCTGTGCATTCGTCTACCGGGGGACGCCTGCTGATCGTGTATGGACAGGAAGTGTTGCCTTTGCCACATTTGCCTGGGCGCGAGGGAGAGCTGGAATCGGAGGAATGGAGTGTTAGGGCACAAGTGGAATGGAGGGAAGTAGTGGAGGCTTTAAGGAAGGCCCAAGGGACGTATAAAAAGTATGGAGATAGAAAGAGACAGGAGAATGATGATTACCAGGAAGGTGACTTGGTGTGGCTATCTACGCAAAATATAAATTGAATCTGCCCTCCAAAAAGTTAGGTCCGAAATATCTGGGCCCTTTTCGGGTGCTCAGAGGGTGAATAAAGTATCCTATCGATTGATCTTGCCGGGAAGGGATGGGCAAGATCCACCCCACGTTTCATTGCAGCCTTTTAAAAAAATATGTACATCCAGTAATGCCCAAGGATTGAGTGTATTCTGTTTTCTGCAGGGGGAGGAGGACGAGATGGAGGAGACCCTTATGTCAGAACTCGAGGTTCTTAGCCTGAGTGAGGCTAAGGGGACTCCGAGTTTGACATGAGTGACAGCCCTGCAGTCTGTGGGGAATTCCCGGGGATGACGTAATCGCCCGGGAGGGTGCCGAGTCATGGGAAGTGACGTGGCTCTGGGGACATTATGCTGAGTCAGCGGAAGATGATGCGAGGCTGACCTGATATGACTTTGGGGACACTCTGGGCATCACTGGGTGTTGCTGAGTCATGGGGAAATGATGAAACCCCTGACCGACATTGCGGGTGACGGAAGGAGGGGCTGTTTGTATATAAGGTGGGGCGGGGTGAAGTGAAAGTGCTTTTGCTTTAGACGTACTGAACCTCTAATAAAACCCGGTGGATTGACCAGAAGACTCTGCGTGATTCTTGGGTGCGTTGGAGTGGCCTTAAACCCCCTTTTTTGTTTTTGAGCACCTCTCCACAAAACCAGCACCTTTTCAAATGAGCTTTTTTGGTCAGAAAGCACAAACATTTTTGAACCATTGGCCAACACAGGCAGCCTTCCCAAGTTTCCCTTCCCCTCAGTTCTAGGGCTGGAGAGGTGAGAGGGTTTGCATATACAATTTAACAGACATGGAGAAAAAATGGAACAACTCAACGACACTATTGGATAACGCTTTTAACTAGAAGACTCAAATTAATATATGTTTATATTGATATTGATTGTTTCATTTGGTTTTAAACTTAGATTAACTGTTTTTAGTTGTATTTTATGTCTTTGATACTGACTATAAATCGCCCTGAGTCATCTGCGGGCTGAGAGGGGCAGTATATAAATGGGACTGTGGTGCAGCTGGCTGGGTGTCAGCTGCATTAAAGATCACTACTGACCGAAAGGTCATGAGTTCAAAGCCCATCCGGGTCGGAGTGAGCTTCCAGCCAATTGTGTAGCTTGTTGTCGACCGTTGCAACCCGAAAGACAGTTGCATCTGTCAAGTAGGAAATTTAGGTACCACCCTAATTTAACAAAATTCGCAAAGCCATAAAAAATATCCAGCAAAAGCATGCGGGTAATGCGGAAAGTACTTCATCAGTGTTGCAGATGGACAGTGGCCAGAAGTTGGAATGTTAAATAGCCTCTGACTGTCTGTGTCAGCGCCGCTTGGCCCGGTTGTTGTCCTAACGGGTCAAGCCTTGCGCGCCATCAGATAAGAACAGCATCTGGCGGGCTTTGAACTGGAACCGCCCTTTGAAGTGCCAGGACCCTTTTCCTGAACTTTGATATGCGGAGAGCCGGATGGTCATCCCTGAGGAAGGAGGGGCGCAGCAGGGGGCGGGCCAGGGAGGGCTTTTGAAAGCGAACCGCGCGAAACCCTTTAGTCTATCTTTGCCTACTTTGGATTAAGGACCTATTAAACCATCTTCCTTCAACCACGCTTGGAGTGAGTTTGCTTTACTAGACCCCCCTTGCTGAAGCTTACATAAAGATAGACTCACCAACTTCTACGGCCGTGAAAGCCTTCCGACCGTAACCACCTTCGCAGGATGTCTCAAGCGGAGATGGATCCCCTCGCCGACCTGCCTACCGAAGATGTAGGTGAGGAAGAGGATATGGAGGAGGATGGAGACAGAGACGAGGCCGGAGACCCCACGGCAGCAACCCAGGCGGGAGGCGCGGAGATGGGGGCAGAGGCGCCGTCGCTCCTGGCCCCCCCAGCGAAGGACGAGACCCGGCGCAAGGTGCCGGCGCGCTCTGGAGGCCGGAACCCGGCCAGAGGCGGCGGCTTCCCCACAGCCGAACTGCGGCTGGAGGTGCAGGTATTCCAGCTGACGGAGGCGGTGCAGAAGCTCCAATCCCAGATGGAGCTGCTGCTGGCCTGACCGGAGGAATTACCGTGGGCCACGCCGGACGCGCGGCACCGAGAAAGGCCGTCGAGCCAGGCCGCGGAGCGGGCCACCAGGCCGTCAGGGAGAGTGACTTTCCGGAACAGCGGAGACGACTTCATCCCGTCCAGAGGGGCTTCCACCTTCAACCTGGGCCAGGCCGACCAGAGCCAAGAGGCGGCGGGGAGCCGAAGGGACTTGAAGGTAAAGTTCGACGGGGACCCCCGCCAACTCTCCTACTTTGTCACCAATGTGCAGAATTACATGCTGGACTATGGGGACTCGTTCCCCTCGGAAGCGGCCAAGGTACGGGTAGTGGGGGCCAACTTGAAAGAGGCCGCAGCCGATTGGCTAGTGCAGATGACAGATACTCGAGCGCTGCAATTGAGGCGGCTGGACACCTTTCTGGATGCCCTACAAGCCCGCTTCGCAGACCACCTAGCCGGAGAGAAAGCTAAGGCCCAGTTGAGGAAGATTTACCAAGGCCAGAGGTCGGTGTCGGAATACGCCTTAAGCTTCCGGGCCCTAGCGGGGAAAATCCGGGGCTGGTCGGAGGCCACTATATTGGAGTGCTTCAAGGCAGGCCTGAGACAGGACATTTTGGAGTGGGCCATGCACCGGGGGAACCCCCGAGACCCTAGAGGACTGGATAGTCTCAGCGGGGAGAGTAGAGTGCGACATGGAACAAATGCCCAGGCGCCACCGAGATAGCGGGAGAACCCGCGGAGTGGGAGCGGGCCCGTCGGGGAGGACCGGGCCAGCCCAGAGAGCATCCCCGAGAGCCCGGTCGGCCAGCCGGGAGAGCCAGAGAGGGAAGAAAGGAGCCTGCTTCTCGTGCGGCCGAGAAGGCCACCGGGCGGCCGAGTGCTGCAAGAAGGGCCCCACCCCGAAGCCGGAGAAGGCGCCAGAGGCCAAGCCAGCCACCCCCGCCAAGACCCCAGTCCGGGGGAAGGCCGCAGCGGTGGCGGAGACGGCACGAGCACCCCGGACCCTCCGGGAGACGGAGGAGCTGGAGCCGGAGATGGAGGAGAGCGACCCCGAATGGATGGCGGGAAACGACAACGATCTGCTGTAGACGCTCGGCGGCAGATCCAAACCCCTCCGGGCGGTGAGTCTGACCCCCTTTGGGTGTGACACGTACAAGCTTGATGTTAAGGTGTGGGGCCCCGGGGTGGCCCAACCCATAGAGACAGTAGCCATGCTAGACAGTGGGTGCACCCGATGCCTGATGTTCCCCAAGCTAGCGAAGCAGTTGGGGATAAAGCTAGCGCTGATCGAGCAGATCCTCTTCTCCCAGCTAGATGGGTCCCCGGCCAATGGGAAGCCAGCCACCCACAGGACAAGGGAGATGAGAGTCCAGATCGGGTCCCACCAGGAGGACCTGAAGTTCGTAATTTCAGCGATGGCACACCAGCCCATCATCTTGGGGGCCCCGTGGCTGCGCGCCCAGAATCCACAAGTCAACTGGAAGACGGGCGCCATTAAGTTCCGGGAAGGAGAGGCCCGGGCGAGGATAGATGATCCTGAACAAACTGGAGCCCCGGCCCACGAGGGTGCCGGTGTGGGGGCAGCAGAGAGCCCACCTGATGAGATCCCGCGAGAGTATGGGGACTTGGAGGAGGTCTTTAGCGAGCGGGAAAGTGACCAGCTCCCCCCCCCCCCCCGGAAGTGCGATTGCGCAATTGAAATTGAAAAGGGCGCAAAACTGCCCAGCCCACAGCTATACGCCCTGTCTGAACCGGAAAGAAAGGCACTGAGAGACTTCATTGAGAAAAACATGGACAGAGGATTTATTGAGAAATTTACAAGCCCGCTGGCAGCCCCCGTCCTGTTTTGTCCAAAGGCAGACGGCTCCCTGCGGTTGTGTGTGGATTACTGAGGCCTCAATGCCATCAGCACATCGAGCCCCTACCCGCTGCCCCTGATGTCAGAGATATTGGCCCAGCTGGGGGGAGCACGATTCTTCACCAAGCTGGACATCCGAGAAGCATTCTACCGGATCAGGGTGAGGGACGAAGACTGCTGGAAGACGGCGTTCAACTGCCACCTGGGCCAGTACCAGTTCCGGGTCACCCCGTTCCGACTTAAAGGCGCTCCCAAAATATTCCAGCAGTTCATCAACGGGACTTGCTATATAAGGGAGTTCTAGTCTACCTAGACGACGTGTTGATCTACTCGGCGTCGGAGGCGGAGCACGTCGAGCTGACCCGGGAGGTGCTGCGGCGACTGCGGGACAACCAGCTCTTCGTCAAGCTGTCCAAGTGTGAATTTCACCGGCAAGAACTGGATTATCTGGGGTACCGAATCTCCACGCGAGGCCTGGCCATGGACCCGGGTAAGGTGAGAGACGTGCTCGTGTGGGAGGTGCCCCGAACCCGGCGGCAACTGCAGGGCTTCCTGGGATTTGCTAACTTTTATAGACAATTTATCCGAAACTTTGCTAAGATAGCGCTCCCCTTGACTGAACTGTTAAAAACCAAGGGCTTAGGGGAGACGAAGAAAGCCAGGTCACTAGCGCCAAGCTTAAATGGACCCCACAGTGCCAGGAGGCCTTCGACAGCCTCAAGCGGAGCTTCACCAGTCAGCCGCTGCTTATGCACCCTCAGCCCGACCGGCCGTTCACCGTGCAGTGCGACGCTTCCGAGGCAGCCTATGGAGCGGTGCTCTTGCAACGGGACGAAGGGGGCACCCTGCGACCGTGTGCCTACCTCTCTAAGAAATTCACGCAGACGGAGAAGCGCTGGCACGTATGGGAAAAGGAGTCCTTCGTGGTGCGGGCCGCGCTGAGCCATTGGAGGCACTTCCTGGAAGGCACCGCTTTGCCTTTTGAGGTGTGGACTGACCACAAGAACCTGCAGGCGCTACAGTCCCCACAAAGGCTCAACGCCAAGCAGCTGAGGTGGGCACAGTTCTTCAGCCGCTTCAACTTCGAGCTCAAATACTTGCCCGGCCCGAAGAACGTGCTGGCCGACACACTTTCCAGGATGCCTGAGGCCGACTACTCGGCGCCAGAAGAAATGGGAACAGTGTTTACCAAGCGCCAGCTGGGCCTGGTGGCCCGCACCCGGCGCGGCGGACAAGACCCCAGCCGGCAGTCCCAGGAAGCCCTGAACTGCTGGCGGACTTGGCAGCGGCCTACGGGTCAGACCCCTGGCTCACGGAGCACCGAGAGGACCTGACCGAGACCGGGGGAATTTGGTACTACAAAGACAAGCTGTACGTTCTCCAAAGCCAGAGAGCCCCGATCCTGGCTCAAGCCCACAACTCCATGTTGTCCGGCCACTTCGGCCTCACCAAAACCCTAAAACTTCTGGCCCGGCAGTTCTGGTGGCCAGCCATGCGAAAAGACACTAAGGACTATGTTGCAGAATGCGAGGTGTGTGCAAGGAACAAACCAAAGACGGGCCGCCCGATGGGACTGCTGCAGCCAGTAGCCGACCCAGCGGAACCCTGGAGCGAAATCGCCATGGACTTCGTCGTTGACCTGCCGCCTAGTGGCGGGTACACCACCATTTGGACTGTAGTGGACTTATTCTCTAAACAGGCCCAATTCATCCCGCTGCGCAGACTCCCCACGGCTCCGGAGCTGGCTCGCCTGTTCACCCACCACGTCTTCCGGCTACACGGCTGTCCACGTCGGGTCGTGAGTGACAGGGGGCCTCAATTCACGTCCAGGTTCTGGAAGGCGTTCCTGGCGGGGCTGGGGTCGCAGCGCGCCCTGAGCACGGCTTTTCACCCGGAGACGGACGGCGTAACGGAGTGTGTCCAGCGGACCCTGCAGCAATACCTCCGCTGCTACTCCACCTACCAGCAGGACAACTGGGCCGAGCTGCTGGACGTGGCCGAATACAGCTACAATAACTCCGAGCACGCCTCAACGGGGGCCTCGCCGTTCCGGGTCGTCTCAGGCCGCGACTTTCCCCCCTTCCCAGCGCTGGCCCCGGCAGCGGACCCCGCTGAGCCACCGACTGATTGGGGAGCCAAGGTGGCGGCCGCTTGGCCGCGAATACAGGCGGCGCTGCTTCAAGCCCGGGACTCTTACAAGCTGTACGCCGATAAGAAGCGAGGCCCCCAGCCAGTTTACGCCGTTGGGGACTGCATGTTCCTGTCCACCAAGCACCTCAAGTCCACCCAGCAGTCCCGCAAGTTTGCGAATAAGTTTGTGGGGCCCCTCAGCGTGGTGGAAGTTATAAACCCTGTGGCAATCAAGCTGGACCTCCCGCACACCTGGCGCAAGGTCCACCCAGTCTTCCACGTGAGCTTACTCAAGAAAGCTGTGTCCGACCGGAAGTGGTCCAAGCCCGAAGACGCTCCGGTGCCCATCATGGTGGGGCCCCACACCCACTTTGAGATCAGGGAAATCTTGGACTCGCGGCGCCTCAAGGGCCGCCTTAGCTACCTAGTTAAATGGACTGCCAAAGACTTACACCCGAATGGGTCCCTAACCCAACACGTGAAGGCCCCAAAACTGTTGAAGGCGTTTCACGCCGCCTTCCCGGCCAAACCTGGACCCTGATTTCTCCCTCCCTCTCTTTGTCTCTCCCTTGCAGGTCGCTCCTTCTCGGAGGGGCGCTATGTCAGCGCCGCTTGCCCGTTGTTGTCCTAACGGGTCAAGCCTTTGCGCGCCATCAGATAAGAACAGCATCTGGCGGGCTTTGAACTGGAACCGCCCTTTGAAGTGCCAGGACCCTTTTCCTGAACTTTGATATGCGGAGAGCGGATGGTCATCCCTGAGGAAGGAGGGGCACAGCAGGGGGCGGGCCAGGAGGGCTTTGAAGAGAACTTCGCGCGAACCCTTTAGTCTATCTTTGCCTACTTTGGATTAAGGACCTATTAAACCATCTTCCTTCAACCACGCTTGGAGTGAGTTTGCTTTACTAGACCCCCCCTTGCTGAAGCTTACAGTCTGTCTATATGTGTTGTGTGTCTATGGCATTGAATGTTTGTCATGTATGTGTACATTATAATACGCTCTGAGTCCCCTGCGGGGTGAGAAGGGCGGAATATAAATACTGTAAATAAATAAATAAATAGAAAATAAATAAATAATAAATTAAATTACCATACATGGAGGGCACATCTACCACTCTTAGCCTATCAAGTTTTATAACATTTGGGTCATCCCCTGATTTTTAGGTTTTTTTTTCTTTCTATAAATAAAATCTTAAAAACATTCCCACTTTCCCCCTTACTGACCCTACCCTCTAACTTTTTCAAGAGCAGCAGAACCAGAAGGAAGGTGGGCAGGGCACACACAGCCCAGTGCCCAGCCCCACTCACTTCTTCTTTAGCTGGTGGCAATGGGGGGGGGGATTCCCCTCCCCTTCCCAGCATTCTTGGCAATAGCATGGTTTGTCTTGGAGCAATCGCTTTGTGTCCTTGCTTGCTGCTGTTGCTGCTGCACTGGGTACCCTCCTCCTCCTCTGTCTCTCATGCAAGGAAAGTGCCTCCAGCCCCTCTCCTCTTCCACCTTTATGACTCTTACCCTCCTCGGCTTTTGGAGCTGCCGCCGGTGCCTTGGGTAGTTGCTGCTGCTGCTTTCCCATTCTTCTCTATGCAATATGGGAGGCCTCCCATGTTGTAGGCACTGCCTCTTATGACCATTCAAACTCACTTCAGGCATGGATCCCTGCTGGAAGTAGATCTACGTTGCCTGATGGGATCTGGCAGACTCCGTGCCTGAAGTGAAGTCAACCCGTTATAGGATAGCCAATTTTGCCCGTGTGATGAAGTTGTAAGTCAAAGATGTAACACTTTAAGAAAGAGAATCTGACAGCCCTAGTTCTTTTAGTAATTCCCTAGTTCATGATATGCCTCCTCTCCTTTCTTCACTTCTGGATGCTGCTTTGTATTAAACACTAAGAATTTTAATTTACAAAAGCAAATTTTTAGAAAGAACAAGACCAGTGAGATTGAGAATATTTAATGCCCTGCACACAAAGTCCATAACCTGTTTATGTTCCAAAACGGTTCAATATTTTAAAAAGGTTGCTTTATTTTATAGCAACTAAAATACTATTCAAATAGCTTTGAGATATTTTTATGTCTGCAGCATTTAAATTCTCCCAAAGTGAACTGCAAAATTCATAGAGCATTTAAATTGGTTTTAGCATCGGATTGTCAGGCTTGAAGGGTGAACTCAACAACTCCTTCTTGGAGATCAGACATTTGGCTGTTGGATAATAAAGAGTGGAATGAGCTTAAAGATCCCAAAAGAATGACTACTGTAAAAAGAGCACAGTATTTGCCCATGTTCCAAATTTCAATGGGTTTTGTAATATTTGGCTCATAAAGTCCTTGAGCCTTTGAATTTCATTGCCCATTAAGGTTTGATTTCCTTCTAAGAAAATCTATTTCTGTTCCTTGGAAACATCAAACAAAGAAAGGGTAGAGAAATAACAATTTTATGGTAGATGGCTGAATTCTTTCTGATTAAATTTAGAAATCATTTGTATTAATCAGATATTATCTAATCCACATCAAAATTTATATTCACTATAAATATTGCCATGAGTCTTAGAAACCATTGTGTAGGCCTAACATTGTCTAAGACCCAATCTGTTTCCATTTTGAACAGAACAGAGACTCTGCACCAGGCACCCTGAAACGTTTAAAGCAGAGGAATGGTTCACAGTCCCTTAGACTGTTGGGGAGCCAAATTATAGTTTGGGGGGAAAGAATAAATTCCTGCATATAACTTATTTTAGTGCAAAAAATAAAATAAAAGAACAATATAATATTTAAAATGAAGAGCCATTTTAACCAACACGAATTTACCAGTATTTCAATAGAAAGTGGGGTCCTGCTTTTGGCTAATGAGATAGTCAAGTTAATTAGGATTGTTGTTGTTGTGTGCCTTTAAGTTGTTTCAGATTTAAGAAAACTTTAAATCTAAAGTTTAGAGCGGGGACTGAGTAAATTACCTTGGAGGGCTACATCCCACTTGTGGGCTTTAGTTTGGGGACCCCTGCTCTAGATAGTCTGTAATCCATTTGAGAATGTATGAGTTAGAACTAAACCTACAGATTTACTGTCTAGGCCCAGTGTATTTCAGAATTCAGTGCTGTGTTTAAATCATATGGTGCAATTTCTCTATCAGTGTGGCATGTAGGTTTCTGAGAAGGGACCGAGGGTGTACTTGAATAATTAATTGTAATGACTGAATTGAACTATCTATTTATCATATATATATATGATATATAAGAGTGAATGTTTGTATGTGTGTATGTGGCAGCTTTCCGATCATCTGCCATTTTCACAGGCCACTCTGACCAGCACGGAGGACGGACCTGGACCAAACTTTGCATCCTGGGTCCCCAAGCTAGTATAATATATAGAAAGATGGTAAAAGCTCTGTAATGAAATTGTTTTTGTTTTTTTACCAAGTACCACTGTTTGTATTTTGCCTTCAATAGCCAATACTGAATTCCATAATGTTCCATTCTGATTACTAAAAACAGCCTAACAGGTAAGAGAGCCTAGTTTCCCCCTCTCAAACAGATTTAAGTAACATTTCTAAACTTTGTTTGGGAGCAGGAAACTTGGCTCGTCTAGATGTTGTGTTATTGGAAATCACATTGGTCTTAGTTTTCTGAGTTGGAGTGAAACGAAGGAGAGAGGGAGCAAAACCAAGGGACTGCCAGGCTCAGGAGGGGATTGTAAATCAGAGTTATTCCATCTTCGGTATACAGCTTCCTTTTCATTGACAACACAATGGAAAACTTAATGATATACTTGGAAGAATACTACATCATATAATCAAAGAATCATAGAGGTGGAAGAGACCTCAAAGGATATTGAATTCAACCTTCTGCAATGCAATCTAAAGCATTTTTAAAAGACAGCCATGTAACTTCTGCTTAAAGGTCTTCAAAGGAGGATTTGCTACCTTTCAAGGCAGTCTATTCAACTGCTGACCCTCTTCTACCATCAAGAAGTTCTTAATATTTTGTGGAAACCTAAGATGGTGTTTCCCAGAATCCCTGTTTCATTGTTCCTAGTGAGATGTTGGGGAAAATACGGCAGTCAATGGAGTGCTGATATGATTGCTGTTCTCATAAGCAGTGGTGGAAAGACGAGATTTAACTAGATAAGGGGGAAACTCCCCCCCTCCCCCAGACTTTTCCTGGTAAGTCCTTGCCTCTACATTTCTCAATAGATAGTTACATCCTCAACTTTTTTTGTTATTCCAACTGTCAAAATTGTTTCCCCTTTTTATTTTTTCAGTGTACGGGACTTCAAAGCAGCTATGAACCTCAGCTGTTCAATAAGAATATCCCTCCATTTTGAGAGACCGAACTGTTTATAAAATCTTGTGAAGTAGTAAATCCATAAAAATAAAAATGAAAAATTACTGGGAATGCATGATGACATGTAGGAATGTGTTACCTGTGCAATTTACTACAGTTACAAATGCTTCATGTTAGAATAGTCGCTTGCTTCATCACTTGTTTAGGTCACAGTCTGCTATATTTTTATAGACATAAATCTATGCCACGAGCTGATTTGAGTATATGCAAAATGATTGATAAATAGTTGTCAGCTGCATCACACTGTCAGCAATCAGGGATGTTGCTGATCTTGCACTGCTAAAACGTATGTTCATTTTTATAATAGAGTTTATTTTTGGACTGTCAGCTAAATAACTAACAACCCACATGAGCATAAATGTATATATTTACAGATAGATCCTTGGTCAATGGTACTGATGATTTGGACTTTGGGACAAAGTTGTAATTGTACTTGCTTTCATCTGCTCACATTCTAAAGGTGTGTGTGTGTACAACCATGTGCCAGAGATTGCAGCCCATACATTAATATGAATTATTTCAATTACATTTTTCTTATAAAGAACTTTTTAAAAACCACAAAACATATTTGAGGAACATTTAATTGGAAACAATCTATCCAGAGGTGGATGTGAGGAGGAGGAGAAAGTAGATAGCTAGCTACTTCTGTTCCTGCAACCAACCACAGAAAATAGACAACTTTATCCTGGGCCACCAGAAATTCAGGAAGATACTTTTTTCATCCCATAAACCACTGCATGAAAGGAACTAACCCATAGATCTATCATCCTTTAGCTACTGATTGATTGTGGATACCTGGATAGATGCACCTGGCCAGAAAATGGGTAGGTAGCTTGGGGAAGAATTTGTAGCAGATGGAGGTGCTGAATTATTCCATTCAACATAAATAAAAGAATACATGCACAAGCATACTTTTGCATCATGCATGTGTTCTTATTCATCAGGATGTAATTCTTCAGTAAGACATTGTAGTATAGTTGAAATTTTGTACAAGGATTCTGGAAGACCAGGGTTCAGATCCTCGCATGACCATGGAAATTATATATATATAGATAGATAGATAGATAGATGATAGATAGATAGATAGATATAGTCTCCTCACAGCTTGAGGTGGGGCACAACATAGTTAAAATACATTATTATACTTTTTTATCATGTCAGAAGTGACTTGAGAAACTGCAGGTACATTTTCCAGGGCACCCCCGGATGTTTTACCGTCTTTCCCACATGGGAAACTGGAGCTGACAGATGGGAGCTCACCCCATCTCGTGGATTCAAACTGCCAACCTTCAGGTCAGCAGTTCAGCCGGCATAAAGGTTTAAACCATTGAGCCACCAGGGTTCCTGTTAACATATAAATTACATTCAATAAAATGCACATATGTATATAAAATGGTCTTGGCTTTTTTTCACGAACAAAGATTCAGGAAGGACTCATCCCATGTTTCCTATAAGCGTGTTGATGATTCGGAGTTTGGAAGTGTTCGTCTGCTGGGGCCTAGCAAGCTGGGATGGAGGCAGCGAAGTCCTCAGGTCGTAGGTACCCAAACCATAAAGGGCTTTATAGGCCAAAACTGGCACCTCAACTAGATCAAAAAGCTTTTGATTAATGTGTGAATGAGACTTAAATTGTAATGTATTTTTCTAAATATTTCTAAATATTAGAACACCATGCAGGAGTGTGTGGGCATGTAGGAAATCTTTATCTTGGTTCCAATCCATAGTGTGCAAATGTTTTTTTAAAAAAATTAATTGGGTTTTTAGGCAGCCTTAGACATTTCTTTGTTAACTTTTCAGTGAGGTATGTTTTAGTGTGGTATGTTTATGCACTAGTTTTATATTTCTTCCAATAACAGAACACTTGTCAACATTTTTGTCACCTATTTTTAATCTCTGGAAGGGCTAAATATATATTAAATAAATAAAAACAAAATAGTACTAAGTGCTTTTGGAAAATAATGGCAGTTTCCATTATTTGAGGAGAAAGTATGGTAATGAAAATTATTTTCCAAAATAATTTGTCAAAATAAATGCTACTCTTAAATTTTCCCTGATAAGACCCTGTTTACTGTACATTTGAAAAAATATCTGCGTTTTCTCTCATACCGTCTAAGCAATTGGATCATTTTAAGCATCTCTTTTTGCTCTAGAGGAAGTCAGTGGGACATCTTATGGGGAACTCTGTCAAGCAGACAAATTCAGCTGCTGCAGGAAAGCTGATTACAACTTTGGCTCAACCTAAATACTACTGTTGTCAGAAAGATATGATTTGGTTCTTGGTTCACCACACAGGTTTTGAGCACACATCAGCAATTTTCCCTTTAGGTGACAATCATTCTCAGATCAGTTCTTCAGATGATATAGATTGATAAAGTTCCATTGGTTTGACATTTTGGGCCCACAATTTTAAAAAAAACCCTCCCAGCAGAAACTACCCAATGCTACTTAACAGATTGCCCTGTACGCAGGCATGTAGCCAGGGGGGGGGGGCTAAGGGGGCTTCAGCCCCGAAATTCTCAGGGTGGTCCGAAAAGGCCTTACTGGTACATTATTTAAACTGGTTTGTTTATTCATATCATGATCTGATCACCATGCTCATTATAGCCCACATTAATGGGGTTATTGGGATAACAATACAAAAGGTTTGCTAGGGTAGGCCCTCTTCCACCCAGTCTCAGCCCCCCCCCCCCCGAAACAAATTCCTGGCTACGGCCCTGCCTGTATGTAGGTAAAGATTTTGCCTTCATCCCTTGGAAAGGATACAGTACATGGGATATGACAGTCAACTGTTTTGCTTGAGTAACACAGCCAAAATAGTGATAATCTTAGCAGTGCCTTCAGGGGTTGACCACACATCTACAAACAGAATTCTAAGCAAGCTAAAACTTTGTCTATGTGTTCAATTGCTGCCAGTACAAGATTATCGGATCACCAGGAGTGCTGAATGTCATGTATTATTCTCAGTCCTAAATTTGGCCTACATCAGTATTGGCTTCATTTATCCTTTGGTTTTTGTGGTGTTAAATAGTAATGCCACAGAATTGCTAGGGTCGCAAGTCTGCATACCTCCTGTGGTCCAAGTGCCAATTGTTTTAAATGCTTGTTGCTTGTTCTGGGAGTTATAGTTCAAACAAGATTTTTTTTTGTTCAGTGGGACTTTGAGTGATATATACAGAAGGGGAGAGGGGGATGGGAGAGGGAGAAATGGAGGAGGGATAGTAGGTTTGAGGCATGGGTCAGGTGTAAGCATCCTATGGATTGGGATTTCTTATCCTAATCCATATTATTCCATCTTTCTTCATAAGACATATTAGTTTGAAGTAAGGAATAGAATGTGTTCTCTTTGTCTTTGGAGATGATAGTGTCATAGATCCCAAAAGCAAGTACGAGGGTTGAATGAAAAGTAATGCCTCCACCTTTGTAACTCCTCAACAGATGGCAGTACTCAGGCATGTAGCCAGGGGGGGGGCTAAGGGGGCTTCAGTCCCCCCCCCTGAAATTCTCAGGGTGGTCCGTGAAAAGGCCTTACTGGTACATTATTTAAACTGTTATGTTTATTCATATCATGATCTGATCACCATGCTCATTATATCCCACATTAATGGGGTTATTGGGATAACAATACAAAAGGTTTGCTAGGGTAGACCCTCTTTCACCCAGTCTCAGCCCCGAACCAAACTCAGCCCCGAATCAAAATCCTGGCTACGGCCCTGGCAGTACTGGTATGTGGCAGGTACCTCTTGTTCAGTAGACTCTCCTCTACAGTTCGGTTTTGGCAGGAAGCCTTAGCATTGAACGGTTGTTTTGTTAAAGTGCGAAGTATGGAACCCTGTGCAGACAGTCAGTCAATGCGACTTAAGCAACGTGCAGCCATTGAATTCTTGACAGTAGAAGGTGTCACCCCAAAGGAGTTTCATCAAAGAATGCAAGCTGTTTGTGAGGACGCTCCAATTCTCCGTAAGGATCACACGCAGGCGGTTCCATATGATCGCTCACAGCCACTACGAAGAAAGCCACTTTACTAGCTTCTCCCTCGAACTCCACTCGTAGAGGCTCCTTCCTTGGCCTCCCACCAAGGTCCTGGAAGCGAGGTTCTCTCCACTGAGCACCCTCCTCCAGCAGCCGGATCCCTCTTCCCAAGCCCGCTGGTTGCGGCCGTTCTGAGGATTGTCTCTCCCCGGGGAAAGGTTGGGCCTCCCTCGCCTCCCGGACAGGATCCAGACCAGCAGGTCTCCTCATCAGGCGGTCACCATCTGTCCACACTCCCGTAGGAGATCTAGGACGTACATCGGACCTCTCACCATCCATCCAGGAATAATATGTAAAATCTCCACCTCCAGGCGCACTCCACACTGAATCTACTTGCTCTTTCCTTGACATCGCTCTGGACATCCTCCGGAAAGTATGCTCCAATGCTTCCATTTTACACCGCAACTCCTCCAACTCCGTTGGAGACTCTGGTTCGGTGGTCTCACTCCCTCTTGCAGGCACCTTTGCCTCCTCACCTCTCACTGGGTCCACCTGAGCTGGCATGTCGCTCCATGCCGCTTCTCTGGTCCCTCCGGTTCCCCGGAAATCCACCTGAATGGGAGCATCCCGTACTCCCATTTCTCTGGATACACCTCTGGAGCCCACCTGAGTGGAAAACATCCTCCGTCTTCCTGCTTCTCTGGGCTCGTCCATCTGGGCCGATGCGCGCCACGATGCCATCGCTCCTCTGGACTCATCTGGGAACCCCACATGATCGATAGTGGTCCATTCCCACTCCATCGTTCTCCGGAACTCTTCCGGAGCAAGGTTCCAAGTGTCTAAATAATCCTCTTCCTCCAACGCCAACCTCGCCATTGCTGGGAAAGTTGAAACGGGCTTTGACTTCTGTGAGGACGCTCCAATTCTCCGTAAGGATCACACGCAGGCGGTTCACGATCCAACAAGATTTATTGCAGGTACAACACCCATAAAGTCAAAGCAGTGAACCGTCACCCAAACACACCTTATATACCCCATTCCCCCTCCCTCCTTTCCCTTGCAATGTCCAGGAAAGGTTGCATCATGTCCTGCTGACTCAGCGATCCCACAGTCCAGAGGATATTACATCATACCCTGCCTGAGTCAGCATATCCACAGTCAGTGTCCAATGTCCGGAAGGGGTTGCGTCACGTCCGACCTGACTCAGCACTGCTCCCAAAGGATTACCTCACCCCAGGGAATTCCCCAAGGTCCGGCGTCAAAGCAGGTCAAGGCAGACTGGGAGTCTGAGCCTCCTCAAGGCTAAGATCTCCCAGCTCTGACACTGTTTATGGTGATTGTGTTGATGTGAGTACTGTGCATCATTGGGCAAGTAAGTTTAAAGATGTTAAGGTGCAAACATTTGATTTGCATGACAAACAAAGAGTTGGACATCCTATGGCAGAAACCACTGAGTTTCACAAGCAAAAAGCTGACAGATTGATTCAGGACAGTCGTCGTATCACTTAGAGAGAAATTCCAAGCATACTCAGCATTTTGCAAGAATGTGTTGGTCACATTATTGCTTTGCTTGGCTATCGGAAGATCTGTGCATGATGGGTACACAGCGGAACTTCAGAGACTGGATCTCACCACCATACAGCATCTCCATACAGTCCAGATTTAGCACCGTCTGACTTCCATCTGTTCCTGATAATGAAAGAAGATCTGTTTTTGCTCTGGGAAGATCTGGTCCATTGGCAACAAAGGGGGAACTTCCCATATTTAGGGCTATTGGGACAAAAATGGCCCCAGTTGGAGGACACATTTACCACTGCAAGCCACCAGGCCTCAGAGTGTAGTGGGTGCTACTTCCTTGGAGGCTTTTAAGCAGAGGCTGGATGGCCACCTGTCTGGTCATCTTTGTGCTTTTACTGCATGGCAAGGGTTGGACTAGATGACCCATGTGGTCTCTTTCAATTCTATGATTCCATGATTCTCTTAATGGGAATTTTAACTCACCACTATTGCATGTGTAATGAATACAATTACCTTGCTCTATGATTAACTCTTGCATTTGCTCTGTTTTTTTTTAAAAAATGACATGATATGATGACAGAATCACAGATAAACAGAAGAACTAAAATTTTACTTGACAGAAGAGAAATTGCGTAGTTTCCTCTCTCAGAACCTGTGAGCTTTGCAGATGATGATTGTTACAGTTTTAATTCCAAATTAGAAAAAAGTGCTGGGGGGCAGGGGGGGGAGGAAGTATGTATGTTGTGTATGTTGTGATTCTGAATACAATTGACACTCTGCCATTATTTTTATATGAACTGGTGCCAAAAGGGCCTTGTTAGAGCTAATTGCCTGACCTCTCATTTTGAGCTTTTTTCTCTATTTTTTAACTAGACCACAGCACTAGATTTTAATTGGCTGTTATGTTGTGGGTCTATTGACGCCATAAGGCAATTTTTTAAAAGTTAACATGCTGCAGTGTTGTTCTCTTATTAGCCAAAATGGTTAATTTTAACAAATGTTTTTTTTATTCTAATCAGGAAAGGGAGAACTTAAAAAAAACAAGGAAATTGTGTTTAAATAGCAAAATTAATTTGAGAAAGCATCTTTCCTGTCCTTACAGCGGTGTAGATGCACAGTCCAAAGAACAGAAGGGTTCCCTGCTCACTTACAATGCCACTTGAAAATGGAAGGATACAGAATGTACATCATGTATGTGCATTTCCTTTTATTGAACCTTTTTTTTTCTAAACAAGGTGTTTATTTCTAATGTATTAACCCAATCTATGGTTTTTTTAAAGTGTAAGTATGATATAGTTTCTATTTTTAAAATACAAATGTCTTTGAAAATAATTTTGTTTGTCAATACTCTGTGAACAAAACAACTGCAAAATCATGGCAGTGAGCAGATGGAAATTACTGGTTACTTGAAAATAAATTAGGAGAATCCAGGAAATAGGATTGAGGAGTATGATGAATTGATGTGATGAATTCCCTACCAGGTAGGCCAGGTAAAGCTTAGAAAAGTAGGCCCAATACATTAGCAGCCATTTTAGGTTGGTGCCAAGGGAACATCCATCTTAGATTCTCATTTCCAAAAGGGGTGTGTGTCTAAGGAGCAGCCTAGAGGGAAATGAGGGGAGTTAGGATTGGCTGGTAGAGAAGGGGGTGGAGACTAACTTAGGAAAAGAAAAAAAATGACCCGAAGAAGAGGCGTTTTAAAATCTGACAGCAGTTGGTGCTTGGGTGTCAGAGAAGAAGCAGAGAGGAGTTGGGCTTTGTTAGTGTTCGAGAGAAGAAGCCTGAAAGTGGTCAGGTGGCTGACAGAGTTAGCTGCCAAGTAGATTCTACAACTATCAGGTAAGATAGTGTGTAGAGGAGTAGATACTGATAGATCCAGAGTAGAACTATCTGTGTTGGAGTTAAGTTTTGCTAGGCAGAGCGGAATTCCTGTCAGTAAATTCTTGGAGGGAGAAAGGAGTGGTATTTTGAAACTAAGATTTGGACTGCTCAAAGCAGGGGTGCTCATTAGGTAGATCGTGATCTACTGGTAGATCGTGTATGGTGTCCTGGTAGATCGCAGGCAGGGCAGGAGGAAGGCTCAGTCCCGCCCCGCAGGCTCCCGATGCTTCCCAAGTGCTGCCGGCTCTGGGTTATCTGAGGTCCTTTCCACACAGTTGAATAAAATCCCATGTTATCTGCTTTGAATCAGATTATATGGCAGTGTGTACTCTGAAAACCCAGTTCAAAGCAGATATTGTGTTATATGTTTCACATTTTTGTAGTGGGTAGTTAGATCATTTTGACTTCGTTGTTTTATAAGTAGCTCGCATGCTGAAAAAGTGTGAGCATCCCTGGAAAGGAACCATAAGCTTTCATGTCAAAATCTCTGAACCATTAAGCTTAATACCTATTTTTGTAAGTTCTCTTAAATAAACTTCATTGTTTTGTTGTTCAAAACATCTGCCTCACGTGAGCCTCTTTTCAAGAAGTCTTAAATCAGTTCCCTGCAGCAATCAAGAGTCTAATGGTGGCAGCGTACATTTTGAAGGAGAAATCTCTTCAGTTTTACCTCAGTGCACAGGCCTGAATGCAAGTCCAGTGTATTCTTACCTGAAATACCTCCAGTAAACCAAAGGCTTAAACGTGATTATCAGTCTGGTGGTGACCAGTGGGATTTCAAAAAGGTTTCTGGCCAGAAGATCGTTCCAGTGCATTTTTAATTTCTGAATACACAATCTCCCCTACTTGATATATTTGGTGGCAGCCAAGGGTTCCAGCCCTTGAGTTATTGTAAGTGGTGTCAGCTTAGGGGATTTGTCAACATTTTAAATCACCCTTCCTTTATAAGGAGCAAGCTGAAGAAGAAGAAAAACAGGATTGTGAAATGGGACAGAAGTCAAGACCAAGACAATCAAAGAGCAATCAAGCCTAAGTGCAGCTAGGCTCAGATGCAACACTGGGAGATTTCTTCCTGTATGTGAGAAATCAATTATCCAGTTGGTTGCATGTGGTCAGTCAACAGGATGGAGAAATTTTTTTGATAATCTGCTGGTTCAGCAGTTCACTACATGGAAGAACTATACAGTATCCAACAGCTATTGTTTTTAGTTTTAAGACATTTTTATTTTATTTGTTTAGATGCAATAAAAATTATATTCTCAAGTGGACTGGCATTGATTTCTTCCAGAAGGTCATGTGAGAAAGCTCAATTATCTGTCTAGTTGGTTGCATGGCATTGAATGTCATATCAACAGGATGGAGAAATAAAATAAATAATAAATAAAAAGGGGGGGAAAGGAAACAGAAATTAATAGAGAAAAAAATAATTATAGTCCAACCTGGACACAGCATATTACTTGAGAACACAGACATGTTGGACCACTCTAACAACTACACAGAGATGTCATTGAAATCCACAAGCATGTGGACAATTTCAACAGAAAGGAGGAAACCATGAAAATGAACAATATCTGGATACCAATATTTTAAAAAGTCTAAATTTAGGACAGTAAATAAAGAGCAACACTAAAAAAGCAGGGGAATGTGTTCCAATGAACCTGTGGGCACAACCACTGGAATCAAAATATCTGAATGTTCATGAATTGCCCACTTCAGCATTTTATCTAATACATGCTGTACTACCAGGAAAAGACTATAGCAAAGGACGTCTTTGCATTATTGAATATAAATTATGACATGTTCGAAAAGCTATTCTGTCATCTATGGGTTCACTCCTCCATGCGTTATCATCTTTCTTTTTCTTCTTGTTTGGCATAGAAATTAGGAATGAGCACACTATTTTCCTTTCTCAAGGAAAAAGGGCAGCAGGCAAGAAAGAGTCACCCCTGAGAGAAGCTGCAGAAAAGCTGTACAGTGTTTTCTGGATCATTTCACTTAAATAAAACTTTAAGCTGGTTATTTAGTTCTTTAAGTGAGTCTCAAGGAGAGATTATTCTGGCAGGTGGTCCACTTTGCCAGCATGCCTGATTGGTACAGTAAACCCACTCACTTTTATTCTTGGATGAGTTTTCTTTTTCATCCCATCAATGGTATTGCTGTTTAATAGAAAATGTCTACTTCTGCATATACAGACCAGAGCTCCACCAGCTAGAAATATCTGGCAAATGTCGTTCATTGTGCTTGGGGATACATGAAGAAGTGGATCCTGGATTTCCATGGTAAAAACTGGAGCCATTCTGAGATCATAAAGACTATGAAATTCAACAAGTTTACTTTCTACTATGTATCAGATACTTCAATTCTTAGAATGAAAGCAAAATGAAATGTTTTCCCCATTTCTCCTTTAATGAATGCATTTTTTCATATTAGCATTTGAAAGTTTGCACTTCTGTTTGAAAGTGTGTGCACATGTGCCTTTGATTTTTCATGATTCTCTTTTGGTTTGATTAATATGAGATTTCTTGAAAAAATAATTACCGTAGATACTGTATTCAGTCCTGGGCAGCACAGTTCAAGAAAAATACTGACAAGCTGTAATGTGTCCAGAGAAGTGTGATCAAGCTGATAAAAAATCTGGAATCCAGGTCTTATGAAAAGCAGCTTAGGCTGGATCTAATATACAATGTAGTTTGAACTGCACTATATGGTCAATGTAGACTTATATAATGCAGTTCAATGCAGTTCAACTGAATTATATGTCTTTACATATAATGACAATATAGATCCAGCCTTAAGGAGCTGGATATGTTTAGTTTGGAGAAGAGCAGAAAGTCGTGATATGATAGCTATACTTAAATATTTGAAGAGATGTCATTTAGGAGATGGTTCAAGCTTCTCCAAAGACTATAAAATGAACCACAAAATTCATTTATAAAAGACTCCACCTATACATTAGGAATATTTTTTAACCTTTTTTGGGGGGTGGGGGTAATTCTTGCAATTTCATCAAATCCTTTTTATGTGCAGTTCGCCCAGTGTTGGGCATGTTCAAGATTATTTTAACTGGTATACATAATTTTGTTTCCACTGCTCCATACTATTAAATGTATTATGAAATGTATGGGTGTTCTTGTGTGCTGTGCATCTGTTGTTTTTTGTATCAGAACTGCACATTTTCAAGAATAACAGAGTTACAATTCACATCTAGGGCTAAAACTGTGGAACTAGGTAAATTCATGTAAGATGGCACTAGAACAAATTTCACCACTTTCCCTAATCAAGATACAATCCTGCTTTCAAACTTCCTTAGAATCATTTCCTATCAGTTCATTCCATGTAACAATTTCTAGAAGCCAGTTTGGCCTTGAGATGAGAGAGAAGTGCATTTACCCTTCTCAGAAGATGAGGCAGAAGAGTGAAGAACAGCCTCTCCTTCAATTACTTGAATTGACTGTTTTTAGTCCTTCTTTTACTTTCATTGTTCCTGGATTTTACCTATCATACAGTCCAAGGGACCAGTGTGGTAGCATTTAGCATTGCAAGATCAGTCAAACAAAGCCAAGATATAGAAAAAGTGAGAATAAATGAAAATATCAAAGGAAAATACCAGCCACTAGGAAGCAAACTGTCCTACATAATTTCTAGAGAAACTGTTGCAGTAATAACTGTTTCATCCATGAGTGTGTGAGAGAAAGCTGTCTCTTTTCACCCACAATCATCTCTTTACTTTTCTCTGCTAAGCACTCAGAGGAGGAAAAAAAACCCAGAGGCCAGTGTTCTTACCGTAAGAAGAGTTTTCATATTTTCTAACTGAAGGAAGAGTTGCAACTTTAGAATCTTGCATTTTGATCAAAGTGGTGTCTGACAGAAAAAGCCAAAGTACTACTGTTCAAACAACTGCTCTTGGACCCATCTGCGCCATTACGGAGTGATATGATAGCAACTTCATGGCACTGCATAGCTGCAGAAAATATATTAAGGGATTACAAAGTTGAAGGAGCACAGGGAGGCAGAAGCAAATTGTCTGGCAAGAAGAGTGTCAGCTTCAGCTTAGTGCGTGGCAATAGCGGGCCTCCTTCTATTTGTTATCTGCTGCTTACACCTGTCACTTGGCCAGCGTGGTGTACCAACCAGTACAAAGTCGTCATTACCTACCACACAGTGAGAACTGCTTGTAAATATATCTTTTGAAATGGCAAATGTACAGCAGGCCCTGTCTATTATTAAAAGTGTAATGTTGTGGCGATAAGCAAGGGCATTGGGAAGGATGTCTGAGGAAAATCCTTTGCTATGGAGGCAGAATGACTATCTTTTGGAGCTTCAAGAGGTCCCAGGAAAGGAATCCTTTAATCCAAGATCTGTTGGATACAATGCCAGACATTCCCCACCCAACATATGCTTGTGTATAATATGTTTGTGTGTGTGTGCGCGCGCACGCGAGTGCTCACATGTACATATAATGATGGGAACAGAAAAAAATGATGCAAAAGCCTGCTGGCATGGAAGGAACAGGAATGAAGAGGCAAAGAACATATTCTGAATTTGCTTTCCTACAATTGTAACGTTCTGCACCCTTCAAGACATATCACAAGTTGAAAAGTGAGGTAACAAAATGGTACTTTGATTAACATCAGTCCTTGTTTGTAATTTTGCATGCTTCTACAGATTATTTGATAGCAAGATTTTGCAATGGTATATTCAGTTTGTATTTATTCAGCCTTTTCTCTGCCTCAATTTCCTATAGAGGTGGCGAACAAATCCAACACATTTAAGGACACAAATGTGGAGTTTGTTTCCAAAAGATGCCAAACATTAAAGAAGGAAAAGAAAAATGAATTACAGCACATTTTTGGCCAAGAGTAGAATAATATGTAAGGATCAAAATATATCAAATCACTTTGGTACAGTGTTTGGGAAATTGCATTTTAATACAAAAGAATACATATCCTCAGCACATTTTTTGATTCCTGTAAAATTTGTTCAGATGGAATAGGTGCCTTTTGGAAAGAAACTCCACAACTGTGATAGGGACCACTGTTGCCGTACAAATCCTGTTGAGTCAGAGGGTTGTAAGGAATCCCGTACAAACAAAAAGTGAGGTATTCAGAAATGCAGCAACCATTTGATTACACATTGTCAGTTTAAAATAACAACAACCACAATAACATCAAGAAGAAGGAAATATTTACACAAACAGGTAGTTGATTCACCCTTCCCAGAATGCAATGGTTTTGTCACCCATAATTTCTTCCAATACATTGCAGCTTCTCTGGAAAGCAAATGCCATCAGTTTTAGATAATGTTACTACTGTATATCATTTTCACAACTATTAAAAAGATTCTGGCAGATACCAGATTCATCAACATTCATTAAAAACTTGATTTCCATTCAATGAAATTGGTTTTGAGTTGCATTCCCCAATGTGTTTGATCTCTAGCCCATGTGTAGAATTTTTGTAAGATTAAAAGGGATCTCCAAAACCACCTACAAAAGCATCTCCAAAAAAACCACCAAGAAATTGTCTGAATTGTGTGTTTGTGATAGAGAAGTTCATGCACTAGCTGTGATATCCATAAAGTATTGGTATAATAAACATATACAGCTTGCTACATAATTGTATTGCCTCTCACATGGACAATCGAATCTAGCATCTGCTTGGTGTTATTTAAAGGTGCTGTACATGTTATGAAATTGATAGAGCATGCTACTGAGACAGTGTAAGTGGTTTATGGCTGTATCACAGGGATAATTCATTTCATGACACCATAACAGTTAATTTGAATTTACAGCTGATTGTTATTTACCACAAATGAAATGGAAGGGTGTACAAATAAAGTCAAGTTGTAAAACCTTCAGCACGATATAGAATTATAAACACCATGCATTTCAAATTCCCCTTTATTTAATACCAACAGCCAATAAACAGCTATTGTCAACAATAAATGCAGTATTGCAATCTAAGTAAATGTCATTTCCATGGAAATGTAAGAGCTTATGCGTTAAGGTTCATCTTACCTTCCAGTGGAACAAGTCATTTGCAAACATATGTTGGGTTTAATTCATGGAATTCACATCACTGTGATAGCAGGCATTCTAAAGGGGGAAAACACTACACAAACATGTCTGTGAGGTGGACTGAAGTTGATGTTTGCCTCCTTTGAATTTTGGGTTTATTTTGCAATATATTTGCCTGTCCATCAGTTGTCAAAAAAGGAAAAAGTCAAACATGTATTAGTAAGAGAATGAGAAACTACTCCAACCTTGGCAGTTATACTTTAGTTAAGAATATTTTAACCAGAGGATTGTTTAAATCCTATTAATCTGTTATTTTTTAAAAGTATATATACAGTAAGTATGTTTTTCAGGCAGTACTAGGCCTCTTCAAACATAACAAGTTGTCGACGTAATATGTGCAAATGGTATACATCTCATATTCAACAAGCTTTTTTGTTTTGCTTTATGCAGAGAGCTGATTTTTCCATTAGACAGATGATTTTGGGGTTTCACAAAATGATACCAGACTGAGAGGTATTTAGAAAGTAACCCTGTGACCAATAAGATGGCTACCCAAATACTGCAAGAAGAGATTTCATTCCTCAAGGTCCAAGATAGAGCTCTAACACTGAAGGCATTACTAATACTGTTCTTATTATAGTCTTTATTTATATTCTGACTTCTCCCTCCCCCCCGCAAAAAACTTGAGACTCAAGACATTTATAACCTTCCAACTTCCAAGCTTTGAGCTCTCTCTATTGCCCTTACAGAAGAATCAACACTGCTCAGCCCTCTACCATTGGATGTCTATTGTTAGAAAAGGAGAAAAGATGAGATGGAAACAGAGCTGCAGTAGCTCCCAACAGTTTTCTAGACTAAGGATAATTCTACAAACTGTGAAGTAAATAGGGTTTTTTAAAGCTATTTTTATTTTAAAATTGCAATACACACAAACATATACACATACACATACATAGACAACCCACCACCCAAGGTACAATTACCCCTCAATTAACCACCGGTGCTACCTACCACCTTGGCTACCACCTTGGCTTCCATCACTGAAATAAATAGTTTTAAAAGGGTGGTTAATGCCTTGGTAGGACAGTCAAGGTGGGCTTTCAGATGATCCACCCTCTCAGTAGTCTATCTTGAAGATAGTCCTATTTGCTCATATTGTAATTCACTGCCAAGAGGGAGAAGAGTTTATTTGGTTGCCAAAATAACTTGAGGACAGTTGAAGTAAGTAACATCTTTTCTTATTTCAGTCCTAGATGAAGAATTCTAATGTTTTTCTCCTCTGGAATAAAAATGTCTATTCATTTTTAAAAAGATTTTCCATGTTCAAGACATTTTAGGTGAAATTTTCATCTGTACAAAAACATTACTTTTTGTGTCATTAAAAAGGGTAAATAGTGTATTTTGTCCAAAATAAACTGTTTTCTGTGCAAAAATGTTGGATTCCGTATAGCAAATGAAGCATAATGCATTTCTATTGGAATTATTTATTTATTTATCTATTTACATCATTTATATTCTGCTTTTCTCACCCCACAGGGGACTCAGGGCGGATCACAATGCACATATACAGGAAAATATTCTATGCCTTTTGACATATATTTGACATATAACATATAAGACAGACAGTCACAGAGGCAATTTAACATTCCAGCTTTTCTGGCCACCAGGAGGAGCAGTCGCATTCCTTCACTCCTTTTGTGTGTATTTCCTGGATAATTTTATGGCCTCGTAAATCAGTTAAATTAAACTTCCACACTCAAGTGGTACCTAAATTTCCTACTTGACAGATGCAACTGTCTTTCGAGTTGCAAAGGTCGACAACGAGCTACACAATTGGTCGAGCGCTCACCCCAATCCGGGCAGGCCTTGAACTCATGACCTTCTGGTCAGTAGAGATCTTATGCAGCTGACACCCAGCCAGCTGCGCCACATTCCCGGTGCAATGGGGATGGGGAGCCAGCTGCTATTTTGCATATTTCAGCAAAATTTCTGGAGCTCATCTTGAACAAGAAGATTCAATTGTATAAGTGTGCCAAACCAAGAATGTGTGGTTCATGAAAAGCAAGCGAGCACACATCCTGTATAAATGAGCCAGTACCAGACTTATTCATATATATTTTTAACAAAACCTCTTTTACCTGAGAAAGCACCTTATTCATTTCAAAGGTTCACCCTTTGCTTTTTATTTAAGTTCCGAATTGATTATTATCTGGACCTCAGAAAGCTTGATGCTACTAAACAGATCAACCTCAAAAATGTTCCTTTCACGAAAAGAGGTTCACAATGCATGACTGTTGTCTACCTATTTCTTTAACGTATTTTATCACTGAAAAGCTGTACAGATTCCATGTGGCAGAACTGCTGTTTCTATGGTTACCTTGATTGTTTTTAATAGTGAGGAAAAGAAAGATATAAAACATGACTAGATTGACAGCTGCCCTAGAGCTGTGCTTATATAGAACTTATCAAAATGCATTTTGTGTATTATTACAATGGACTAAACCAAAAACTTAAGAATCCTTAAGTCCCTTTTTTGAAAGATACACAGATCATTGTCATCAAGGAGTCTGTGACTCAGTACTAACAACACACATATACAGAAAGAACAAGAATTATTATCAGTTCTTCTGCATTGGAATATTGCTGTCAAGTGCCTGGATATTTTTACAGAGCTGTGAAATGTCCCCGTTATATTTTTAATTTATCAGTATGTAAGACTGACTATATTTTAAAAGATTCTTGTTTGTAGGATTGGACTTTTGTGAATGCTCCTGCACACAAGCACTTTTTATTCATTTCTAATACAATTTCTCACATTATTATCTGGTTCTGCTTTGAGCAAAGAAATATAATCATTCATATACAATCCCTGTATCCATGGAATCAGTATCAACTGTTATATTTGATGTCCTCTTCAGGCATTTTCAGACATTTTCTAGGTCCTCCAGCATAATGCTATGGCATTCTTGGGCCAGAAGTCCTTCATTGCAATATGGTTTCAATCTTGCTTGTATGTATTCACATGATGTCTGGGAATGCATCTCCCATGGACTGTACTGCTCTGGTGATCAATGCATGGCCTGTAGACCATGTGAGAACCATCTCTTTATGGCTTATGGCTCTTCCCAAAAATGAAGCTTGACAGAAAAACATAGTTCTGAACTTCAGAAGCTTTCTAGTAGAAAATATTAAATTAAATACAAATATTTGTAATGATTTTTTTCAGTTTGGTCCCTTCTACACTGCCATATAATCCAATTCAAATCAGATAATATGGATTTAATATGGCAGTGTATAAGAGGCCTCGGGCACTGGCAAGCTCTCTTATGTTTTCCCCATCTTTTCCATGTGAGTTATTTTATTACCTACCTATCTTTCATTTAACCTCTCATCTTCCATTTAGCCCATAATGAAGCCTGGCATTCTACATCTCATCTCTTTCAATAATGGAAGCCTCATGTGGACATGGCAATTACCCATATTTATTTTGAACAGTGTGCATCAATACAAAACCCATTGTCATTCATTTGTTCTAGGCTTCCTTGAAATATTTCATAGACTGAGAATATTCTGTTGTTCTTCTGAACTCTTAACCAAATATACGAAGCAATATTCATTTCTTTTCATTTTTTTTAAAAAAAGAAGAGCAGAGAGAGGGTCTACTTTCTCATTACTGAGCTGCTGTTTGCTCATACGAGGAAAAGGTATGTGGCATTTGCGCAAAGTGACAAAGCTACGAGATATTAATATTAGACTGTTCAGTGAGCTGTAGAGTTGGCCATAGACCATCAGCCAGCTAATTAATGAAAAATGAGAGGAAAGTATTTCCTAAGAATGTGAGGAAGAGGAGCAGGAGGGAGGGTTGTAATGTGCACTGTGAATCAAAAATATTTCAATAGAATGTACAGTGTATCATGTAGCAGTGAGGGGGAAAATCAAGGTCAAATTAGTCAAATTAGAACTGAATTGTTAAACCTCTGGAAAATATTATTGATCTCATTTTTGAGTTGTCTGGAACAAAATCTAAAATCACAGTAGGCATGTCTAGCTTTCAATTTAGTCCTTTTTCTGAAAATCCACACCTGGAATAAAAGATGGTGAGCCAGTTAAGTACAAATCTGATACATTCTAAGTACAATTAAATGGTTTTGGCACATGGGGAGTTTGCTCCAATGAATGGCCACATTTCCCATTTCATTGGTGCCACACTTAAAGAGAAAGTTGTGAATAATTCACCAAGTGACATTGTGTCACTGTGACATAGCCACTAGGCATGAGAAAAAAGTTATGAAAATGAATCGTTTTGTAAGAAATTCGTAAGAAATGCTACTTTCGAGCTTTTCCGCACGTGGAACGCCAACCAGGAAGTGGACTTAATTTTTCGAACTTTGGGGGCCAGGATTTTCTTAAGTGTCGTTATTAGGTCGTAAGGGGGGGCATAAGGGGGGGCACCCTCCTTCTCTCTCACCACCCTCCCGCCTTCCTTGCCAATATTATGGCAAGGCAAGCCCTAAACTCGCTCCTTCGCTCGGCTGGAAGGAAGCCTGGAAAAAATGTAAACAGAGAGGATTACTCAGAAGTAAATCTGCAAAGGAGGGCACTTTGGATGCAGGGCCCTTCTTTGTAGATTTACTTCTGAGTAATCCTCTCTGTTTACATTTTTTCCAGGCTTCCCTGCCTCTCCTGCCTGCCAGCCAGGATCTAAGGCATCAAAGAGTATTGGGGTGAGAAACCAACCTAATGTATAATACAATGAATGCTACTGTAAGTGCCATTGCCTAATATTATAAGTAATCCAACTGGTCATACCTACATTCCATGCACATGCAATAATACAGCAGTAATAACAATAACAAGAGGTAAAATTCAAACCGAAGTATTCTGACTGGTCTCTCCTCATGCGGTGCAAACAGGGCTCCTGGCTTTTCCTGCTTGGGAGCACACACATACATATTCTTGGGAGGGGGGATTTGCTGCAGAATCTTCTCTATGAGGCCGGGATTCTGCAGCAAATCCCCCCCAAAGAATATGTATGTGTGTGCACCCTAAGCAGAAAACGCTGTCTTTTCCCGGGCTAATTTCCCGGGCTCACAGAGAAGAGCCCGTTTGCACCGCATGAGGCAGGGACCAGTCAGAATACTTCGGTTTGAATTTTACCTATTCTTATACCCATTGTTATTACTGCTGTATTATTGCATGTGCATAGAATGTAGGTATATGACCAGCCTGGGCAAACTTGGGCCCTCGCTCCCTGGGGATCGGGGTGAGAGAGGCAGCAAGGAGCCAGGGGGCTCCTCCTCCTTTTCTTTTGCTGCGTCCAAGAATAGAATACCCCCCGCCCTCCCTCCTTCCCTCCCTCCTTCCTATTTGGAGAGTCCCATCTAGAATTCAGTGTGATTTATTCAAGTTTTGGCCTACAACTCCCAGAAATCCCAGCCAATTTACCAGCTGTTAGGATTTCTGGGAGTTGTAGGCCAAAACCATCTGGAATGCGCATGCTCTGGCATACGAATTACTAACAAATTTCGTTAGTAATTAAGTTACATTTTAGAACTTTTGGGGAAATTTTTTGTAAGTCTTTGATATACTAATAACCCCCCCCCCATTAGATTTACGATTTGCTATTTTTGGGTTCTAAACCATGCCTAATAGCCACTACAAACACTTTCTTTGATGATCTTTATAATTACAGGTATACTGGTATCCTAGAAAGGATACAACCGTGTCAAGTGAATAATTGTGGGGAGGTTTTATGCAATTTCCCATTAAAAATGGACTACCATGCTTTAGATGACCTAAAACTTCTCTTAGCTGTATCTCCAGGCCCTTATTAAAAGTGAGAGTGAATTTAGGGTGCACCTATAGGGACAACAACATTTGGGGCTTGTCTGAAACAATGCTGCTTTGAATCATCTTTAGATTTTGCCTTTATGTTCACAATCCTCTGCTCCTGATTCATGTCAGCTGTGGGGGGAAAACCTATGACATCCTGCAACAGAGAAAAATTCTGAATAAAGTCTACCATATTACTTGGGACTATGATTTTACAAAACCTATCCAGACCCTCCTGGAAAACCACAGCTTGTATGTGGAGTTTCTATGCAGGAAAAGTAGATGGAGGAGGCAAAAGAATGGTTTATCTCAAGGCAGCATTCGTGCACTTGTTTACATAAGAACATAAGAACATAAGAAGAGCCATGCTGAATCGGACCTCAGCCCATCTAGTCCAGCATTCTGTATCACACAGTGGCCCACCAGTTGTACACGGGGATCTCAAGCAGAAGGGAGGGCAAAAACCCTGACCTGCTCCCGACCCCCCACAACCAGTACCCAGGGAAATCCTGCCTACCTCAACCAACTCCGAGGTGGCACTTGAATGACCTTTTCAGTAACTACCGATACACTTGGTATCCATGAATCTGTCTAATCCTGCCTTGAAGTTGTTCAGGCTGACAGCTGTCACAACCTCTTCTGGAAGTGAGTTCCATAACCCAATGACCCTCTGGGTGAAGAAATATTTCCCTTTATTAGTCCTAATTTTCCTACCTTGGAGCTTCAGGGAGTGCCCTCTAGTCCTAGTGTTTTGTGACAAAGAAAATAATTTTTCTTTATTCACCTTTTCTATCCCATGCATGATTGTATACACTTCGATCAAGTCACCTCTTAAACGCGACTTTCAAGGCTGAAAAGACCAAGGCGTTGCAACCTGGTTTCATAAGGGAGCTGCTCCATCCCTTGGATCATTCTTGTTGCCCTTTTCTGTACCTTTTCCAGTTCCGTTATATCCTTCTTAAGGTGCGGAGACCAGAATTGTACACAGTACTCCAAATGTGGCCTTACCATAGATTTGTAGAGAGGTAATACAACATTTGCTGACCTATTTTCGATTCACTTCCTGATCATGCCTAGCATAGAATTTGCTTTTTTCACTGCTGCTGCGCACTGGGTTGACATCTTCATTGAGCTGTCCACCAAGACCCCAAGATCCCTTTCCTGGTTTGTCTCGGAAAGCTTTGACCCCATCAATTTGTAGGTGTAGTTGGGGTTCTTTGCCCCGATGTGCATGACTTTACACTTGTTTAGGTTAAAATGCATTTGCCACTTTGTTGCCCATTCACTCAATTTCGAGAGATCTTTCTGGAGCTCTTTACAATCAGTTTCATTTTTAACTACCCTGAACAATTTAGTGTCGTCTACAAACTTTGCTACCTCAGAATTCACTCCTACATCCAGATCATTAATGAATAAATTAAAAAGTAACGGACCCAAAACTGAACCTTGGGGTACGCCACTTCTCACCTCTTTCCACCCAGAGAAATGTCAGTTTATTACCACCCTTTGTTTCCTACAGTTTAGCCAGGTTCCAATCCAGGACAAGACCTGTCCTCTGATTCCATGGCTGAAGAGCTTATTTAGGAGCCTTTGGTGAGGGACTTTGTCAAAAGCCTTTTGAAAGTCAAGGTAAACAATATCAATTGGGTCCCCTTTATCTATGTGTTTATTTACACCCTCAAAGAATTCTAACAAGTTAGTAAGACATGATTTGCCTTTGCAGAAACCATGTTGATTTTCTTTCAGCAATGCCTGTTCTTCTATGTGCCTAGTAATTTTTTCTTTAATAATGGTTTCCATCACTTTGCCTGGAACTGAGGTTAAACTGACTGGTCTATAATTTCCTGGATCACCTCTGGATCCTTTCTTGAAGATCGGTGTTACATTTGCCTCCCTCCAGTCCTCGGGTACAGTGCCTGATCTTAGAGAAAGGTTATATATCTTAGCTAGAAGTTCAGCAATTTCACACTTGAGTTCCTTAAGAACTCTGGGGTGGATGCCGTCTGGACCTGGTGATTTGTTGACATTTAGTTTAGTAAGGCATATGAGAACATCCTCCTTGTTTATCTCTATCTGTTTTAATTCTTTTAATTCCCTCCCTGAAAAAACTGACTCAGCTGCAGGCATATGTTTCTGTCCTCCTGTGCGAAAACGGAGGCAAAGAAGTCATTTAGCCGCTCAGCGATCTCCTTGTCTTCGCTGATTTTCCCTTTCTGACCATTGTCGTCCGAGTGGCCCAACTGCTTTTCTAGTTGGGTTCCTGCTTCTGATGTACTTAAAGAAGTTTTTGTTGTTTTTTTAATATTCTTTGCTATGTGTGCCTCAAAATCTCTCTTGGCTTTCCTGACTGTTGCTTTGCATTTAGTTTGCCAGAGCTTGTGTTCCTTTCTGTTCTCCTCAGTAGGAAGAGCCTTCCATTTCTTAAATGAGTTTTTCTTCTTTCCAATCACATCTTTTACTTCATTTGTAAGCCATACTGGTGTCCTTTGGACTTTCCATGCCTCTTTCTTTTATTGGAATGCATTTTAGTTCGGCTTGTTTTAAAGTATTTTTAAACAGTTTCCAAGCATTTTGGAGGGATTTGATTTTTTTACTGGTCCTTTTAGTTTGTTCTTTACAATTTTTCTCATTTTGGTGAAATTCCCTTTGTGAAAGTTTAATGTCTCCGTGTTAGTTTTCACTGACAGTTTGCTATCCAAACTTACGTTGAAGGTTATTGTGTTATGGTCACTGGTACCTATGGGCTCAGCTACAAGGACATCTTGAACGAGATCTTGTTCATTAGTTAGCACCAAGTCCAGGATCCCCTTTCCCCTGGTTGGTTCCATGACCATCTGCTCAAGGGAATAATTTAACATCTTTACTAAAGGTCAGCCACATCTACCACTCACAAAGAGCTTTATATATGCAGATGACCTTGGCCTAACAACACAAGCAAAATACTTGGAAACAGTTGATAACCAACTTACTAACGCCCTGAAAGATCTATCCAGCCATTACAAAGATAACCACCTGAAGCTTAACCCTGCCAAGACACAAGTGTGTGCTTTCCACATATGTAACCACGAAACCAACAGAAAATCTAAAGTTACCTGGGAAGACCAAGAGCTCGAACACTGTTCTTTTCCTAATTATCTTGGCATCACCTTAGATCAAACACTAACATGTAGAAAACACTGTATGAACACCAAACACAAAATAGATGCATGCGATAACATCCTGGGTATGCATAGCCTTTTGGCACAAGTCTGCCCATGCGAATCAGGTGAATATAGCACTGTAGAATAATCACAGGATGTCTCAAACTCACACCTGTTGATAGACTCTATAAGCTTACTGGCATTGCTCCCCCTGATGTGCAATAGGAAGTTGCTGCCAACTGTGAGAGAAATAAGGTTGAACACTGTGAATGCCATCCACTGCATGGCTATCAGCCTCCTCCCAGTAGACTCAAATGAAGGAAAAGTTTCATGAGAACCACCACTCCTTCTAATGTTCCCTGCGGGCAGCTAAGCCAGGAAATCCCAACTGGATGGCTCCCTATGAGGGTCTGCCTCCAGGGGCAAACCAAGAATGGGCAACTTGGAAGTCCCTGAACAGACTCAGAAGTGGAGTTGACAGATCAAAAGACAACCTGGTAAAATGGCACTACCTAGAAGAATGATCCACCTTGTGTGACTGTGGAGCAGAACAAAACAACTCATCTTGTATGCTTGCCCACAATGCCCTGCCTCATGCATGGGGGGAAAACTGTTTAAAGCTACAGACTATGTGGTTGCTGTTGCCCATTTTAGGTCTAAAATGATTTAACCGCTTGTGTTTCCTCTATTTTATCAGTTTTATATCAATTCATTTATGCAATAATTTTGAAACAAAATAAATGAAAGATGTAGGAACAGAGTCCTCACTATCTCGATTCAGCTTTGCTGTTCAGTTAGCCTTACCTGGCCAGAAGAAGCTCTCCGGAGCTCCAAGGAGGTCTATCCTCAAACTGAGCCCTCTGTCATCCCAATGTAATTTCAATGTGAACGATGTTATGCCTTTTCATAATTCATAAAGCCACTATTTTAAAACTACCATGGCAGTGGAATGTTGAGATGGCCTGGTTTTGAGATTACTTTGGTTTGAAGCCATCCTGACATGGAGATGCTGACGTAACGTTGGCTTGATTTTTCTCATATTGGTACTTGTGATTTCAAAGGTGCCATGCTCAATATGGCTAACTTTGTAGCTGTACTACTCTTTCTGTTTTCAGATGTATCCGAGCTGCCTGGGAAAAATATAGTGAATTATTAAAATGTTTCTGCTGTGAAAATCGAACTGTCACAAAGGTTCATTTCATGAACTTTTGTCTCTAAGGTAAGACAAGCAATTTGATAAATCAGAACAAGATAATAAGTAGGCGAAATGCCTGGAGTGCTGCAGAGTGCTTACAGATTAAGAGCTGCTACTGTTGAAAGGATGTTACACACATAATTTTATTTTTGCATCTCATAACCGATAGCCAATAGTTCACTCAAATATTGTTCTCAAGTACACATTAAAAATAATTATTCTCCGAACACATGTTTAGGGTATGTGTAAATATATGCCTCTGCAGAAGCTTTGAAAATCCTTGCTCTGAAATACAAATGAACCAAAAATAATAGTCACTCTTCTTCTTTTCAAATCTTAGGATGGGTATCAGGGATAGGCAGTGGCAAATCATGGCTCCCATGCCAATACAAGAGTGTGCCGCCTCTGAGTTTTAGTCTTTAAAATTTCAAAGGTGCCATCTAAGCTATTTAACCTATTTTCCCAAATACGTATGTTCAGCACCTTGGATAGCTCCATTGAATTTTGGCTTGAAACCTGCCTCACTGGCATGGAAGACATCAAGGATGTGGTATATGGCTTTGTCAAAGGGCAAGGCTTCAGCCACCAAGCCCATGCACTATGAGAATTGCAACAAGGTTTGTAGCAGGGCTCTATAAACCCTCTGGTCACTTTGTTGTGGGTCTTTAGGGGCTCCAGGTTCTGGTTTGGAGTACCGGACAATCTTCTGCCACATCCCAGAATAACCACTGGGACAGCTTCTGGAACACCCATTAAAGCTGTATGGAATGCCCATCACAACCACAACTGGCACATGACTACTGGGAGACCATGACTGCAGAGCTTTACACAAATGTTGAACAAGGTGTATTCCACCAGTGATGAATAAGATCTCAGCTTAAATTTCTCTACACCTAAAAATGAAAAAGTGGCCTGATGAGTTGCTGTGTTAATGCTGACCTGTTCTTAATGTTGTAATATTGGCCTCATTCTGTTGGTGCATGAAAATAGGACACATTGGTATATAAGATGGTATCTATGGTAGATATGACCTCTGATACTAAGAAGATTGGTTCTAAGGTCATGCAAGCATAATGGTCAAATATTATTAATAGCTGTTCAATATTATCAAAAACATTATTTTGCGTGGAGCAATCCCTAATAGGAAGTTTTATATCTATCTTGCAGTTTGAGAATACAGAGGTAATTGTTAATGCATAAGGTAGTAAATGAATTAGCAATGTAACTGTATGGTTTTCATTAGAGGTGTGCAATTTGGCCAAAAGGCATGCCATTTTGAGGTCCATTGTTGGCTGACCCCTCATTCTTTTTTCCAGGAAGTTACACAAAAGGGGAGGGGTTTTGATGTTTTCATTTGGCAAAGATTCTGCCTATTGGCTACAAAGGCAAACTTTAAAGGCTCAGTCCTCAGCCATTTTAAGGTCTATCTGCATAAAAGCCTACCTTGGTTTTAGATCCATTTACAACTACAGGTCTGCCAATTTTCAAAACAATTCACCAATCAACTGATTTTTAAAGAATTATTTTAAATTTTAACCATAACATTTTTTTAAAATAAGAAAAAATGCAAGACAAAATTCTAGGAATTGTAGTTGCCAATTGTGTCTATTTTCAGCCAATCAAAGCATGGATGCCACCAGGCTTTTTATTGGGTGAGAAACACACACACACACACGAGAGAGAGAGAGAGAGAGAGAGAGAGAGAGAGAGAAAGAAAGAAAGAAAGTTTCAACTCCTATCATGCTCTGAGAGGAACGCAGAGACTATTCAATGCCCACCCATGCAAGTGTTGCTGGGAAAGCAAGTTCCCAGCAGGGCTCTCTCTGGAGGAGGAGCCCAGAAAACTCCCCAAAGAAATGGCTCCCTCCTCCCCGTTCTGTTTTAGAATATTATATAAAAAATTGCCCACTTAAACCTACAAATTATTTTCATTCCAATTGATTTGGGCACAAATCCAGTTTTCATATCTATTGGGATGCAGGATGTTCAATGTCCTTGGTTTGGTCCTGCTTTATTTGGTCCTGCCTATACACAGACATCCATCTTCTAGTTGCCTACCACAGGGAATGCGTGCAGCCATGGGTAAATAATTTTAATTGATGTTTTAATGTTTATGTGTTAATTGGTTGGGATTGTAATGCATTTGTTTATTTATCGATATGTATATGTATATGTGGCATCAAATTGTTGCCTTTTGAAGGCCGCCCTGAGTCCCCTTCATTATGCTAAATACATGAATACATAAAAAGCATTGGATAATCTTGAATAATCTTGGTTGAATGTATACGTTCTGGCTCGAGTTCTGCCACTTGTTGTTATAGGATACTGTACCCAATCAGTTAAAAGAGTATGATTCTTCCACTGCTGTGTACACCACTTGCTCTACTAGTCAAATTAATCTCATAATAGCGATAGGGTAGAGACAGTGCATGAGACCCAATTAAGGAAAAAAGAAGTTGGGAGCAATACGTAAAAGCAGGATATTTTTTATTTTTAAAAAAACAGGAGTGGAAAAATGTCATAAGTACTTTTAATGAGGTTGACTATATTGCCAGGGAGCAAAGGTTTTGGGGGGTTTGACAGGTAGAGCCTAAATCCTTAAAGTGAAGTAAAGAAATGGACAAAATATTTATGTTTGTGATGGAAGAGACTAAAGTGCAGAGTGGAGAGAAAAAGCTTATTTGCCAGAGTGACAGAGAAAGAGAGCTGCTTAGTAGAGAGTCTTGAGTTTGCAGAAAGTGTGGGGGAGTACAAAGGTTTAGTGGAGACATCGAGAAGACAAAGAAAGCGCTTTGGTTCAAAATGATAATTGGCCTAGCAAAGCAAGTTTCTTAACTAGACAGTGGTGAAAAGCATGCCCACTTACTCTATCCTTGGAGACCACCCCTAAAAGAGACTGTGCATAAAAGAGAGAAGCTAAATTCTAGATTTGATAGATTAAGGACTGATTCAAGTGTTTTATCAAACATGGAAATGGATAAAGCAACAGTGTAGCTTTTAAAGATATTTGATTCTCTTTTATTAGTTTTATGAATCATAAGGATAGTTGCGTCATTCCAGCAGCATCTTACAAGGACTCCTGGAGAATCTGCTTGAATGAAATCTGAAGGTCTCCCTTTGATGGATGCAGGTTTTAATGAACTTTATTCTATATTCGGATTAAAATCTTCAACTGTCACAAACTGCATTCAGTCAATGATGTGGATTTAAGTATATTGTTTGTAAGACTGTGTAAAAACATGTTGATTTTAGAAAGAAGAGCATTGTGCACAGACTTGTAGACTTGAGACGACGATGAAGTGAAGTTTTCCAAATTCCCGTTTATTTGAAGTGCTTCCTTTAATCTGCTGGCTCCTTTCATGTCGATACAGGACTATCCCAGTTAATAAAACAGAGAAATTGGTGTTACAGGAATAAATAACATTGATAGGGAGAGATCCTGCACTATAAATAAGGAGAACAGCTCAACATATTTCAAACAATTTTAATTCAAAATATGTGTGATAGGAAACAGCCTCAATTTTACTTACTATTTTGGCCACCAGACTTACAAATCTCTGTTCCTTTAATATACTGGGGTTGGTATATTAAATTGTTTAATCAGACTTCTCTGCTCTTCATTTTACTCTCTGTTTCACTGTTCACACATGCACAGTAGAATAACCTGGAACAGGGATATCATTCTTTACCGAGTTCCCCTCTCAAAACTAGCAAGTAATTTTAGCAGTTTTCTTCCCACTTCAAGAAAAGCCTTTGAAAATCAAGATGTTTTTGAAGACTTTTCCAGTTTGGGACTCATCCTGGGAGAAAAATCCCATATGGTTGTTTTGAAGCAATATTTTATGTATGAATGATAATATTTTATTGCATTTCTGCTTTTTAAAAGTGTCTACAGAAAGTTGGGGATTTATTCAGTGTCAAATTTTCACATTATTGATTTGCATAGAAAATAGCATTGATTTGCATTTTCCATTCAGAAATCCAGAAGAATGAGGTTTTAGATTTAGAGTCTAGAGGCAAGAGACTTGGACTTTGATTCAGGGAAAAGGTTTAAAAAGAACCCAGAGCTAGCAAATCACAGGGATCAGCAGTAGTTGCCAAGAGGACCGATTGTGGAAAAAAGACAACAGAAGGTAAAGAAAAGTGGGGCAGGAGAGTCCGTAGCAGTTCTGCAAGAATGCCAAGACCAGATTAAATTGGATATGGCAACATCAGGATTGGGGAGTCGGATGAATAGAAATTGGATGATAAATTCTGCAGTTGTAATAATATCTGCAACTGTCAACTTTTAAAAATTCATATGCTGATACTGAAGGGTCAAGGGACTTTATCACACAAAGCAAGCAAAGTGGCATTGAAGTTGGACTTCTTTTTCTCCTGGGTCTTGACTTCTCTACTTTGGAAAACCAGAATTCCCCTTTGCTGCTAATAATTTCATTGGGAAAACACACACAAGTTTGGAGGCCCCTTTGTCTGCCTGGGGATACCTGTTGTACTTTAGGAAACTAGAAATCTAGTAATCTAACCTTTTCTTTGGGGAACAACACAAAAAGTTTGGAGGTCCCTTTCCTCTCCTTGGTGTTACACGTACTTTTGGAAATGAGAAATCTACCAATGTAATCTTTTCCTTGGGAAACAACACAAAAAAAGATTTGAGGCCCCTTTCCTCTCCTTGGGGTTACACGTTGTACTTTAGGAAACTAGAAATCTAGTAACCTAAACTTTTTCTTGGGGAATAACACAAAAAAGGTTTGGAGGCCCGTTTCCTCTCCTTGGGCTTACAAGTGGTACTTTGGGAAACTGGAAATCAACTAATCCAATTCTTTTCTTGGGAATCAACACAATAACGCTTTGGAAGGACCCTTTCCTCTCCTTGGGGTTACAAGTTGTACTTTGGGAAACTAGAAATCAACTAATCCAATCTAATCAACACAATAAAACTGTGGAAGGCCCCTTCACTCTCCTTGGGCTTACACGTGATACTTTGGAAAACTAGAAATCAATTAATCCAATCCTTTTCTTGGGAATCAAATGGTCAGTCCTCGGGGGGATTCGTCCCTCCTGGTCTTTGAGGGTTGGGGCGGTGGGGTGGAATGCTGGCCAACGGTGGGTAGCCATAACTTGGAGGGCCGGGGTGGGATGCTGCCATCCTCTGGGGATTCCTCCCTCCTGATCTGGGAGGGGCAATGTTGAATAGTGGCTTACTTTTAAAATTGTGAAGAACCCAGGGATGATCTAAACACATTGAAAGTTAGTATGTTGACAGAGGAGAATGTTTTCTACCAATTTGGCAAGTTTCGTCAGTAGCAGTCTAAAACTGAGGTAAAGGGTATCCTCCAAGTTTTGCCTGTCTCGTTTGCAGGTTTTTGCGTATTGCACAATCGTGGCCGCCATTAACGAAGCGATTTAAAAATTTTGGAAAATTCCTATTTTTTCGGAAAATTTTGGAAATCATTTAGGAAATGAATCGCCAGCACCCCCTACATCCGAAACGAGTTCTGAACCATTTTTCCTTGATCAAACAAGCCTAACACATATAGTAGCCTCTCAGTCTTCATGGGGGTAGGTAAATGCCACATAGATGTACTTTTAGGCTGCTTTAGAGTTACTATTAAAATAGGGCTAACTAATACTATATCCCACATCCCATTTTGATTTGATATTAATATTGAAATACAGTATTTAAAAGCAAATACAGACATGCTTAACTTAATAAAACACAGTTTTACTGTACAGACACTACCCAGGGGACAAACATCCAATTTACATTCAACTCATAGTTAAGAATGGGGGTGAGACAACAGGAAGTGAGAGAAATCTACCCCCTAGGAAGGGAAATTCACTTCTGAAAGAGTTATCATGGGGGAAAGGTACCTGTACTGAAATTTTCTAAACCAATCCTTGTTTCCATAACAAGCTAAAATTTTCAAAATCCAATTATCACAGAGACAGGAAGGGAAGTGAAATCTTCAGACACAGACAACAAGACAAACACAACAGCGATGTTAACCCTTCACTATGTTACCCAAAGCTATATGGCTAGAGTTACATTTTAAAATGTACCTGTTATAACTTATATAGAAATTCAACTTAAGAACTAATCTACATAACCTTTTGCTCACAACTTGGGGATTGCTTGTATTATGGAAACTGATTTTACTGTATTATAAAAATTATTTTTATTTTTATTTTTACACTATTATTTGTTTGTTTGGTTTTTTTTGCTGGTTTCTTGAGTTTTCCAGTTGCATGAGTTCTGGTTAACTGACACTCTACTATACTGTATGTAAATTTTTCTTCTCTGATTCAAAGTAGTGTTAAAATGTCCAGAAAAGAAATAGGAACACATATTTGTTGACTCTGAAGACACTTTTTTCTTTTTCCCTTTCACGTGTGTTATGGCATCTTGAGAAATATATAATCCTAATTATAAACAGTAAGCAATTAGTCAAGGGTTTGCTTTAAGTCCTGCTGTCTTTGGAGAAATGATGAGGCTATTAATCTTATGAGTTCGTCCTGAGCCATCATTCATAGAATGTGAAAGAGAGAAAGGAGGGAGCAGGTTATATCTTTTGACATGAAGAAGCCCGTGAAGCTTTTTGTCCTGAGAAGGTAGTGATGGCGAGGAGCAGAGTGGTTCCCTTGAGAAAATACATTCTTCAAATATTTCAAAGGGCCTGACAGATTTTTCCACTATAAACGGACATCTTTAGTCTAAGCTGAACCTCAATAAGATGAGCGTGGTTGTCATGTCAAATCTCAACAGGCTGCCTCTGTTCATGTTCTCCCGAGTTAAGAAATTCTGCTTGAGCAGAGCGAAACATAACCTTTAATATTACATTCTGTGGTACAAGCTTTGGTGACATGTGCGTGAGTCTTATCTCTGGATCTCAATGGATTTGGTACAAGCCAGCCTTTCTCCTTTAGAGTTGTTGTCAGCTGAGAGTTCTTCTCCAAAGGGAATAGGAACTCTCTTTGTTGTTCGTATTATAATCTTGTTAGAGGAAAGAAGATAACATTACACTAATATACCCATCAGACTGTTTGGCTTCTGGAATCAGATTGGAAATAAATGCTGCCCCCGCCCGGCAACAAAAAAGGCATGTTAGACAAAACTGTCTAGAGGAATCCCCCACATTAAGAATTCAAAAAAGGGAGGAAAAATACAAAATGGGATTCTAAATAAAAAATGAAACAAACAGCTGATAATTTCAGGACAGTATTTTCTCCTGTATCCACTTAATTTGTAATACATTGAATAAAAGTATGGAATAACATCTACATTTCCCTCCTCTTATTAAAAAATGCATGTATATCATCCCAGGATGCTAAGCAATAGTCCATCGCCCAATTTCTGTTGAAATGAAATTCAAATGCATGGAGCAGTGGATACTGTAAACTCCCGTGATTCTATAGCAGGGCTGTCCAACTGGCGGCCCGGGGGCTGTACACGGCCCCCAGCCTGTTGGACACGGCCCCTGCTATGCCCCCAGCCGCCATTTTTAAAGTTTTTTAAAAAAATTGCATTTTTAAAAAAAAATGGTGGCCGGGGGAGGGGCGGGCAGGGAGGGGGGAGCAAGCTCCTCCTCCTTCCTCCTCACCGCGGCTCGCGATCGGAGCCGCGGCGCGTCCGCTGGGAGGAGGAGGGACGAAGGAGGAGACAATCAGCTGGCTGCCTCCTCCTTCGCCGCTCTTTCCCCCCACACGCGCCTCCTCCTCCTCCTCTTTCCCGGGCGCCGCGGAGTTCTCCCTCCTCCTCCTCTTCCCCATCCTCCCTCCCTCCTTCATCCTCCCTCCCTCCTTTCCCCCTGGCAGCGGCGTTCCATTTGGGACGCCGCTGCCAGGAGGAAAGGGGACTGAAGGGTCCTGAAAGGAAGGGCAGCGATCCGCTGCCTCCTCCCTGCCAGGACCCCGTCCTCCCTCCTTTTTCCCTGGCAGCGGCGTTCCGTTTGGGACGCTGCTGCCAGGAGGAAGGGACTGAAGGGTCCTGGAAGGAAGGGGCAGCGATCCGCTGCCTTCTCCCTGCCAGGACCCCGTCCTCCTCCCTCCTTTCCCCCTGGCAGCAGCGTTCCCGTTTGGGACGCTGCTGCCAGGAGGAAAGGAGGGACTGACGGGTCCTGGAAGGAAGGGGCCGCAATCCGCTGCCTCCTCCCTGCCAGGACCCCGTCCTCCCTCCCTCCTGTCCCCCTGGCAGCGGCGTTCCGTTTGGGACACTGCTGCCAGGAGGAAAGGAGGGACTGAAGGGTCCTGGAAAGGAAGGGGCAGCGATCCGCTGCCTCCTCCCTGCCAGGACCCCGTCCTGCCTCCCTCCTTTCCCCTGGCACCCGCAGCTGCCCTTTCCCCAAAGTGTCACAACAGCTGTTGTGATGCTTTGGGCGAGGGGAGGAGCCGCGGAGGCTCCCCTCGTGGCTCCTCCTCCTCTCAAAGCGTCACAACAGCCTCGGAAGCGGGCGAAATCGCCCGTTTCCAAGGCTATTGTGATGCTTTGGGAGAGGGGGCGGAGCCACGTGACTGGGGGCGTGGCCAGGGGGCGTGGCCAGGGGCGTGGCCACTCGGCCCCCCAGGTGATCACTCACCAGAAGTCCGGCCCTTGGGTCGGTAGAAGCTGGACAGCACTGTTCTATAGCAATGAGACATGTCAAGTAAAGTAGTGTCAAACTGCATTAATTCTACAGTGTACACGCAGCTTTTGTTGTGTTCTAATTTTCTGAAACTCCAGATATTTGATTAAATGCATACCTTTTCCCTGTTTTAAATCATCATCACTTCCATGGGGTGTTCAAAGAAAAGACTAACAATAACTTGATCTCCATAACACAGGCCAAAGAATATCAATTGACTTTCAGTGTTCTTATGTAAATGGGCAGTGGTACATTATGGGTGGTGATGAGGATAAATGTGCCACTGAGAGGCAGCATGAGCATTTACGAGACGGGGAATCTGGAGTTTCTGAATCTCTTGCAACCAGATCAGTGTGAGCAGGAGTCTCTCTTTCCACTTTCTGAATGTCTTTCCGAATGAGGAGTCTAGCCCATGTACAGCTCCAGGCCAAGAATATATCATTGTCAAAACACTGAGACTTTGGACAATTCTATTATAGATTGGATGGAAATTCTTCTGCTGCTTTGTTGTTGTGCTTATGTGCCTTCATGTTGACTCTGGGTGATTGCTAGCCTATTATAGGTTTTATTCAAGGGAAGCTTGTTATTTCCTTCCTCAGGCTGAGAGAGTGTCATTTGCCAAGGTTATACACTCTGACCTTACTTAGTCCAATATTCGGATCATCATTCCATGATGACTATTCCAACACTGTACATCTTGGGGTCTCTACCTAAATGATAATAGGGGAATACTTGTTTTTAATTTTAATTTTGTACAGTGTCAGAGAAAGGTGTCTGTTATATAGGAGTACATCTGTTATGCTCCTCAAATGATGGATAAAATCAGGAGGCATTGACTGCACATTGTAGGGAATGAAGTTGTTCATAAAATGTAATGTCTCCCTCATTAATTTTGCTGATCTCTAGTACCACTACAGTCCCCCTCTAATGATTAGCTGTCAGAATATATCACATTCCATTTTGGTTGTTCATGAGCACAAGTATAAAAGATTTGGTATGATTCTGTCCAACCTATACCTTTTGTTAAACCAGTGTATCTCAAAGTATGATAGTAGCACTTTTTCCTAAATAAGGTAGACATCAGTGTCACCCTTGTGCTGTTTTATTTTACAAACTTGATATAGACCAGCAAACAACTATCTAACCTGATATAAAATCATTGCTTAGAAAGACTTTCAGCATACATTTATTATTGTGTGCCTTCAAATCATATCTGAATTATGACAACCTTTAATATGGTTCTATCATGGTATTTTCTAAAGTTCACCCATGGCTGAGTGGAGATTTGAACATTCCTCTCCAGAGTTGTAGTCCAATGCTCAAATCAGTACATCATGCTAGTTCCTAGAAGGTATTTTTATACTTTCTGTGGGGACTCACATGCACTGATTACAGAGTTAATTCAGGCATAAGATCATGTGATTAAGTGATTTCTGACTACTCCTGAGTGGCACAAATGCTCCCTAGATCATATTGCTACCCCTGGAGGAAAAAAAATGAGATGATGCAAATTGGCAACAGATAATCCAAACTGGAACTTGTTGAAATCCAGATATCAGTTTTTCCCCCTGAATTGGAGAACCGTTACTATTCAGAGATGGTCTTTTGACATGCAGGCAATATCTGGTTACACATTTGAATGGCATGCCAGCTGACCCAACAGGCACAAATGCAAAGAAGACTGTGAGTATGTGCACCTTGAAATCCTCACTCAACGGAACTTTGCCCCCCCTCAAAACCAGTAATCTTTGTTTGCAAGGATGCTTGAAATTAAGAAACAGTGCGCCTTGGGCATTGTAACAACTGTTGATGCCCTAAGATGGTTTATCTTTCCTAAGCACAGGGTATGGAAAACCTATTCTTTTGGAGAACAGCTCCCAGAAACTGGGAGATTCTGAGAATTGTAAAACAAAATAAGTAAATGTTCCATGCTTACCAGAAATATACTTCTCTCCTTTTTTGGCTGCAAAATATATTCAAATGTTTACAGGGTAAGAACAGCATCATGTGAATGTACTAATGCTGTTTTTGGAAATCCACTAAACATTCCTACAGAAAGTTGTTGTCTTCACATTTGAACTGATTTTTAAGAAGGTTGATTTTGATAGCACCAGCTCAACTGGTGCTATCAAAATTAACTGGAGATGCAGTAGACAATTATCCTCTGCAATATTTGGATTAAGCTTATGAATCAATAGTTTACAGTTGTATTGTATTTTTATTTCATTAGTAGTTTTAAATTAAGTATTCATCTTATTTACAACCCTACCTTTCTTCCCAAATTGTGAATCAAGACATGTTATATATCAGGATTTTTCCACTCAGGACCCCCTTTTGGCTTGAGAAATATTTTCTGTGACTTCAGGTATATAGGTGTATAAAATAAAAATATAACATTTACTGATAGCAAATTAGCATTTTCAAGACCTATTAAACAGGCCAGTTTTCCTTTTTATGAAGTACACCTGAAGTCTCTTCTGCAGAGTTATCTGTAAACACTGAACAACAGATTTGTGTAAATGTTTAAAACAATGACGAGATGATTTTGAAAATCAAATTGCCAAATTTCTCAGGACCCCAACATAAAGCTTAGGGGACCTGATTTGGGGTCAGGACCCACAATTTAAGAAGCAGTGTTATAGATTAAAATAAGTAGAATGCCAAGTTCAACACTAGACAGGAGTTCAGTTATCAACAACATTAAACAAACATTAAAGCGTTAAATAAATAACATTAAAGCACACCTTGAAAACGTTTTTATAAACTGTTTTAAAATAGTAAAATTCAAACAGTCCTTAAAAACTCTTATTCGGATCTCATAACCATTACACACTACATAGTAGGCATGGTTAGGTTCAGTTCGGAAAAATCTAAAATTCGAGAAAAGTCCAAATCGAATTTGGACTTTTGAACCAATTTCGAACCATGCATTCAGCATTTGTCCATTCGGACAAATCCAAATTTGAACCACTTACCCATTGTTTGGAATTATTCTGTAATGTTCAGGTGTCTCTCATGGTTATTTTGATTTTCACAACCATTAAGCAACTTTGGTAAAGCCTAAACAAACAGTTTTAAAATCTTGCAGTTTCCCTTCCCTGGTGAGTGGCAATTCAAAGAGGGATGAGGTGGGTGTGGCTAAGCACAGCTATTCTTGAAGGTCACACCCCCAATGGTAGAGATTGCAAAAGGTCCTGTAGTTTAACAGCAGGACCTTTTGCAATCTCTACCACTGCGGGCTTGGCCTTCAAGAATAGCTGGGCTTCTTCCCTTCCCTTTGGTGAGAAACCGTGTTCTTGATCCCAAAGAATGGGGTCAGTCTAGATGTCCCTTGATGTGGTCTGTATATGATTTCTGTTCTCTCCCAAATTAACACAGTTTGTGCCATACTAAGTTCATGGAGAAGAACAACTACTTTCAAAGTAAAGATCACACAAAGAAACAGGAAAAACACTTTCAAAATTCAAACCAGAAACATATTTCCTTTATTATTTAAAAAATACTTTAAAAATGAAAAAAATTCCTTGGCAGGGGAGGGGATCAAACTCATGGACTTATGTTTATGAGACCGGCGTGCTCTGCCTGAGCCATGGTTACATTATAGAAAATTTCCATTCAGAACTTGTATTTAAGCTGGATCAGTCTATAAAAACATTTTATAAAAACTTTGAAAATTTGCCAAACATCCATGGATATGTCAAAAGTTATGAAATTTGGTGAGCCAACAGTGATCCATGTGTCCTACCACTGTAGGAAGTTTCATCACAATTGGTCTAAAAATGAGGGAGGGACAATCTCCTGTATCCCCCCCCCCCAAGTGCCAGTGCTGTTTCTTTCCTACTGCACATGCATGTCTGTCATTAACAAAGCGATTTGAAAATTTTGAAATTTTGAAAATTTCTAACTTTTTATCCTGGAAAATTTCAAAAATCATTTCCGATCTGAATCGCCAGTGCCCCCTACATCCAAAACAAGTTTTGAACCATTTTTAAAAAATCAAACTAGCTTACTACATAGACTATAACTAAGGTGCTACACAGTGAACTCTGGCCAGATTCCTTATTGGTAAGCAGCCACAGGGATCCATTCCCCTGTCAATTTGGAAACAATTACTTGACATTCACTTCTGTGAATGAAATTTCATGCAATGGGCAAAAAAAGAACAGTCAGAGATCACTTCTGGGGGGGGGGTGATGTTGATCACAGCTGCTGCTTAATTTGGAAAATTAAGGAACACATAGGGATTCAGAAATAAAAGGATATACAAATGCTTAACTGTATGTTACATAATTGTAACTACTAAACATGATTCCAATCTCATTGGTTAAAAATCTTCAATTCTCAAAACCCTATTTGGGAAAACCCCCAGCAAGGACTGGGCCAGTTTAATTTCCTTAGAGATAAAGGCAGCTGCTGTGAAAGCCCTGTATATATCCCCATGATTTTGTTTTTCTCCAATTATGTGCATATATTTAATTTATATACTATGTTTTGGTTCTTAGAATGAATCCTAGAATGTCTCATACATTAAAATACTGTCAAATGAAGTTATAAGAAAATGAAGGGGGAAATTAGGCAAAAAATACCCCTTAGTTAGTTTTTCCTGAGTGAACATAGACATTAATAGAGGCTGTAGAAGATTGATTTGTAATACATGATAGGGCTCTCACGCTGAAATCCAGTCTTCAGGGGTTGCTATTTAAAAATGCCCCACTGATAGACAAGATAGCTACACTCTTCTCTCTTGTTCCTTCTATGGTCATGCCATGTTTCCGCTCCTTCGCCTGCTGTAGCAAGCAGAGCCCCAGATGTGTGACACAGCAGGTGAAGAAAGAGAAGATGTGATGGTACTAGTTATTCTTGCACAATGTGTTCTGTTTCAAATTCTAAAATGAGTTGATAGTAATCCACACTTCCCAGACTATTGTGCATGCTGGAATTAAGTTATCCTCCAGATGTTGCAATTCTTTGAAGTTTGCTGTGTTGTTCTCATCCTTTGAGGGAGGCAGGGGGGACAATGTGTGTGTGTGTGTGTGTGTGTGTGTGTGTTTATATTAAAATTAATTTAGTACTGCATACTTGGAGATAAACATGTTTAGATATGTGTATTTTGTGACAAATGAATTCATACATATTAGTTTATAAGTTGTATTTAAAGAAGTCCCAGAGCCCACTCACAGTAAATAATTAAATGTCATTACTTGACTTTCAAAACCTTGGCTGCACCCAATAAGTTGGGCTTGGTTATCTGGTTAGATGTTTGAGCACACTGGCCGATCATTCCAAATGAACCTTCCTAAACTGAAAATCTCAGAATTCAATAGGATATATTCATATCAATTAAAATGGATTAATGGTGCCACAGTTCAGTAGTATGAATGTCCCCCACTGAAATTAGTGGGAAAGCTACTCATCACTATCTTTAGAATTCTGACTTTCAATGGGTTTGCCTTGGTATGATTAAGGTTGAATCTATGTGTATTCACATATTCCAAGTAAATTGCACCAGAGCTCCCCTTGTAGCAGCAAATCTGGAGTCCCAAAACTCCCTAGGTTTACCTTTTTACTCCCAGGTTGCGGGGACGTGCGGGCACAGGAACGAGAGAAGACGCATCAACCGTATTGCATTAAAAATGAAGCCAAAGTTTATTGCACAACGTCAGCTGACGGGACCTGCCAACAGAACGAGCTGTCTCAGGGCAAGAGCCCCCAACATTCTCTTACTAACCCTTATATACATGCTATGGCGGCAGGTCCCGTCTTCATCATTCTTCATTGGTTCACATGATTACCACATCATTCAACACATCATCAACACATTTCTATTATCCAATTACATATCACATTATTTGGCAGTTCATTCTACTTGCGTTCCCATTTGTTAAACAGCACTACGCAGTTATTAATTCTTCATTCCCACAGTGTGTTATCTGCTGCATGAGCATTCTGTACCTGAATTTGCAACATCTCTAAAACGCCCCTCAGTGCCAATTGGGAGGAACGGCTTCATCTACTCATGCGCAGTTTCTACCAATCAGCTACAATGTAAACAAATGCACGTTGGAACTAGCTAGACCAATCAAGGCCAATGTTATCAGGAAAGGCACATGATGTACTTTCACAAATCACAGCCTGTGCCTGACCTACCAATCAAAGTGCATTATTCTCGTAATGACATTTAGCATGATTTTGGCAAGCTACTCCGCTATACTAAGTACTATGCTTGTGCATCACTCTCTTCTGACTGCAACACCACCAGAGCCTAGGCCTATCCTAGCCCGCCAAAAGAGCGCGATGACCCCAAAGGCTTTTGCAGCGGCGCTGGAACCCTTGGAAGTCCCCGGAGGATCTCTGTCAGATCTGGTCGCCAGATGGGATAGTGTGCTCTCTAGGGCCATTGATCAGATCGCCCCAAGGCGCCCCCTTCGCCCAAGGAAAACCTGCTCTCCATGGTTTACAACACACCTGAAGCAGATAAAACATCGGAGGAAGCAACTCGAGTGTTCCTGGCGACGAAAGCCGAGCGTGGAAACCAGAGCCGCCTATAGAGCCCAGCACAGGCTATATGAACTCGAGATTCCCCGAGGAAGACGGCCTGAGGTCCCAGCTCCCCATCCGGGCAACCGGACAGCGTCTCTCAGAGTTCAGCCCCCTAACAACGGAGGAGGTGAGAAAGCTGGTGACCGGGGCGAGAGCGACGACCTGCCCAACGGATCCCTGCCCATCACATCTAATCAAGTCCAATACTGACATCTTGTCCGGTGCTCTGAGGGACCTGGTGAATCTCTCTCTTGAAACAAGTGCCTTTCCGGACTCCCTGAAAGAGGCGAGAGTAACACCCCTCTTGAAAAAGACATCGCTTGACCCCGAGGTTCCTGCTAACTACCGCCCGGTTGCCAACTTACCCTTCCTGGGCAAGCTCCTTGAACGAGCAGTAGAAAGCCAAATTCGGGTCTTCTTGGATCAATCCGGGGGCTTGGACCCGTCCCAGTCGGGCTTCAGCGCGGGCCACGGAGTGGAGTCCGTTCTCGTGGCAATCACTGATGACATCCGTCGACAACTGGATCGGGGAGGCTCTGCAATCATAGTCCTCTTGGACCTTACGGCCCTTTGATACCGTCGACCACGACCTGCTTCTCCATCGCCTGGCGGCCTCCGGGATCCAAGACAGAGCTCTGGCCTGGCTGGAATCGTTCCTGCGAGGCCGCTCGCAGCGGGTCAGTGGCAGGGTCAAGTCTCTTTGAAAAACGAATTGGAGTGTGGAGTCCCTCAGGGTGCCATTCTATCTCCCACCCTCTTTAATATCTACATCCAGCCCTGGCTAATATTGCTAGGAGCCATGGGTTCTCCTGCTACCAATACGCAGACGACACGCTGCTGCTCTTGAAGCTTGACCCAGGGTCATCATCAGTACCGGACAGGTTCCGCCTAGGAGTGAGGGCGGTGGCGAGCTGGCTCAGGGCATATAGACTCAAGATCAACCCGGCTAAAACGGAGATCCTCTGGCCGGGTCGTCCCGACCCCGCCCACCACTTCCACTCTTCGAGGGCGAGTCCCTGGCTCCAGCCCCGGCGGTGAAAAGCCTGGGAGTGATCCTGAGACGAAAATCTCACGATGGAGGCCCAGATCCAGGCTGCAGCTAAGGGCGCCTTTTTCCATCTCCGTAGGGCCCGTCGGCTGGCTCCCTACCTTCCACCAGAGGCCTTGAGAACAGTGGTCCATGCCACTGTCGTCTCACGCCTCGACTACTGCAACGCCCTATATGTGGGCCTCCCAGACAACAACTAAGAGGCTGAAACGTATCCATAACGCCGCAGCCAGACTCATTACTGGGTCATCAGTGAGGGATCACATCTCCCCCATTCTTAAAGAACTTCACTGGCTGCCCCTAGAGTTCAGAGCCCTTTACAAACTCCTGGTGCTCACCTTTAAAGCCCGGCACAACATTGGGCCTTCCTATCTGAGTGACCGGCTGACGCCCAATGCAGCGAGAGGCCAGCACGCTCCATCAACGGTGACCGCCTGACTACCCCTGGAGTGCGGGAGGCTAGACTGGCGGAAACTCGGCGGAGAGCCTTCTCCGTCGCGGCCCCTTCGACTTGGAACTCACTGCCGCCCACCCTCAGAGCCTCTCCGACTCTATCTGGATTCCGGCCAGCCTTGAAGACCTGGCTCTTCCGCCTAGCGTTCGGGACTGGCTCGGTACCCTGGACTACCTGAGCCACCCCTCCTGTTCATATTCCATGTTTTTAAACTGTTGTACATTGTTCACCCTAGGGTTTTAACTGTTGTAAGTCGCCCGGAGCACCGCCGGTGGAGGGCGACTCACAAATATTAAAGTATTATTATTATTATTATTATTACTTCTGCTAAAGGCACCAATTCTGCTTTATTCCTTCCTTTTTTTCTTGTAACTGTTTCTGGCCAATAAAACAGTTACATAGCATGCATTTTAATAATAATAATAATAATACTTTATTATTTGTGAGTCGCCCTCCACCCCTGGTGCTCCGGGCGACTTACAACAATTAAAAACCCCCAAATACAACAGTAAAGAACATAGGTATAAAGCGCCGGAGAGGCTCAGTCTCCGGACGGCCGGTCAGACCCCAAATGCCTGGCGAAAGAGCCAGGTTTTCAGTTCAGACAAGAATCTGATTGGGGACGATGTGGCCCTGAGAGCAGGCGGGAGGGTGTTCCAGAACATGGGAGCCGCCACGGAGAAGGCTCTCCGGCGGGTCTCCGTCAGCCGGGCTTCTCTCACCCCAGGGATGGCTATACAGTCCCCATTTATGGCGCGCGCTGGCCTTTCACGGCCCCACTCAAGGTGGGGCCCAATTCACTTGCCAATCCCGTTTGGCTCCTGGTATGGCACCTTTAACTGCGGTCGTGGAACTTCTAACTGCAAATGCGCAGCACCTTAAAATTAATGGCAAACAGCATAACATTATTAGTACAACACAGGCAATCATAAGAATGGACATTACTGTTGACTTTACGCACCCTACATCGGGCAGCCAACCAGTAAGGAAGCTCCAGAAGTCTTTTGGAGCTACATGAGTCTTTTGTACTTGTTTAGCAACCTGCTGGATCTTGATCATGTCGGTCTCAATCTCTCCAGTCATGTTTATATAATGGCAGCACGTAGTATTTAGCCACACACAGAGGCCCCCTTGCTTAGATAAGAGGTAATCCAGCGCAATTTTCTGCTGGATTGCCATCCTGGCCAGGGAATTAACTTCAATTTGCAAAGCAGTCATTCCCTGGGCTGTTTCATTAGCCAACATTTCCAACCCGTAAGAAATAATACGTAGCTGCTTTATATTCCATGCTACTCCCATCATTGGTGTACTGATTGCCAAAACCCTTTGAACCTCATTGAGATAGGTTCGACTACTGTCATATCCAAGCTTTTGGACTGACTCAGCCGACCTCTTTTGAACATGCATGTATAAGTTTGTCACTGGGGTATTTTTGGGGTGTATTCTCAATCCTCCCGGGCCAATGGTCCCCAGGGTGCAAGTCCCACTCCAAGCCACTGGCAGAACCTGCCCCACCCAGGACCCACAAATCCACAGCACCCCTGCTGGCAAGTCCTTCACCCGACGGCCAGTGCGACCGGCGGGGAGGTTCTGTACCAGATTAACTAGGGCACTTTCCTGGCGGTTTCCATATAAGATGTGTGTGCAATTTGAATACTCCCAACCCCAAGTCCAAATTCCTTTTGTCTTCTGGCCACAATGTGGCCGGTAACGTTCATGTATTGTAATTGTGTGATTGCATGCGGGGTAGGACCCTAGCTCAACTCTGTTAAACAGTTCATATCTACCCTCCCTCTGGTCCCCTGTAGCATAGATAGTGCCATCGTTCCTCCATTTGAAGCACAGTGATGCTTCCAACACGGGGGAACGGTGTGAAATCACAAACTGAGCCTCATCCTTACTTCGCTCTAAGTGTGCTTGGTTACTCTTGATCTCGTTCCACCCCTGTAACGTTAACAGGGCGGTGGGCACGATCGGCCAGCCTTGGCCATGGCTTGAAGGGCCATGCCCGCAAATCCAGCAGTCATTTAAGCTCAGTTCATGTGTCATATTGGTCACAAGAAGAACGCCTATCATTCATTCTGCCATCGAGCCTCTCTTGCTTCCTCAAAGGGGTAACTTAGGGACTTCTGATGGGAACTATTTCTGGTTGTGGCACACTCGGGGGATTCATTGGGGAAGTTGCGGCTGGAGCCGGAGGGGAAGTTGCGGCTGGAGCCGGAGGGGACGGCGGGAGGAGGGCCGCCTCAGCTGGCGTCACAGCCGGGGACGTCATCTGAGCGGCTGGGCCTGCCCCGAGGGTGGGGGCCGCATCTTGGGCTTGGGCTGGGGCGTTTAAACTCGCACTGAGCGGGGGCGCATTGGTCTCCCTTGCCCCTGCGGCGGCATTTTCTCTCTGCCTGGGTCTTCTCCTTAACGGGGGCAAATCCTCCAGTTCAGTTTGCAAAACCGGAGGGTTTTTCCCTGCCTTTCAGCTAACAAAGCATCCTTCCTTCGCTTGCCCCTTTGGGCCCGCCCACCAGATCCCCTCCGAAACCAATCTCAACCATGTTGCAGAGTAAATCCATTGATCATTTGGATGTACCTCGTAACAATAAGATTCTAGTTTCTTGCAGGTCCTCAAATCCCAGGTTCCTATCTCTGGCCAGCTAATCTCTGGGACAGCCGGCCACACTTCTGTGCACAGATTTTTAAGCCTGTAGTCTTTCAACTCCTGCGGATTTCCCTCTACTGCTAACAGGCAGAACCTATCCCAGTTTTCTAGCACACATTTCAAAGGGGTCTCCTTTCTCGCTTTTGATCCCACACCACCCATCTTCCCCCAGCCACAAACACTTCAGTGCTTGCCCGCCTCCCAACGAGTGTGTGTTCCCTACGTGTTAGTGTTAGAGAGATCTATACTTGCCGATTCCAGCAGACCCCGGGACCACTCCCCGCGTCCTCACTCGATTGTCGTCGGATTGCTCGCTAGATGCGGTCGCAGACAGCACCCCCTACTTTCCTTGCGCGCTCCTGGTTGCCGGATTGCTCACTAGGTGCAGATCAGCAGACTGCACCCCCGGACTTTCTCTCTGTGCCGGATCTCTCGATAGGCGCGGTCCGACCTGCGCCCCTGGGCTTCCTTCTTGGGTTTGGGTTCACTGGCAATAATGGTGGTTGCGGTCTCTCAGGTCTGTAAGCGGTGGTCTGGGGCGAGCCAGGCAGCCGGTCGTGCGGTGGTTGGGGGCCCCCTTCTCAGCCCTCCTGGGTCGCCTCAGCTCCTCGCCTACGAGGGAGAGCCGTCTAGTCAGCTAGATTGCGTCCTCTGCGTTGCAGACCCGTCTTATTGCCTTTCTGAATCATGTCGGGGTCACCAATTATGTAGCAGCAAATCTGGAGTCCCAAAACTCCCTAGGTTTACCTTTTTACTCCCAGGTTGCGGGGACGTGCAGGCACAGGAACGAGAGAAGACGCATCAACCATATTGCATTAAAAATGAAGCCAAAGTTTATTGCACAACGTCAGCTGACGGGACCTGCCAACAGAACGAGCTGTTATCAGGAAAGGCACATGATGTACTTTCACAAATCACAGCCTGTGCCTGACCTACCAATCAAAGTGCATTATTCTCGTAATGACATTTAGCATGATTTTGGCAAGCTACTCCGCTATACTAAGTACTATGCTTGTGCATCACTCTCTTCTGACTGTACTTCTGCTAAAGGCACCAATTCTGCTTTACCCTGATGTTGCCTGGGCGCATCCTGGAGCTAGCTGGCCTGAGGGCACATTGGGGGCAATCACTGTTTTCTGGACACAAGAGTTCCCTCACAGATGCTTACTGGTATTGTCGCTTCTCCTGGTCACATAACTGGACACCCTGTTGTGACCTCATCAGAAACAATGTCACTAGCAAGTTTCTGTGAAGGAACTGTTTGTGGTCAGACACAGCTGTGGATCTCTTGGAGGTGTTCAGCCTGATCTAGCTGTCCACATCTCCAAAATACCTGGATCATTCCAGAGCTTCCAGTAAATCTTATTTCCAGATGCACTAGGTAAACTGTTGGATATACAGTAGCATTCTTGCTGCAAATCCAACCATATGTTATGTGAATTCCCCATAGTAGTTGAACAGTGAGTTCACTTTATTTGTCTAATGTAGCCTAAATTTTGATTCAATATAAATTATCATTTATATTAAAACTGAAGATTTGTGATATATGGACTTACAAATGAGAAGAGACAGATTCAGTTCTCTGTCAAAAGAAAACAGCGCTTTGGCCTATTCACATTGGGCTAAAATCAGTGGCATGCACCAATTTAGCCCAGATCAACCAGTGCAGCTCCATGTGTGGAGGGTGGATCCAATACATGCTGCCACTATGGCAACATGAGAAGCTTCCCCTGTTGCCATTGGAATCTATGGGGGAAGCTGCACATTCCATGTGTGCTCCATACTTCTGCCCATGGGATTGCCCTCAGCTGGAGCCGGGCAATGTGGGGCATGTGACAAGGTCGAAAAAGAATGGGAACAGATTTATGTCCCATGCTAGCAGGAAATATATTTAAATGTTTATTATAACTGTCTTATGTTGGCAATCTGATGCACAGATATAAAGCAAAAGTCAGGGGCATTGTGAAATCATCTCATTTCTTTCGCTGTTGCCCACTTGAAAGGCATCATGCTATGGTCAGGATTCTTTCTATAGAAACGTATGAATTATCATTTAACTAAAGAGCAAGTTTATAGTCCAGAAATAGACCTTTAAGGGGTTCATTAAAAGCATTCAGAGTTCAGTGAGCTTAACTGACTTACATTCTTGTGCTTAAACAAGTTTTATTGTTCTAATAAAATCTTTTTTTCTTTCAATGTCTGGAATCTGAATGATTAAAATGGGACTTCGCCAAACGGTTTTAGAATGGCATAGAGTTGGTAATTTGTCTCCAACTCTTTCACATTAAGGGCAAATACCAAAGTAGAAACCAAAATAAAATAAGAAGTTGGATTCATGGGAGGTGATTCATGGGAGATTCTTCAGAGCTTTACATAGGTAAAGAGAAGACATACAATTCCATAAATTATTTTTTTTGTTCTGCAAGGGTTCTTTCTCTTGCTTGGCTATTCACATGTTTTTTTATATAAAAAAACTCTCACAGGCACAGGAAGTTAACAAATCATATATCCAGTGATTGTGCACCTTCAAATTATGTTTGATTTACAACACCCTAAGTTTTTCTTGGTAAGATTTGTGCAGAGGTATAATAAACTGCTATAACACAGACTCCTGAAATGCCCAGTGCTTATAATAGGAGATAGTAGTATTTTCTTATTGGATATTTTGTATAAAATCAAATGAGCATCACTCCTCCAGGCTTCAACATGTAAGAGATGAAGGGAAGGAGATAAGAGTTGCAATCCTATAGGGCTGGGATGGAAAAAATGCAGACTTTCAGATCCTGTTCAGCGACAATTCACAGCATCCCTCACTACTGGGTATACTAAGCCCATCCAGAGTGGCAGTCCAACAACATCTGGAGAGCTACATAATTCCCGCATCTGCTATTGAAACACACATTGCTCACAAAATGACCTACTACATTATCTACAGGCTCATGCAGAGAGAGACAAAGTTAACAGCTGCACTTTCCTTGCAGCTGTCTTTTTTTCTTTTTTTTGCTTTTTGCTTTTTGCTGGTGCCTTGAGCTCCAGTCATTGATCCATAATCATCCATATTTAAGTTGTGATAATAAATAGCTTTATGCAAGTTTGGGACCAATAAGCAACATTTGGCTTTTGTTTGATCATTGTTGTTGTTTCGGAAAAATACTGTCTGCTCCATTTTCAACAGACCCTTATATGAGGTAAATTTTAAAGATTGTAGCTACCACCTATCAACATATTTTCCATTTTCATCATAAAGAAATTCATCAACATCAGCCCAGTGATGGGTATGCTAGCTGGTAGATAATTTATTTATTTATTTATTTATTTATTTATAAATTCGATTTGGTAGACCGCTCTCTCTGGAGCCCAGAGCGGTTTACAGCATAAAATCAATAAAACATCAATAAACAGATAAAAGACGTATACCCAAAAGCCCCCTCCCCACAAATGATCCCGGCAAGCAATAATACGCAGAGGCAATACATGGCAGGACGGTATGTTGGCAGCTGGCAACTAAGGAGGCATCAGTTGGGACCAAATGCCTGCCTATATAGCCAAGTCTTCACAGACTTGCGGAAGGCCAACAAACCCCGTAGTGCTCGTATCTCCTCCGGCAGAGAATTCCAGAGGGTCGGAGCGGCCACTGTAAATGCTCTCTGCCGGGTGCTCGACAGCCTACAGATCTTAATACTAGGGACCTCTAGTAGATTAAGCCCCTCTGAGTGCAGTGATCTTCTGGGTTTGTATGGGGTAAGACGCTCCCTCAAGTACACTGGCCCCAAACCATATAAGGCCTTGAAAGTTAGAACTAACACCTTGAAGGAGACCCGAATTCGATGGGAAGCCAGTGCAGTGCACGCAGGAGTGGGGTCACATGCGCAGATCTTGGGGCTCCCGACAGCAGGCGCGCTGCTGCGTTCTGCACCAGCTTAAGTTTCCGGATCGCCGACAAGGGTAGGCCAATGTACAGCGCATTACAGTAATCAAGCCTCGAGATGACCGTGGCTTGGATCACCGTGGCCAGGTCGCAGCGGGAGAGGTAAGGAGCCAGACGTTTCGCCTGCCGCAGATGGTAGAACGCTGTCTTGCAAGCGCAGGCAATCTGCGCTTCCATCGACAGTTGGGTGTCTAGCTGGACCCCAAGGCTCTTAACTATAATGAAATATAATCTTCTCTGATCTATGTGGATCTACAGCTGTACGTATTTGAAGTCAATTTTATCCTATTTTGACACATTGCCATTCTGTACCATTCTTTCCTTCCTTCCCTTTCAATTGTAAGCACACATTCTCCTATAGTAAGCTTTCAGTTTGGAGGCACCAAATCACCAATACATCTTCTGCATGGATATGGCCAATGAACTATAACCTTGTATCAGGACTGTAATGTTTTTGGCATCCAGACCATTGGCTGCTTGTCAGTATGACATATAGCACAGAATATGTGCTTAAGAACAAATAACCTCAAAATTGTTAACTTGCCATCTGTCACAATGTCCAAAGGTACAAAGAGGTCTCTAGATAAGACAAAAATAAAATAAAGGATAAATAACAACACAGACCAGAAAGAGGTGTTCTTGGATTATTCCCATAAAAGTAGCATGTCATTATTACTTGGCAGTATCACTGACGACATCTTTAGATGCCCATGAAACTTTCCCCACAGAAACTTTCATGTTCCCCCAACAAATGGAAGGCCATGCAAAAGCACTACTTACAGAATTGCCAATCACTGTACAAAAGGGCATTCAAAGTTGGTATGAGGCAGTACTGGAGCATGCACTCCTTCAATTGTGTGGTGCCCTTTTCACAAGTAACAAAAATGTATTAGTGAAGTTTATTAGTTACTTTTCCGGTTATGGTGTTTGGCTTTTTTTTTAGAATGGTGGAGGAGAAATATCAAATAACTCAAATGCTGGCTTGTATTGTGCCCGGGCTGTTGTTTCCTGCTCTGTTGTAGGTGTTGGTGCAATGCCATTCCCCTGGTGATAAACTGGAGATGGATTTGCCCTTCCTCACATTTTGTAAGGGAGAAGGGATGTCAGGACACTGCATCTGTATTCTGTCTCCATGTTGGTGAGCCGGTTCTTCCTGCACCATGCTACCCTACTTTCCTTGACATAGGGATGACTCCTGTTGTCCATTCGGTAGCTTGGTGGATTTCCCTTTGTACCCTGATTGCTTTTGGATATTTTTATCTGTTACATGTGGTATCAAAAGGATTGTCATTGTTATTTGACTATGATTTTAGCTGTTTAACTGCATTTTCTCAGAACTGGTATGCTGTAGGCACCTGAAAGAAGTTATCTGGTAAACATCCTAAGGCACCAATTACAAAAGGAGACAATACATATACCATTTATTTCATGTTGGCTACAGAGATGTGAGCAACCTTAGTCCCAAAGAGACTCTCCTGTGAAGGCTGACCAGTACTGAAACCATGGGGAGCATGGGACCTTCAGTTAACTTGTACTGGTCATGATAAACCTTGGATTAGAATCAGGTTTGTGTCAACTGATATGGAACTTCTAGTTTCTTTAGGTGTCCTCAGGCTCCTCTGTCCCAGATTAATTGCAGATTCTGTATGGTAATAAAAATCATGTTACACTATACAGTTGCATGGCTGAGAGATTTAGGGCCCTTCCAGATAGGCCCAAAATACGGGACCTGTCTTGCTTTTACCACAGGCATCCAAACAATACTTCAGTTAAAAGCGAATTAATGCAGAGTAAACTTTTCCCAGTTCACTCCACATTAATTAAATGCCTGGAAAGATTCAGACCTTAAGGTAAGATCCAGATCTTTCCAGGAATGGGCCCTGTGGGGATTGACTCCCAGGACCGCTTCGTCAGTCCAGGGCATCAATCCTCACAACCATCCCAGTTCTTTGGTCTCCTGGAGCCTGAAGGAGCAGGAAGGCACCCAACCCATCCCTCCTCTCCAGCTCCTCCACCCCATTTCCCCAAAGAAAACTTAGCGGAGGGGCCAGTAGGCAGTACAGGCCCCTCTGTAGAGGACTCCTGATGTGAGAAAATTGTGTGCCAGGAGGTGGAGGTGGATTGCATTCCCCCTCTCCCCCCCTACTTCTCACATCAGGAGTCCTGTACAGAGGGGCCTGCACTGCCTGAAAGTCTCCTCCATTACGTTTTGGGGGGATAATGGGGGAATCGAGGGGACTGGATGGCATCCGTTACTGTTTTAACTTAATTGATTATTGATTATTTTAATTTAACTGTTACTGTTTTAATTCTGTATGTTTTATGGTTTTATATTGTATACTGTGACATCGAATTGTTGCCTTTGTCAGTCGCTCTGATTCCCTCCCCCCGGCAGGGGGGAAGGGTTGAGAAGGGCAGGATAAAAATACTGTAAATAAATAAATAAAGCCTGGGTTGTGGGTTGGGGGTGGGAAATTACGCACAAGAGGAAGCAGGTTATTTTAACCCAATTCCTTTCAAGTTTTAGGTGAGTGTAGAAGGGCCCTAAAATAATATTATCTTATATTCTCTAATATTTGCTATTTTGGTTAAAAATGGGTGGTAGTGAAGTTTTCTGACAGATGGGAAAGCCCCTCAGGAAAAAATAATAGAATATCAACAGTTTTTAAGTCTTCTCCCCATATCTGAAAATCCTGAAATGTTCCAGAAGATTACTCTGCACAGATTACTCTGCACAGAAAAACTTTTTGCACAAAAAAACCTTTTTTTACACATAAATGGGATTAGTGAGAGCATTACATTAATTTTTAAAAAATCATAACTATAATAGTAACTGTAACTACTAATTGCTTTTAACATAGCATTTAGCCTTTTCCTAAAATGAATTTTGGCTGCACTGGGATATTTTAGTTTTCTCATATTAAAAAGGAAAAAGGAATTTTAACAGAATCTCATAAGAGTTGCTATAAGACTTGTGACATTTATCAGAGAGTTATTTAGAAAGTAACAAAATGTATGAAAATGAGTTTCAATAGGGAGACTGTACTTATCAGAAACACAAACATCTACTCTTTTTTAAAAAAGAAAATTTGCTTGTGACCTAATCACTTCAAGAACAAACTCTAAAGAATGGTGTTTTGTTTATGTGCTTTTTAATGTACTGTATTATTTTTGTGAGTCTGACAATTTCTCTTAGAAGCATTGTCTGTGTCCTTCCCTTGCCACATCACTTGATCTACATATAAAATGCTTATGTGCCACTTTTCTCCAGCACTTTCCCCAGATTTGATGGGCACTTCACTTTGGTAAGAAGAACACAAGAAGTCACACTTTTGATTCCTATTATGCATCAGTTCCAGACTAATGCTTTACAGACACTACATATCTCTCGTTTTCTCTATTCTCCCTCTTGGACTTTTCAAGGCTCTTCTGTCACTCACTACAGCCCCAGTGAATAAGTGAGGGCAGCCCTTGATAAACAAAGTACGCTGGGTCAGATGCCTTGTTCCTACAGAGAAATGCACATCAGCTGCAAAACCCATTTCAGAAAAAAAAACTCAAAGGCACTCTGGAAAAAGAGAATACAGATACAGTATGGCCAAGGCTAAACCATTAAAGAAGGAGATGTAGTTGGGCATTTAAAAGTAGCAATTCAGCATTTTCTCCCAGAGTTTTTCCATCTGTGGTCCTTTCCACAGGGATAGAACAAAAATGTGAAGTTGTGCTGCTTCCACTCCCATCCGTCCCACATGCTGCTCTATTTAAAGAGGTTCTTGTGTTTTCAGTACACCTGATCATGCAGTCACCATGTAGACTACATCTAACAAATCACAGAGACTATCTTTTCCCTGCTATGTATCAAAGTCCCTTAATGCAGTGACAAAGTTCTTCAAGGTCAGAAATGCAGTTTATCAACCTCTTATATCTTTCAGAGCAGATAATAAATTTATTCTAGTGCCAGAATCTATGAATATTTCAGATCCTCCATGAGATAAACAGTATTGCTTAGAATGCTCAGTGTGTCATTGTCAACGCACACCAAACACTGTCATTGCTGTGCTCATGCCATGCTTGATATTGCTTTGAGCGCAATAAAATTTAACGCTACCTGGTTTGCATTTTCCTTACAATGCCCTCTAGTTCTGGACTTGTACATTTATTTTCCAGCAAACAGGCCATTACTATGGTAAACTTTCCTTGTGCAGATAGATGGAAACTCTTAATGTTTTGATTCATTGCTCAATTGCCATTTCTTTAATTTCTAATCAGGGCAGAAATTAACTCCAGGAAGATAAAGAACAAGATTTGCTTAAATTACTCTCTGCATTCACTTGCTGTGAAACTTGCATCTTACTACATCTGTCTTAATTTGGATTAATTTGAAATTAGTAAAATTTGTTGTCTATCTAGTTTACAATTACTTTAGAAGTGCATGGTTATAATTTATTATTTGTGAAAGGACTTACCCTGAGTGCATATTGAATAGGTCATTTAAAAAATACTAGTCTCTGATAGGCCTGAGGCAAAATGACCATTTAAGATTGTGTTTCCAGGTGGTGAATTGAGACAGTTGTTTTTCATTTCATCAAGGTTGTTTCTTTCCTCCTTGTACAAGCTAAAGCCATAGCTGTCTTTGAACAGATCTGAAGGACCCGTTCCACTCAGCCCTAGTTCAAAGGACACTATGAAATAAAATTAAGGGCCTATCTACTCAGGTAGCATGGGTGTGAATAGACTCCATGGCATTCACATGGTGTGCAAGGCCCATTTACCCTAATACCTGCCAAGAAAGTTTAACATGCCTTCTCCCACAAAAAGGTCAGTAGATGCTCTGGAGTTTTGTGGCAGTGTAACCCATTGGGTTGGTTCTAAGTCAAAGCCATCTACAGCTGTTCATATGGCCATCCCCTTTCCAGGCTCCCTGGCCCGAGAACCAGACAATCAAAAAAGGGAGTGGAAAAGGAGGAGACAATTCCTTCTTCTCCACTTCCCCTCTCTAATGTTGACCTATTTCTCCAACCAACAGTATTAAATGCAACAAGTGATGACCACCAAAAATTTTGTGTCTGATGGTTACTGCTAAGCCAAGGAGGTGTAGGGGAACAGTAAGTGCCACCCCAGGCCACTCAATGACACAAGGGGGAACCAGAAAATTCAATTTTGCACACTCAAATTGCCATTTATATTTTTTTCTCCTTGTCCTTTGGACATTGTTTTCTTAATAGATAAAACCTCTTTGTGCCACCCCTCATCAGGACCAGACTCCCCCTAAGTCTAAATGAAACTGTTTCTTCAGATGGTGAACAGCAAGCAGGGATGACATTTCTTCTTGAGAACCTGCCCAGCTAAGGGCGCTGAGCTGTGCACTCCCTGCAACTCCACAGAGTTTCAAAATCCCCCAAAATAAAAAGTGGGCTAATCTTCTTTTGGAGCAACAGCATCCTCCACTGCCACTTTCACCGTCTCTCTGAATGATATGAGTTTCTTAGACAGGCATAGATGGGACATTAGATTATTTTTCCCTGTTGGGAGCTGGGGATCATAGCATTCTCCTCTCACTCACTCCCTATCACCAATGTGATATGGAAAAGATGACACTTCCCTTTTTTGAGGAGGCAGTTCAGCAGAGGCCAACCCTATTCCTTATTGACTAACACAAGTGGGGGAGTAATTGGGGCTAAATTGGGGGAGGGTGTTAATGTCTACACATTTTATCTTATGTCTATATCTACAAGGGTTAAAGCAGGCATAGGAAACCAGAAGCCCATGTGGTATACACGGGAACTTCACCCATTTTTGCAGCACTAAAGTTCCTGCTTACGTCATCACCCTATATCTCCATCAAAATCTGTGCAGTCTCGAAGCACATGGACAATTGGGGGGCAAGAAGGGGGCAGGAAATGGGAAGTTTACATTAGTGTGCCATACATATTAAATATCAATGGCTTTGATGTGTAGGAAAGAGAGACATTGGACCTCACATGTGTATTTTGAGGAATCTAATTTTAAGGGTAAAAAGGAAGAAAATAATTAAGTTTTTTCCTGCACTATAGGAATTTTGGTGATGACGGAGTTACAGCCTTCAGTGGATCCTGGGGTATGAGCTTTGGCTACTGCATTCACTAAAGATAACCTGGATAAAGATATGGTTGAAAGGAAAGCAAAGGAAAAGAAAAAAAACCCTGGGAACTTGAACTAACAAATTGTTAAAATTGGTACAGAGTGGAATGTTCATAATATAGGGAAGATTTGGGGAAATCTCTATCTCTCTATTTCTCTTTTGGTAGATTATGCTAAAAGTGCTTAATAGGCAAAATCAAAAGATGACCGATAATGACAATTTCATGGCTTTACCTTTTGGGGTTATATTTTTGCAAGTGGGCATAGAGCCCAAATTTTAACCAAAGTAGATTTTAATTAGTAGTGGATATGGAACGAGAGTAAAATGGGACATGAAACTGTTTTCTGAGATTTGCTTACCCTATGCAAATAAGTAATGTAATAAGGAAACGCCAGAAGTGCTGAGTTTTTATAAATGTCGGGCTTGGCAGGAGACCTTAATCTTTTGCTGTATTTAAATTCAAAATTGAGTTTCCCTCACTGAGCTGGATCAAATCCTAGAGGAGCTTCACAGGGCTTAAAAAGTCCTGAAAATGTGTATGATCTCTGCAGACATGGTCCAGCTTAGCTATTGAGACTAGAAATGAATGTAAATGAACAGAGATGGCAAATGTACTTCAGTTCAAAGAATGTAGTATCAACATTTTATATCACATTAGACTTTAGACAAAAACTGAAAATTGGTAAGCAGCCTAGAAAATTCTTTAAAGTAAAACCTTTTAATATTTTTATGGATTCTTGACAGCACATTTCTTGGCAGCACATTTCTGGCCTTAGCTTGTCCTCCTTCTACACTACAGGGAGAAGCAAAGCTTTGGCCCATTTGATGCTCGCAGCTCCTGAATCCCAGTCTTGTGGTCATCAAAGTTTTCCACTAGTCCTTCAAAGCCTTTACTCCTCTCCAATTTAATTTTCTATGTGAGATTTTCAAGCAGCGTTGACCACAAAATCAGGCAGAAAGCATGTAGAAATACCTACACTGCTCATTAGCACTCTAGGTATCCAATCCATACTGCCACCAAATACCTTCATTTTCTTTTGGAGTCTCCCTAAAAATGGCAATGTCACTTCTTATTGATATTTTGAAGGGATTGAGGAAGGTGGACTTGTGATTGAAAATTGGGCCCTGGCCTCCATGCAGTTGCCCACCCCTAGCCCTATTCCCAGATAAGCACACCCCTTGCCCTGTTCCCAGACTAAAGTTGTTAACCACTAGATACGGACCGAATATACAGATTGAGCTGGACTTGATTTTACTTTGGCAAAAGGCTTTTTAAATGTTTTTATTGTAGTTGTAGTGGATAATTTTTATTGTAAATTTATGATGTTTAGATTTTCAATGTTAGCATTGAATATTTGCTGTTTGCCAGTCTGAGTCCCTCTTCGGAGGTGAGAAGGCTGGGGTATAAAAGTTTTAAATAAAATAAATAAATAAATAAATAATAAGCTCCATAAAGAAGACAACTGACGGTGGCTAGGATCACCACATAGTATATTATCCTTTCAGAAGTGTGTCACAAAAGAAAAGAACCCCAAATTTCTAGATTAACAAACAATGATTGTGGGTTCTCTTGAGGTTTTCTATCCTTGGCAATTGCTTGACAATGCCAATTCCTGACTCCTTCCCCACCCCGATAGGAAACAATATTGAAGACATTCACCGTGACAAAATAATGACAACTGAAAACCAGAAAATCTAAACAAGTCAAGTTATTCTGATGATTTACAAATATTCATAAGATTTGCGTTGATTATCATAAAGAGCACTTTCCCCCTGAATGCTATGCTTATACTTTTGCTAATTCTATAACAAGATAATGTTAAATTACAAGCATGGTTGTTTAGGGCTGGGAAAGCTATTATCAGTGGGAAGTACCTGTTTAAACATATGGGAGAGACATGCTCACAAGGTGGAGAGTGGAACCATTCAGGATTCAGTGAAAATAAGGTCTTTGAAAGACTGGCTACTGGTAGAGAGTAACACTGCACTATGTTTGAATGTACGTACAGAAAGGAGATTTTTGCTTTTTAAAGGCAATAGAAGAATTGAAAGAGAACCATTTAGCACAGGCAGAATAGAGGTGTGAGAGTGGTTTGCACCTGTGTGTTGTATGCACACATGTAATCTCAATGTTGAGATAAACAATACTAGCCAACAGATGTCAAGAAAAGGAGAATCCATAGCTTTATACCACACACCACAGTAGCAATGGTTGTGCCAGTTGGGTAGCAGAGACACTTGTGAATGATGGCTTCCTTATCAGTCTGGCATTGAATCAACTCTGGATTTTAATATGAATGTTAATACACTATCCAAATTTTGATTAATTCTTTACCCAATTAGATGCAGAACTTTGGCTCGCTCAGATTAGTTCAGATTAAAACTAAAAACAGATTTAACATACCACTGACATAAGATGCATGCATACTGTAGACTCAATGCACTTTGACACCACTTTAACTGCTGTGGTTCAAGGCAGTGGAATCCTGGGGTTTATAGTTTGGTGAAGCACAAGCACTTTTTGGCAGAGAAAGCTAAAGACCTTGTAAAACTACAACTCCCAGGATTCCATAGCATTGAGCCATGGCAGTTAAAGTTGTGTCTAACTGCATTAATTCTGCAGTGTAGATGCAGCCATAGAAGCCAGTAGATACCAATGGCAGGGACTGTACCTTCCCAGGAACCACAGATTATTGTTTTAGTGCAAATTTCTTGTGTCCGTCCAGAAGGAAGGAATATGTGCCCACACAAAAAAAGGAAGAGGAGAAAGATTATGATTATGTGCTTACTTCCCTGTTCATTTGCCAAACTCTTTCCTCTTGGAGACAGAGGGTAGGGGAGAAGGACAATGTACAGGTAATGCAGATCTGAAAACTACGTTATCAGCTAAATATAGCACAGTTTAATTTATGCTAATAGAGGGGATGAAAGGCAAAACCTTTAAAATATTAAATGTCTTCTAGGGAAGATCTATTTATGCTAGGAGTATATTGAAATGACACTGTGGGTGGCACACAATGAATTTGGCTACCTATATTTTTCATACAACAGAAGCCTACCAGGTTAATGGAGGTTGACAATGTACATCAACAACATGAACATTATCTGATGATATTTGCTTTCCATGTAGAGAAGATGTGAAACTCTTTCCCCCAGGTTCATAAATCTTACCCTTTCTTCACTCTTTACCCTATATAGTATTGCCACTGCACATGGTACAATCAAATTTGCTTAATCGGAATATTCAAGTGGAATGTAAAACGTTCAGAAGCCTTTTGAAACTGAACAATGATTATAGGATGATGCTATAGTTTCTTGAGCAAAAGGGATCCACATCATCCCATCACTGATTAGCTAGTAGGCCTGGCTAGGTTCATCATATCTCAATGAATTTTGTTTGTATTTCATTATAAAATTACTTCAGAAGTGTTTTTGACTCACGGCAAGCAACCCAGAAGTGATGTCACAGTTTTGAAGCCTCGGGCGCCATTGTTGTAAATGTGTCGTAATGAGTTTTGCACTTCTCCGTGACGCAGGAGGGAACAAAAACCGCTTTCAAGCCAGTTTTGACAGGGCTTCTGGCACAGGTCCCTCTCTCCCACGAGAAGGACCTGAGCCAGAAGCCCTGTCAAACCCGGCTTGAAAGCCCTTCTCTTCCCTCCCGCAACGTGGGAGGGAAGAAAAGTGCTTTCAAGCCGAGTTTGACAGGGTTTCTGGCCCAGGCCCCTCTCTCCCACATTAGATTGGCCCCTTCCATCTTGTCCTTTAGAATGAAACTCAAAACCTGGTTATGTACTCAAGCGTTCGAACAAACGAGGCAGCAATTTAGAATGAGACCCAATTTGTGTGAATGACAATGGACTGATCTGGACTACGATGTCAAACCTGATATGAGTTTTCTGGGCTGTAGAATAATTCAAACCTGTGTGATTTAAACAATGTTTTAGTAATTTTATGTTTTAATTGCTTTTATCATGTATTACTGTTTTTGGCATTCAATGAATGCCTGTTGTTACAAATATGTGGAAAAACAATAACCTGGCTGACAGTATACACTTTTATTTAAAAAATGGAGCTGAAACAATATGTAGTTCAAGAGTTTTTAAACAATTAAATAAGCCATCCAATTAAAACTAATTTAAAACAATTAAAAACACATTTAAAACAAACCTTAACTGAAACCAGGTATAGCACAAAATTTTTAAAAAATCCAACTAATAACCAATTTAGAACTATTTAAAACACATTCAAAATATTGTAAAAATATGAAAATACAACACACCTTATTAAAAGGCTCTTCTGCGACAAGAAGAGCATAATAAAAAGATTTATACCTGCCAGTAGAAACAGAGCCTCTCATGGGAAACAAATCTAAAAGTCTCTGAGAGGTCATCAAAATGGCTCTCTTCCATGTCTACAACAAATGTAAGCCCATGATGATGGGTATGTTGGAATGGGAAAAGATCTCCCATTATAAATAATTCACCAACACACCCACTTTTACTATAAAAATACACATTTCCAAAATTAGAGGTGAACATATTGTCATTTTGGAGGGTTCCTTCATTTCTGGCTGTTTAGCAATCTCTCCAGTCCCTAGATTGTCCCAGGGTAGAAACCCATTGAATGGAACCACTGGAATTGCCCAGAAGCTATACGAAGTGCTTCTTAAAGGAGTGAACCAAAGTTGTATGACAAAAGTAGTCTGAATTCTTAGGACTGAGGTCCACAATTTTTTAAGGGATTTATTTTTATGAAAAGCAGCAAACTTTATAGGTGCATGTTGAATTAACCCTGAGGCTGCCTATTTGAAAAGGGCTCAACCCTGACTACATGGACCTGGACTTGTACCCTGTTGGTGAATTATAATGACATAAGTCAGATTTCTATAATCACTAGGGCTGGTTAGGTTTTTCGTAAAGCTACAAAATTCATTTTAAATTTGTTTCTAAATTAATTTTGACATGATTTTGAAGCCCTTTAAACAACCAGGAAGTAATTTGCCAATTCAAAGCCGTGTCCGCCACATTCGAAAAGGGTTTGGAAAGCTGCGTCCAAACCACCCGGTTTGGATGAGGCTTCCTTTCCCCCAGCGCCGGGAAGGAAAGCAGTGCCCATTCCTTCCCTCTGGATCTGAACCGGGCCATTCAGATGCGGAGGGAAGGCTGGGCTTTCAAAATGGGTTTAACAGGGCTCCTGTGCCAGGTCCTTCTCACAGGAGAGAGGGGCCTGAGGCAGGAGCCCTGTTAAACCCGCTTTGGAAGGGCTTTTCTTCCCTCCCGCATCAGACTGATGTGGGAGGGAAGAAGAGCTCCTGCACCCTTCCAAGAAGGACCTGGTGCAGGGCTCCACTTTGGAAACACTTTCAAGGTCCCTCTCTCCCGTGAGAAGGACCTGGCGGAAGGAGGAGGATTTAACCTGTTTAACCTTTGGAAACACTTTTCAAGGCCATTCTGAAATTTCAGAATTAATCCAAAACAATTTTGAATTTTTTCCCAAAAAAATCGGAAGGCATTTATATTTGAAGCGCCAGCACCCCCTACAACCAAAACGAGTTTTGAACCATTTTTTTCTTGATCAACCGGCCCTAATAATCACAACACACTTTGGGGTTGTTGCAAGGATCCAGATTGACCACTAAATGTGTAATGAACAAAATGCCTCCCAAAAATCATATTTTCTCAGCTGCAACCCCCCAGTTGTCCCCAGCCACTAATTTCTTGGTCAGTGGAGATCAGGGTGAGCAGTTTGCAAAAATTCAGTGATCTTCCTGTAGTTTAATACAGAGGAGTGCTATCATCTGCAGGAACCTCTATAAGACCCTTGGATGTATTTGTGATTACCTCTTGTTAAATGCCCAGCTTTGGGAAAATAATTTAACATGTCTCTGATGCTTCTCTCTACTTTCCACTGATTGGGAAATCAAAGAATTTGGAGAACTGAGAAACCATGGAGCTCAGGGGATTGAACAGAGGAACTATCAAAGAGCCATATCTTCCAATGCAGAAAAGCCTCCTACCTCTAAAAGCAGTAAAGAATGAGCTCAAAAAGTGTACTTCCTTGTGATAAAGGCTGCAAACAAATAAAGAACTATAATGTAAGCAACATTTAAAAGTTATGGTGTTGTGACTTTGTTGATGTGATGCCGAGTGCTCCATCATTGGGTACAATAGTCTGCAGTATTTTTCTTTTTATTAAATAAATGAATAGGGCAATGTCAACGGAAGCAAGATTTCTGGGTGATTTAGAATTAGGAAGAACAGCAAATAATGAGAAACAATGCATTCAATAACACAACTAATAGATGACAAATGCACTTGGTAGTGCTTAATGCAAAGTAATTGGTGTGGAGGTAGAATAAAACAAGAGAGAAAGAGGGTATATGTTATCCACAATAACCTAAACTTGCATACAGGACATTTCTCTTCAAAGAGCAATCTCTGCAATTCAGTTATTTATTTCTAATTCCATCTTGTCCAACCCAATAGTCTTCATGCTAGCAAGATAGACAAGGCACCTTGAAATGTTTCTGGCAAAGTGAATGCACAGAAATATACAGTTGCACAGTCATTCTATTGTGTATGATATTCCAGTGATCCAATCTTATATTTAAGATGTTTTTCATCATCTTTAACTCAAGACTGAATGAACACCACATGTTTTACTCAAGAGTGTGTGAAAAAGCCAATGTAAAGGGGAAAATTTGAATTATGACTCTAATGTAGGTTCAGGGAAGATTTAAACCTTGGTTGTCTAGATCCAATAGATGTACAGATTCTAATTGTGTTAATTCCAATATAATTTTAATTGTTAAGTATGGAAGTGGTAGCAACCTCAGTGTGTTTATCCCACTAATTAGTAGTTTGCATACTTATTGACTTCCTGTTTCTTTGTGCTCTAACTCTCTCTCTCTCATTCTGGAATATTCTTGCACTTTAATGATGAGAGGGGGATGAGTGGGGAAGAGGACAATATACAGTACAGAAGCCAAGCTGTGATCCAGCTTGCCACAGAATGCAATCTCATGTATATTTGTCAGAACATCTCCTGCAAGATGTTTGCAATTTCACAGTAATTTCTGAATTACCCTTTCTTCTGGCCTGCAAATGCTGACTCTGCTAATTTTTCACTTATCCCTAGATTAATATTTTGTATCCTGAAAGGTATAATTGGAAAGTATATGAATATGTATAAGTGACCAATATATTTATTTATTTATTTATTTATAAATTCGATTTGGTAGACCGCTCTCTCTGGAGCCCAGAGCGGTTTACAGCATAAAATCAATAAAACATCAGTAAACAGATAAAAGACGTATACCCAAAAGCCCCCCTCCCCACAAATGATCCCGGCAAGCAATAATACGCAGAGGCAATACATGGCAGGACGGTATGTTGGCAGCTGGCAACTAAGGAGGCATCAGTTGGGACCAAATGCCTGCCTGTATAGCCAAGTCTTCACAGACTTGCGGAAGGCCAACAAACCCCGTAGTGCTCGTATCTCCTCCGGCAGAGAATTCCAGAGGGTCGGAGCGGCCACTGTAAATGCTCTCTGCCGGGTGCTCGACAGCCTACAGATCTTAATACTAGGGACCTCTAGTAGATTAAGCCCCTCTGAGCGCAGTGATCTTCTGGGTTTGTATGGGGTAAGACGCTCCCTCAAGTACACTGGCCCCAAACCATATAAGGCCTTGAAAGTTAAAACTAACACCTTGAAGGAGACCCGAATTCGATGGGAAGCCAGTGCAGTGCACGCAGGAGTGGGGTCACATGCGCAGATCTTGGGGCTCCCGACAGCAGCGCGCTGCTGCGTTCTGCACCAGCTTAAGTTTCCGGATCACCGACAAGGGTAGGCCAATGTACAGCGCATTACAGTAATCAAGCCTCGAGATGACCGTGGCTTGGATCACCGTGGCCAGGTCGCAGCGGAGAGGTAAGGAGCCAGACGTTTCGCCTGCAGATGGTAAAACGCTGTCTTGCAAGCGCAGGCAATCTGCGCTTCCATCGACAGTTGGGTGTCTAGCTGGACCCCAAGGCTCTTAACTAGGGGCTGTGGGCGAAGTGCCACACCATCAAACGTCGGCAACTGGGTCTCTACCCCCTCCGGGCGGCCCAGCCACAAGATCTCCGTCTTCGAGGTATGTGTGCAAGCATCACACATATACCTTTTTGTTAAACACATTTACAACTAAAATAATTTGTGTTAGTCTCTGCATAACCTGATAACAGAAGACCATTAATTAAAAAGCACTGTGGAAAGAAATCCCAGTATTCTCTGTGATATGACAAGTGACTCAAGAAAAGGAGTTGAGCCAATGATCTTACTGCAATCCTCCAACCCCGCATGGCATTTCAGCGCACTATGTAATTTAAACAGGAGACGCATAACATGTGTGTATTGAAACTGTAGAAATAAGTTCTAGTTATGATATCATTGTTTAGTTGGGGTGTACAATTCCGCTAAACCCCATGCCATTTTTTGTGTTCAAATTTTGGTGGCCCCCGTTCCATTTTTGGGGGAGCCTCTCCAATTTGGGTGGTCAAAATTCTGTTTTTTGATCCAGGAGTCGAAAAAAACTGTTTTCTCTCCAGGAAGATCCGGCCCATTGGTGGCAATGGTGGAACTTCCAAGGCTCCCCTTTCCATCATTTTTGGAGCATCAGTCTTTAAGAAACCACCTTTTCGGGGATCCTTTCTTCTTCTATCCTTCAGTAAGACATGGTTTAAGACATCAGATTTAAGGAAACACCCTTTCTGGAATTGTTTGCCCTCAACACCTCTTCAGTGAAGCTGAGCTAAGGCACCCTTTTTAAACAGTTATTTCAGTGGGAGCCACACCACCTGAAGGACCATTAGTCATTTTTTTTAAAGATTCAAATTATCTCCTCATTTTATGGCAGCTTTTGAAATGGCAAGATACTCCTACCCTACATTTGTCTAATAATAAGGTCAATAAAAAATTATAACTGGAAAAAGTACATATAAAACAAATGAAAAATTGTATTAATGTATTTGAAAACAATGTTCTTATGTTTTCTGCATGTATTTTTCTTGTTATTATAAGCCAGCAAAGGCTGGTATGTACTTATTTTAATTCAATAAATATATAAATAAAACAGAATTCTTTTAACCATTGTGCAGGCTTAATTGCTTTTCGTTTGCACATCAATAGCTGCTCAAATCGTTTGGAATCAGAGATTGTTTATGATATTTCCCTTTATTTCCTTTCCTTTGGAAAATCTGTATTGGGAAAGGCACAAAATGTAAATGTGTTTATTTGCTTTCTTTCAAACTAGCAAGTTGCATTTATCCGGTTCCTTGAAAAATGGTAACTATGCAATTTTATGTAACTCTTATTTATTAGACTCCTATCTGATATTTCTATTAAAGTATTCAGTGTTGTAAAACAAATATAAAAAATAATCGTAAAATCAGACAGATATAAAAACCTATGCTGCAAACTTGAAATATAGGAAGCTCCATCCTTCATGGGTTTATTCAATCAGATGTCCTCTTGAATTCAATGTGCTTCTAAGTCCATTGGGGATTGCAGTGAAAGAAGGTAGGGCTCAGTCATTTTTAGTGCCCCCAACTCCAAAATTTGTGTGGGGATGAGTTTTTTTTATTTTGCCCCTCAAATATGTTTTAGCCATTTGGTACATTAGGGGAATTTGAAGTGCTCTCCTTCCTCAATAATGTATTTTTAAAAAACAGACTAGATTATAGGCTGTCTTCTGAGATGCTCTAACCCAGTGTTTCTCAATCTTCCTAATGCTGCAACCCCTTAATACAGTTCCTCATGTTGTGGTGACCCCCAACCCTAACATTATTTTGGTTGCTACTCCATAACTGTAATTTTGCTACTATTATGAATCACAATATAAATATATGATATGCAGGATATATTTTCATTCACTGGACCAAATTTGGCACAAATATCCAATATGCCCAAATTTGAATACTGATGGGGTTGGGGCAGGGATTGATTTTGTCATCTGACACACCCTTGCAACCCTCTCAGGAGTTCCGACCCTCCAGTTGAGAAATACTGCTCTAACCATTAGCACCAGTAGTGGCCTGTAAAAATCTGCCCCTAGCACAGGAAAATGGTAGTAGCATTCCTAAAAGACCTGAGAAGTTACTATCGCTTCTATTTGTAGATCCCCTTGTGTTTGTAAAACAACACTTTTATTGATGGTTTCTCTAGCCCATAGTCCAAAAAGTCCCCTTTAGATGTATTTGTGGGGCTCTCAAGGTATCCAACTGTTCTATTATATGTTCCTAGCCCAAGCAAACCCTAGAATAGCACTAGGGGATCTACAAATAGAAGCGTTTGTGTGCCTCCAAAGGTCCTCCAATGTTTTCTATGAGATACATTTAATCAGGGCTTTAGCTAAGGGGGGTGGGTAGTTTATCGATGGAGCCTGATTTCTGCCAAAGTGTATTGACACAGTTTTCAAATGTCTCCAACAGTCATTGTGGTATAATTTGTGGTATAAATTACCAATCAACAGTCATTTTCAGTTATTTTAAGACTTGAAACTTTATAACAAAAATAGAAAATTGATTTAATAAAATTCATATAAATTTATAGATTGAACCCTACTACGTATTTACATTATTTTGTGTTAGGAAACTACTCTTCACGATTCGCTAAAAAAAAGTTTCAACCCCTCCCCCACCTGAAATGTTTTTTTTTGGCTATGGCCCTGTCTCTGATCCACATATAGGATTTGCAATAATTCATGGTTTCAGATATCCACTGAATGCCTTGGAACATATCTTCAATAGAAACTGTATTTTGATTCATGTGCATAAAATAACGTTCCCCTTTAGCTTTGTGTGGATGTGGGTTGTTTTTTTTTTTACTAATAATTTTTATTTGGGAAAGTTATAGTGATACAATAAAAGAGGGAGGAAATTATAAGTATTTAGGAAAGTAGGAAAGTTGAAGGATAAAACTGTAGTCCAAAAAAAGGGCAAGGAAGAGAAAAACAAACACAAAAACCGAAACGGGGGGGGGGGGGTTAAAAAGAAAACTTGGTACTTCCTGTCTTTGCCTCAAAGAATTATTATCAAATGAAAAAGAATTGATTTATACATTGCTAGTCCTTTTTGTGTATAAATTCAATTGTTCTGTGTATTTCATATATTAGTATGAAATTTTAGTAATATCCAGTCTGTTTTCTTTTTGGGATTTGGAGAATGGCATGAAATTTGATAAGTATGTGTATGTCCATATTAATTATATCCAGTAATTTCAATAACCATGATAATTGGAATCATCCTGTCAAAGTTTCGCATATAAGTCAATATAATTTATCTTGATTTTGGTCTAATGCAAAGTCAAACATACTTAATAAAAATATTCTGGCTTAAACTTCAACCTTATTTTCAAAATTTGTTGTATTGTTATAAATGTCTTTCCAGAAGTTGCTAACGTTTACACAGTTCCATCACATATGTAGAAAGGACCCTTGTGTGCTTCACATTTCCAGCACCTACTGTCACTGGTTTTTTTAATTAAAAAATTGGGCAATTTTTGTGGGGTGAGATACCACTGATAAAATATTTTTATCCAGCTTTCTTTTAAATCCATTGAATAAGTATATTTAAATTTTTTGTTCCAAATTTCTTCCCACTTGTCTAATTGTATGGCGTGACCTATATCGGCTGCCCATTTCACCATGCAAGCTTTGATGCTTTCCTCTTCAGTTTCCCATTCTAATATTTTTGGTATAAAATTTTAATAATTTGCTTGTCTTTTTTCATTAATTTGTCCCAAAATGTTTCTTTGGTTTCAAAGCCACATATTTTATCTTCTTTGTAGCTTTCCTTTACTTGCCAGTATTGGAACCAATTGATAATATTTCCCAATTCATTTATTTCCTCATTTTTTTAGTGTGATCTCTTCTCCTTTGTTTATAATTAATAAATCTTTATATGTCAGCCACTGTTTGGATGGCAATTCTCTTTTGTGTCTTGCTTCTATTGGAAATATCCATAGCGAGGTTTTTGAATATATTCTGTTCTTATATTTATTCCAAATTTTAATTAGGGCAGATCTTATAAAGTGATTTTTGATTCCCCCCCCCCCCCCAATTTTAAGCTTGTCATACCATAAATATGAGTGCCACCCCCTTCTGAGATTAAACCCCTATAGTGCTAAAAGTCATATAATATACAGTCATAATAAGGTCAATAAAACATGTATCATTTCCATCTCCAAAGTCCAATGTCATCATCCAATTGTTCCATATTTCTATGTCTGTTACACTGCATTACAGATTTCCAAATGCTTGCTCAAATAACCAGGTCTTGACATTCCTCCGGAATGTTAAAAGCATGGGGGGCGATTTGATGTCCTTGGGAAGGTCATTCCATAGCCGAGGGGCCACCACTGAGAAGGTCCTGTCTCTCGTCCCCGCCAAACATATTTGGGATGCAGGTGGGATCAAGAGCAGGGCCTCCCCAGATGATCTTAATGTCCTAGTTGGTTCATAGGAGGAGATGCGTTCAGACAGGTAATCTGGGCCAAAACCATTTAGGGCTTTATAGGCTAAAGCCAGCACTTTGAATTGTGCCCGGTAGCAAATTGGCAGCCAGTGGAGCTGACACAACAGAGGAGTGGCATGCTCCCTGAGCGCCGCCCCTGTTAGTTACCTGGCTGCCAACCGTTGGACCATTTGGAGCTTCCGGACAGTCTTCAAAGGCAACCCCAGATTGCAGTAGTCTATAAGGGATGTAACCAGAGCGTGGACTACTGTGGCCAAGTCAGGCTTCCCAAGGTACAGGCGCAGCTGGCGCACAAGTTTTAATTGTGCAAATGGTCTCCCGGTCACCGCCAAAACCTGGGGTTCCAGACTCAGAATTAAGAACAGAAATAAAAATTAAGAGAAATTATGGAAGATATTAAAACAAGTGGATGTAGGTTACTGAATCCTATCTGCAAAAGGTGCCCTCCTGCCAAGGTTAAATGATGACTTACATATGTTTGTACATATAATGTGTTTAGATATGTTCTCTGAGAGAAAATCTAGTAACTTCCACTGGACACAGTGGGTTTTCTTTCTGAGTAAACATGCATAGAAAATCACTACACATCTAAAGTAGTATTTTTAAAAAGAAATTAAGCCTTAGGGCAGAATGTGATAAAAAGCAGCCATAAAATCAACCGTTGAAAGCCTTGAGAGGATGTCTTAATCATAACAGATACATCAAATACAGATAAAGGATGCACGTAGAGAACAAATAAAAGACATATGAATTATATTCAATTTTAGGAAAACATCTGAGAGAAGAAGGAGAGTGAGTACAGAATAAGAGGAAATCACTGAAGAAACAAGTAAAATAATTGTGAGCAGTAGATTTCTTTTGCAACAAGGCAAGTTAATTTATCAAGTGTTTATTATATACAATTGCATGGTCATTTTGTCTTATTTTATATTCCAAACAATTTTGTGAGATTTGAGTGGCAGAAACGTGACAGGTAAAATAACTGACAATGGCAACAGGGAAAGGACAAGGACAGAGGCATTTTCTATAATTTAATTTTTTTTAAAGTACCATCATTTATTTTTAGCTGGCATTCAATTTTCAGTGTATTCATTTTAAAATGCATTACAGTTTATAGTTGTAAATGTTAGGGTAGTTTGGAAATTGTCTAAGCTTTTTCCCTGAGTTACAGAGTTATGCTGAGTTCCTAATAAACATAAGCACGTGAAAAATGGTTGTGGGAGTTTTGGAGTCTGATTATTATTATTATTACTAGCTGAGGACCCGGCGGTGCCCGGGTTATTTGAGGAAGGCATTGTGTGCCAAGGTTGGTCCGTATCAGTTGTTCATTTGGCTCGCTGCTGGTTTGAAAGTGAGTGAAGGATTATGGACCATCGACCATAATCCATGGTCCATCCTCCTCCAAATTGCACCAGGATGTAGGGGGTTCTGTGTGCCAAATTTGGTCTTGATCAGTCATTGAATGAGTGTCGCAGCAGTCACAGGAAGTGAGTGGAGGTACTTCAAGTCCCATCATCCGTGGGCCATCCTCCTGAAAACTGCACCAGGATGTAAAGTGGATCATGGGGGCTCTATGTGGCAAGTTTCGTCTTGATCAGTCACTGGATGAGAGTCGCAGCGGTCTCAGGAAGTGAGTAAAAGTACTAATAAAGCGGTTTTTGGTACTTTCCGTGCAGGAGTACAGTCAGAGAGTGATGCTGCACACGTGTAGAGCTTTGAAAAGTGGGTTTCTGTGCCAAGAATCAGGCAGGCACTTGTTCCGTGAAAATAACACTGTGATTGATGCTTCTAAAATATGCTGTGACTTGCTGATATGCACTCTGTGCCTAACGTGAGATAACATAGGCTTAGATTGGTCAAACAGTACAGGATGTGCTAATGAAAGACGTTAGTGCCAAAAAAAGGGGAAAGAACTGCGCATGTATGGAGTGATTCAGCCCCATCCTTTGTTGGCAGAGAGAGGCAGAATGTGAATTGTTGCAAACCGGGAACACGGACGTCCCTGGCCGCTGATATGTACTGTGAGAAAGAAATAACGTAGAAATGACTATTGTTCTCATACATAGGTGGGACTTTGAGATGTGATGCTAATGGAAATGCAATGTTTAATTGGATTAATGAAATGCCATGAGACACCAGCCAATTATGATTGTGTAAAATCTATGAAGAAGGGCGGGTTTATCCGATATGCCTCCATTGGGGTATAAATGTTTTGTACTGAGAATGACCGGGGCTTTTTGCCCCTGATTGCAGCCGTGTTCTGCTGGCAAAACCCACCAGCTGGTGCCATCAATAAACCATTTTGATTTCATCTACTTCACAGTTGTCGTGAGTCTTCCTCATCCTTGTACCCGCACGTCCAGGTAGCCTTAGTAAAAGTAAATTTGCCACTCGGAGTTCCAGAACTCCCTAATTTGCTGCTTCACTGCAAGTCCCATAATCCATAATCCGTCCTCCCCCAAACTGCACCAGAATGTTGAGTTGGCCATGGGGGCACTCTTTGCCAAGTTTTGTCTTTATTGGTAATTGGATGAGTGTTGCTGTGGTCTCAGGTTGTGGAGGTACTTCAAGTACCATCATCCATGGTCCATCCTACTCGAAGCTGTACCAGTATGTAGTGTAGGTCATGGGAGTTCTGTGTGCCAAGTTTGGTCTTGATCAGTCATTGGATGAGAGTCGCAGCGGTCTCAGGAAGTGAGTGGAGGTACTGCTCTTCTCCAAACTGCACCAGGACATAGAGTGGGTCATGGGGGCTCTGTGTGCCAAGGTTGATATTTATCAGTCTTTGTTGTGGGCCACAGTGATCTCTGGGAAGCAAAGCGCTTTGAAGTACTACAAATCCCATAATCCGTGGTTCATCTTTCTCAAACTGCACCAGGACGTAAAGGGCATCATGGGGGTTATGTGTGCCAAGTTTGGTCCATGTCCGTCACCCGTGCTGGTCAGAGTAAGTGAGTGAAGGTACTGCAAGTCCTTCAAACTGCACCAGGATGTAGAGTGGGTCTTGGGGGGGGGGGGTGTCTGTGTGCCAACTGTAGTCTTGTTCTGTCATTGTTGGGGGCCTAGTCAGGAAAATAAAGTTAAGTAAGCCTTACTGTCAATTCAGGTTGAGGGCTAGTCAGGAGAATCAAGTTGAGGAGGCCTTACTGTGAATTCAGGCTGAGGCCTAGTCAGGAGAATCAAGTTGAGGAGGCCTTACTGTGAATTCAGGCTGAGGCCTAGTCAGGCGAATCAAGTTGAGGAAGCCTTACTGTCAATTCAGGCTGAGGCCTAGTTTGTAAAATCAGCTGAAGGAAGCCTTTTTGTAAAGAACTCTGTCTGGCACGTTTGAGATTTGGGATGTTGGAATGCTGGCCTATCCATGGTCCATCCTCCCTCAAACTGCACCAATACGTAAAGTGGGTCTTGGGGGTTCTGTGTGCCAAGTTTAGTTTTGTTGTCTCATTGTTGGGAGCTGCAAAATGTTTTGGACTGAAACTCCCACCATGCCTGACTGCCTCAGGCCTTTTTCTTACCCCTCTCTGGCACTTTAGAGTTTCGGAATGTTCGTGTTGGCTGGCCAATGGGAGTCGTTTATGCAAATAATCCCACAGTGGGAGCCAATCAGAAAGCTGCCACATATCCTTCCGCCCTCCGGACACATACAATTATTATTGCAATTAAAATTCACAGGGTCTTCTGAAATACAGAAAATATTAGATAAACAAGGAAGGATGTGCAAAATGTCTATTTCGTAAGATTCGTACATACAATGTGATATTAAGAAATGTTGGCCGTGGCCATGCAAAAAGCTTAAGATTCAAAACATTAACCTGTGACATTTTAGAAGAGTTATGTTAAGTGTAGATATATGAGCCTCAATGTGCTGTGCCTTCTCTTCCAAGAAAGCCACCAATTTGTACCTGCTACAAGTAAAGCTAGTTAGCTACTTACATCCTTGAGCAAGAACTCAAACATTCCACAGCTGTTGCAAGTGACTGCATGAGCTCTCTTACCATCCATTTTTTATCAGAATTAAATAGAGAATGAATTCTGCTTGTGTGGAAGTATACCACCGCTCTTGGACAATATTTGATACTTTCTTCTTTAGAGTCTTTAAAATATTATTTGTTGTTCTTTTTTTAAAAAAAAAATCTTATCTAGAATGCTGTAAAGTATGGAAGCGGCACTGTTTTTTCCCTTTGGGTATCTCAGAGCCTTCACTCTTTTTCTTTGCCAGAGTCTATTTCTGGCATTAATGCTGTATTACCTTGCAAATGCAGAAGCTGCCTCGCATGTCTGACACTTGCAACACCAGTTTTAAATGGTTATGGCTTTTTATTTAGAGGAAAAACACAAGGAGGCGTAAATTATTTTCAGTTTATAGGGAGCACAGTATGAATATGCCTGTATATTGAAAAAGCAAAGCACATGTAGATGAGGTTGTGTCTGGTAAGAGCAAATTCATTTTGTCATCTCTTTAGAAGCCCAGCATTATTATTTTCATAACATCCAATCTGAGGCTCTTCATTTAAAATGACGAGGTGAAGAAAATATTTTAAAACGGATTTTAATCAGCCTGCTTATCTTAGTAAATATTACACTTTAAAACATTTAAAAGTCTGTTGGGCCCATGTAAACAACAAAATAATAAACTCTTAACTGAGACTTTGGTTAGTTTGCATTTTTGCCTTTTACAATGTTTTTTCAGTACTACTTTTCATCAGCTGCTCCTAAATGACCAAAATTTACTGATTGTTAGACTCACTTATGTTCTCAGTTGTGCTTGTTGCACTCACTGTTATGAGGCCTGTGTGCCTGACATGAATGGTGCTTGTTGCACTTATGCTGTGAGGCCTGTGTGCCTGACATGAATGGTGCTTGTTGCACTTATGCTGTGAGGCCTGTGTGCCTGACATGAATGGTGCTTGTTGCACTGTGTTTACAAGTGGGAGCATGCCTTCCACTCATATTTATATGATTGATGTGTTATTTATTCGTGTTGTGGTTGTAATAAACCTGTTCATTTGTTCTAGAATTGGCTGGTTTGTTCCCACCTCATTTACCTTAGCTCGGTAAATCTTCATAAGTGTGCATTCACAGAGCTCTCGAAGAAGAATGGTAGGTTACATACCTGTGACCATCTTTCTTCGAGTGAAGCTCTGTGAATCCACACGAACCCGCCCGGCCGTCCCCACTCTCTCAAACCACCCTTTCCTAGTTGCTAATGTGGCGTAGGAATGGGGTGGGCGCGCATGGAGGCGCCTTTTATGCCCTCCGGGCCGGCTGGGCGGAGCTACCGCCAAAACTTTTCAAACTGGGAAAGTTTCCGTTAGAAGCCCGCGCTGGCGCGCAAACTTCATAAGTGTGGATTCACAGAGCTTCACTCGAAGAAAGATGGTCACAGGTATGTAACCTACCATTATTCAGCTATAAGTTACCAAATGGCAGTTGTGAAATTTAACTCATTATTGGAAAGATAAGGCTGTATTGCAGAGGAAGGAACTGGCAATATCTTATCTGGGCATACCTTGTCTAATAAAACCTTATGAAGATCATGGGGTTGCCATTAGTTGACAGGCAACTTGAAGACACATACAGACTGTCTTGTATTCTACAAGAAAATATTTTCAAATCATCCCTTCAGAAACCTTCAAGGGCTGTGATTTTCCATGTCACACAATGGGAAAAATTGTGGCCTTTAAATATTCTGGTTTGTTTTTTTCAGAGCCAGTAGTGACCTTCTGATTTTGAGAGGAAATGGGCATATGTGCCCCAAGGCAGGGCCTGGGGAATATGGGACCATTTTTGTTCTGGACCCTCTGTAGCTGTCCAAGTCTATTGAAGAATGTGAACAAGTATAAGAGAAACAAAAAGTTTTAATCTCAGCTGAGGACATCAGGAGAATTGGCAAGTCCAATTTCAGAGGTGAAATTTCAGGCCAATGTGTAGAATCAATATGCAGCTTCTTTCGAATTAGCATTAGATCCAAATTTCACAACAAGGTGTCCCAACCCCCGGGGGGCCCTTACATCACACTTCACATTGCCAATAATGAAAATAAAATACCACTTTTCATAATTTTGCCCGAACAAAACAAAGTGTGTTTTGTGCATGTATTAACTTGCTATATTTAAGTTAGATGAGTTCAAGCACATGGCATATTACAGGGAGCTAATATATGAAAGGCATGTTTCAGTCTAACTGTGAATCAAATTCAGTGGCGTGCATTTTATAAAAAATACAGTTTGTCTTTTAATTTGCCTCAAGGCACTTCTGTTCTATCTGGTATGTATAATCAGCACTTGCTAATTCCTTGATTTGTACTACAGAGCTACCACTCTGGACGATTAAAAATCTTTTATGTTATACTACTTACTATTTTTCATTACACAGTGTGTTAGGGGAAATTTTACACAGTTAGGCATACAAGACCTGAGGGAAGACAGGGATGTTTTGAAAAGCTTTTGGATTACTTCCCCTCCACACACACACACCAGCCCCCAAAAGTTTGTTTTTTCAGTACTTCTTTGAACAGGAACTGCATTGATTAAAATATTTACTGGAGGGAAATGTCTGGTTTCTGTTCAAAAAGTAAATAACAACAGCAAGAAGTCCAGAGGAACTGTGTCAAAAAGAAAACTTCCTTCTGAAAGTTAAATTAAACATTTATGATTCACAAAAAAAACTGCGTAGAAAATTATGTACAGGGGAAAACTCTGATGATTATGATATAAAAATCTTTTAAAATGAATTTATACATTCATATGAGTAAAGTGAGACCCCACATGCAACAGGAAGCAAGCATAGTTGAGATTCTTCATTTTGCAAAGTATAAAAGTCACCATGTGGAACAGTGGCACATAACCTTTGTGTTGAATGGCAATGTTTTACAACTGAACAATTACCTGAATGTAACACCAGGAGAACAACCAAATGAAGATGTCATGTGTGACTCATACAGAACTCATGCGTATCACTTGTAAATCCATGTTCCCATCAGCACTGTATGTACAACTCCGCTTTTGCAATATTGAAGTGAATACAGATGTTTTCCACTGGACAAAAGGATCCAGCTGTTTCCACTGGGAACTTAAGGATGCATAAGATACCAAAATGGTTCTGTCCCATGTTCTTAGCATTGGGAAATGTGATAAATTGTAGTGGACCTTTCAAATAGCTAATGCACTAAGCAGACATTTAACAGTTAACTATCACGTTCCACCCCACACAAGGGTCAAGCAAAGAAAGAGACCAAACTCTGGACATACCTACACTTACCTGATTAATCCAGGTTAAAGCATTTCAGAACTGCTTTGAAGCAGTGAGGGAACATCCTCAGAGTTCTTTGAACATTCATATAGGTAGCCAGACTGAGGATGTATTGGGGATGCTGTCACTGCTATATCATTGGCAGCAAGGAGCTCCTGACCAAAAGCTTGCTAATGACATTTTCTTTCTGCTTCTGTGGCTTCGCACCAAGTATTACATCATCAGAAGTAAAGTCACCAGCAAGCCTCCGGCAGGGAGCTACTTGTCAGTGGCAATCAGCAGTGGATCCATTGGAGATGCGGGCAGTGAATTAGGCCCAATCTAGCTGTCCATGACTCCAGATTCTCTGGAGCTTCAAGAGTAAATCCTATGTCCCCTTGGCCTGCATTAACATCTGGATTCAGGGCTTATGCCGAGAATCTAGCTATATATCATCTGGATTCCCCACAGCAGCTATGTGATGAATCCACTTTATTTTGGACATAAAATTTGCCCCCTATCTTCTTTGTAAGGTATATACAAGTATTTTTACTCACTTAGGGGGCTCCTACACTGACACTGGATCAAAATGAACTGATTTCACTGTGCAGCCCCTAAACAAACATGCCAGGAACTAGTTCAAGGCTGAGACAGTGGTCCCACTAATTGTGATTGGAACCAAACCCAGTAATTTTTCTAAAAAAATTAACCAGTCTGCTGAGTTATGTTGATCTGCATATCCACTTTCCTTTGGAATCAGCACTGGACTACAGCAGAGAACAGGGAATGAGATCAACGGGGTGGAAAACAATGATGGGGAAATTATGTGGTTTCCCAGCCAAGGGAGTACTTATTTACCACTGTATTTCAACATTTTAAAAAGGGCATCAGTGCTAGAGGTGTCCTGACAAACACTCCACTTTTCTTGGATTCAAGCTCTACATGGGATATATTCTGAATGGTTGCAGTACATTATCTGGTTTATTCCAGACTTTCTGGTGATTTTTTTGACATGATGTTTTGAGTTAAATGCGTGGTACAGTTTGTATTGGAGTGTGCATTTTTTGGACACCCTGCCCTCGAGTTTGCTTCAAGTGTCATTATATGGTCTGTGCAGATGCAACCAAAGACTTGGTCATAATCAGTTACAAGTTACAAATTCATCTTCTTGAAGAAACACCATAAAAGAAAGAGTATATAGATTTTGAGCTTCTCACCCAGAGAGACTGTTTTCACACATGCTTCATTGAGGGAAAGAGAGAGCGTTGACAAGGACAGATGAACCCCCAGAAAACAAAGGGAGATTACACACAATGGGAAAAGGGGGTATGAACAAGCACACAACAAAAAACCCCACACAGAACAAAAACACACAAGCAAAAACTATAAACATGTTGTGTGCAGTGTGTGAAATATATTCTAACTACCAGTCATTATAGTCATGTAAAGTATAGGTTCCTCACTTCAATATTTGGAACTGCTTTTTGGTAGACACATTTTAGACTGGGGAAGACTGGGCATGCCAGGCATTAACATTGTGCATTTTAGGACAGTGATGTATTTCCAGTACAATATTAGTTTGCCTCTAGTTTTCAACACATATGCAGATATAATTATTAATTTTACTGGAGGATAACATTTTCCATGCTTGATTTCAATAAATGCATGCATTTCTTCCTTCTCTATCACCAGTAGCCTGGAACTTTGTTTCCCACAATATATTTTAATTTTATTTTTCAAATATCTCCAGGTTAGCTTGCGATAAGTTACAAATGAAGACAAACAGAAATTTTTGCTGAGGATTGTGTTTTGGAATAAAATTGATGGAGACTGGAGTTTGAACAAAGATTAAAGTGTTATCTAAGCATACTTTAAATAGTGTAATAGAATTTTGCATCTAGATAGTGTGGATTTAATGTAGTTCATCAATGTATGTTTGAGTCCTTCAAGGTTTGAGTCCCTCCTCCAGAAAGTGCCATCAAGATTGGAAAGTGTTTTAGTCCTTGGAAATTATCTGCTGTTATTGCTTTAGCCTATAACTCTTGTGTGTTAAAATAAATGTGCACAAAAATATTACAATCAGGGGTACAGAAAGTTTGGGTTTTGCTATTATAAATAATTTTGAAACCCCCACCACTTATTATTTAAAGTAGTGTTTCTAAAAACAACAATGAACCAAAGGCTGGCACCCAGTTAGGTAAATGCAACATTGTAATACAACTTTTAATTAGATAAAGTTGAATTGTGCCATTATGCAATGCTCATATCCTCAGGAGGAAAGAAGAGATGTAGCGAGATCTACAAGACTATATAAATTAATATCCTTGTAAAGTGTGTGTATTTCTATGGACTTCCCCCATTGACTTTAACCATGTTGTTGTGTATTTTCTATTGCACACATTTTGTTCACATGTCTGATATATATTTTTTTAAATGTATACAATGAGAAATCCTTATCAATGTGGTATGAGTGTTCAAAAGCACATACATAGTGGTGCATATGTTCTATTCTCCACATTCTCCACATTTTAGCAGGCTGAAGTTTTGTGTGTGTGTATGTGTGTGTGTGTGTGTACATATGCATGCTTTCATGGGTATATTACTTCTCCACAGGTTTACAAGTATTGGTAAAAATAAAATGAATCCTATCTGAATAATCCTGCCACAACAAAATCAACCTCTCTTCCTGTTTAACACATCAAAACTTTCAACTGACTGGAAAAAATACTATTTGTACTATGAAGCCTGATAAAAAAAATTCAGTGGATTTCATCTGGAGCAAATTAGAATTGCACCTAACATACTGCCAAGATGTATTCAGTTCAACTTCACTAAAGTTATTACTTTCTTCCAAAAGAAAAAAAATCAGCCATGGCTTAAGTAAATTAACTCAATCAGTGGTGCAGCATAATTTGAACATTTAACAATGTCATAAACATCTTCAAGAAGGCAACTCATTGCCTGTGTGAAAAGTTTTGGAATCAGGTCTCAGATTTATTAGTCATCCTTCAATACCAATTCAATTTGTCAGAGCGAGATATCATTGCATTTTGTACACAATCCAGGGTTTTAAATCAAGGCCAGCATACCATCTAACCTTGGAGCGAGAAAGAATTTATAGTATTGCTGGAAGGGCTATGTCTCAAAGGGATTGAAATCTTTTTGAATAATCCATTCTGATTTTTACCCTAGGAGGCAGAAATAGGACAAATGCTATTATGTTTAACAGAGTAAGAAATAAAATCATACAAACAGTGGAACTGTGTGTGAGAAAGGGAGGGGAGCAGGAAGGCAGAAAGACAGAAAACTTATGTGATTCTCTTGTTTATCGCTTTTGGAATCATACTGTAAGATTCAACTTTTAAAAAGGCCTTTTGTATTGTTTTCCTAGTCAACTTCATTTAAGATTTAGAACCAAATTTATAAAGCATGAGTGCTATGCTGACACCAGATTCATTTGCATTTTCTTGTATATGTATGTTTGATGGACACTGAATTACAGTCACGAAAACCTTTGCAGCTGTCCAAAGTGAGCAGATTATCAGTTCAAACACATATCTCATCAATGTATGTTAAATTGGTGTTATACAAAATAAGCTAGTAACATCAAATTGGATTGACTTGTTTAGCAAACTACAGTATTTCAGTTCACATCCCAGCTTGCCAGATCTCCCATTCTTGATTTGTTGTTGGAATTGATTTTTCTCTGTTCTACGTGATTTTAGAGCAGAGAAGGGAAAAAAACCAATCCTAACGTCAGATGAGTTTCTGAATAAGATGACACACTCTTCAATTTGTGTAATATTCCTTTCACCACATTAGTAAAACCACATTGCAAAGGATTATCATGTGCTTTATGTAGGCATTGAATGTTTGCCATTGTTATGTTGGAATCCACCCTGAGTCCCCTTGGGGAGATATGGTGGATTATATAAATAAACTCTTCTTTCTTTCTTTCTTTCTTTCTTTCTTTCTTTCTTTCTTTCTTTCTTGCTTGCTTGCTTGCTTGCTTGCTTGCTTGCTTGCTTGCTTGCTTGCTTGCTTTCTTGCTTTGCTGTGGGCTCATTTACACAAGGCCAGTTAAACTGCCCAGTAACAACCCTGGATCCAGTATATACATGCTGAGTCATTGTCTAGTCCAGGCATCCTCAAACTGCAGCCCTCCAGCTGTTTGAGCCTCCAACTCCCAGAAGCCCTAATGAGTTTGTTCAATTGTCAGGAATTCTGGGAGTTGAAGGCCCAAACTGCTGGAGGGCGACAGTTTGAGGATGCCTAGTCTAGACAGCTAAATACCACACCTGCCTCACTGGGCTGTCACATCCCCTGTGTTGTTGCTGTTGCTCTACTTCTAACTTGTCACAGAGGTCCATCCAAGCTCCTGGCTGCTGTGGTCACTTCTACTGGGGTCAGAACAGGGCACTTACATGACCAGCAATCTCCATCCAATTTTTCTGCACTAATCATTACAAGGAAAGAGTGGTAGTAGCTATGTCTATCAGGACAGTGAATTGGACTGAATTGAATTCAGTCTCCAATAAGACTTGAACACCGAATGACGTAATCACACTCAAGTTTCATTTGTGAATACTTGGAAAGGCAATCAAGTATATGCACAACAGAATCATAAAGTTGGAGTATGTATGCAATCTGATTCAAATCCTACTTGATACAGAAAATTGAGAGATAGACCATAGCAACAAAAGCCTATCAAGGCCTCCAGGAAGAGATAGCCCACTACCCCTTTGGGTTATTAGTTAAATCTGCTAATCACAGAGTGCCTTCAAACATTCACCCAAAATCTAATCTCATGCAAAATGTAAACTAAAATTTGAGAATAATTTTAGTGCTGTAAATTTCAAGGCTATTCATGGGCTAAGCCTGGATAAAAAAAGTTTTTACGGGAATTATGATGAGAAGTTTCCATGAGTTTATTTCAAAATTACTCCAGGAGAAAGTGTTAAGCCATCTTTTAGCTATTTGCTTTGAATGCCCGCATTGTCATATCTGCAAATTGTTGTGTGTATTTATTTATTAGCACCTAAAACTCATCCTTTCAATATCTTTAAGAATCCTGGTGATCATATTCAAAATATAATCACCATAAGCAGAAGGTGTACATCATTTTGTTCAGTAGCTTCAAATCTCTTCACTAGCAATATATGCAAAAATGATATGCCATTTTCAATCCTAAATAGGGAGGCAGATATTGAAACCCATAATGCTTAGCAATAATGTAGCAGTTTCAAAAGACCCTTAGAATAATATCACTTGGACGGAAATTATTAGAAATGTACATGGTGCCTATGAAAAATATACATACAGTAGCATCCTACAGAAATTAAGTGCTTACAATCCTGTATTGTGCGGCATAATTGTATTGATCTTTCACAACTAAACTATTCAAGTTAGCTTGCTGAAGATTGAGTTATAGAGTCCCACTACAGCAAAAGAAAATGTGCAGCTTTAACAGAAAAGTGCCAGTTGCAGAAAGTTTAGTTGTTTGGGAATATAGTACTAAGGGCTCTTCCAGGCAGGGCTAAATTCTAAAACCAGGATTTTAAATCCCAGTTCCTCCTGATATTTAGTCCAAACAGCAGCCCCAAGCTCCGGGCAGAGGCACTGCCAGCCTCTGTGCTCCATTTCCCCATCAACCTATGAAAGGAAGAGTCTGACTGAGGCTGAAACTTTTTTTCTCCTTCTTCCCTTGAAAGAACCAACAGATAAACTCAAAATTCATAAAATTATCAGGTCTTAGAACTATAAGAGAGATTCTATTCATGTATACATGAACCTCATGTATAAGTTGAGGGTACGGTTTGGGGCAAAAATGATGAATTTTGATAAGTGGGGGTCATTCCACAGAGAGGGGGATGCAGAACTACCACTACCACCACTTTCCACCCAGACATTCCGAAAGGCCAGAAGTAACATAATGACAGAAAAAGTGGAGGGGCAGAATCTTCTTTTAGGTTCTCCAAAGATGGACTTATCTCTCCCTTTTGCCACTCTAATCAGAGATGGGTTTGGCCCCTTTTTTATATGAATTACATTGACTCATGGATGTTGGACTCATTTTCGGTAGTTAATTTTTTGACTAAAATTTCTAGATTTATACCTAAATATATAGAATATACATGGGTTGCTTACCATGTAACCATGGTTCCTTGAGTGGTCACCTGTGAATGCATACATAAGATATTTGCGCCTGCGCAGATATAATTCGGAACCCTCTAGAAGAAAACTCAAAAGCCTCGCTGAAGCCCCGCCCATCACTCCCCCCACCGCCTATATAGCCAGTGGGAGGGGCTTCAGCCCTCACTTCTCTCTAGCGCGAGAGACCGTAAAAACAATGTGAGGGCATGACCAGAGGGGAGGACGGGTGGGCTGTATGCATTCACAGGTGACCACTCAAGGAACCATGGTTACATGGTAAGCAACCCATGTTTGCCTTTTCGTGGTCAACTGTGAATGCATACATAAGATAGAATAGCGAGCTGACTGACCTAGGCCTGGTGGGTAGTCATGCCACCACAGAGAAAAGGACTGCACGTCCAAATCCCGCCTGTCTCTTGGAAAGTATGTCCAGTTTGTAATGGGAGACAAATGTATGATGGGAAGACCATGTGGCCGCACGGCACACTGCATCAAGGGAAACGCCCCTCATGAAGGCCGCCGATGTTGAGACCGCTCTCGTGGAGTGGCCCTTTAACTGTTCTGGCGGTTCCTTCCCAGCCATGCGATAAGCCTGGCGAATAGTCAATACGATCCAGGACGAAAGTCTCTGGGAGGAAACTGGAAGGCCACTGGCGTCCTTCCTATATTTAACAAAGAGTCTGGGTGACTTCCTCACTGGAGCAGTTCTGTCAATATAGTAGGCCAACGCCCTCCTAACATCCAGGAGGTGCAAGCTTGTTTCCATAGGTGTAGTAGGGTTTTGAAACAACGCAGGTAAGACCAATTCTTCAGACATGTGGAATCTAGAAACCACCTTGGGTAAGAAAGTAATATCTGTCCGTAAGGTTACCCTGTCCCTATGAAAGTTGGTGTAAGGGGGATCAGCCCTCAGCGCGCACAGTTCACTTGCGCGTCTGGCGGAGGTGATAGCAACAAGGAACGCAGTCTTCCAAGACAGAAAGGAAAAACCAGTCGATACTAGTGGCTCAAACGGCGGTTTGGTCAATGCTAACAAAACTAGCTCCAGACTCCATACCGGAGTAACAGGAGCAACTGGAGGACGAACACTTTTAAACCCCTTAAGGAAAGTATGTACAACCGGGTCCTCAAAACAGGAGGGGAGGCCCGACCGCTTGCGGTACCAGGAAATGGCCGCTAGGTAGCACTTCAGGGAAGAGTGCGACAATCCTTTTTCGGAAAGGTCAAACAAGAAATCCAATATAGTAGAATTCGAAACTTTCAAAGGGTCCAGCCCCTTGGGGGAGAGAAACCGCGTAAATCTGGACCACTTATATTTATAGGCCTTCTTAGTAGAAGTCTTATGGGCCGCCTCCACAATAGCCAACACTGGCGCTGATAATTGATCCAATGCTGTCACTCTGGAGGGTGCACCCTCCAAGCTGTGAGTCGCAGCTTCCCGACCTCCAGGTATAACACCTGGCCCTGTTGCGCCAGTAGGAGGTCGGCTCTGCGAGTCAGAGGAACAAACTCCCCCTTGGCCATCTCCAGAAGCGGGGAGAACCACTGCTGGCGGGGCCACCACGGCGCAATGAGTATGCAGCGCGCCCTTTCTCTGCGAAGTTTGGCCACCACCCGCAGAAGTAGGGGAAACGGTGGGAAGGCGTACAACAGGTCCTGGCCCCACGGTATCAGGAACGCGTCTCCCAGACACCCCTGTGACAGGTTCGCGTGCGTCCTGGCGCAGAACATGGTGCATTTCTTGTTGTGTCCTGTGGCAAAGAGATCGATTCGTGGGGTGCCCCACGCCCAAAACAGCCGATCGACTTCCTCCTGGTGCAGTGACCACTCGTGGTGGGCCAGAGGAGTCCGGCTCAACGCATCTGCCAGGACGTTCTGTTCGCCTGGGAGATAAGTTGCTAACAGGTAAACGTTCCTTGCGATGCACCATTCCCAGATGGTGAGCGTCAGGGACAGAAGGGTTTTGGAATGTGTTCCCCCTGTTTGTTTATATAAAACATAGTGGTCGTGTTGTCTGTGACCACGTGGATCACCCTGTTGACGACCAGCCTGTCGAAGGAGAGGAGCGCCCTGTGGACCGCCAGGAGCTCCAACACATTGATGTGTAGCGAGCGTTCCTGTTGGTCCCACATGCCCTGGGCCACCAGGTTGCCCGAGTGTGCTCCCCAGCCCGTCATTGACGAATCCGTGGTGATTGTCACTGACGCTGTTGGGGGGTTGAACGGCATCCCTGCGCAGACCTTGGTTTGATCCAGCCACCATAGCAGGGAAGATTTGACCGACTGCGAAAGGCACAAAGACGTAGACGGGTCGTCCGTCCTGGGGCGGAAGACATCCAGAAACCACGACTGCAGGGGCCTGAGGCGTAACCTGGCATAGGGTGTTACAGCCGTCGTGGACGCCATGTGTCCCAAAAGGACCTGGATCTGTCTGGCCCGTAATGTATTGCTGTAGATGGCCTGTAGCAGGAGGGTCCGGAGGGTACAGAATCTGTCGTGGGGCAGGTAAGCTTTCCCTTCCATGGAGTCCAGTACTGCCCCTATGAACTGGATCCGCCGCGTGGGGGTCAAGTGTGACTTGTCTGCATTCACCACCAGACCTAGAGACTGGAGGAGAGACAGTGTGGTGAGTATGTTATTTTGTACTTGGATATGGGAATTCCCTATGATGAGCCAGTCATCTATGTACGGATAGACCGTTATCCCGCGGGTGCGGAGGAACGCGGTCACCACCGCCATGCACTTGGTGAACACGCGGGGGGCGGTGGCCAACCCAAATGGGAGGACATTAAATTGGAATGCCCTATCGCCCACCATGAACGCCAGGAACCTGCGGTGAGGAGGTGCAATGGCGATGTGGAAATAGGCGTCCTTAAGGTCCATTGTGGCGAACCACATACCCCTATCCAAGAGAGGGAGAATGGAGGACAGAGTAACCATCCTAAATTTCTTGGGGATGATGAATTCATTCACTCCCCTTAGGTCTAATATAGGCCTAACTCCCCCATCCCTCTTGGCTATTGCAAAATATCTGGAAAAGAAACAAGTCGTATGCAAATAGGGTGAAACAGGGGATATTGCTCCCTTTTTTAATAAGTTCCCAATTTCCTGCAACAGAACAGGAGATGGAGGTGTAGCCCGGATCTGGCCCACAGGGGGAGGGCATACAAACTCAACAAAGTAACCGCCTCTGACAATATTCAGGACCCACGAGTCCTGAGTGATAGAGGCCCAAACAGCATAAAAACATCTCAGCCTGTCCCCGAAAAATGGAGAATCCAACTGGAGGTACTCGGCCGAGTTCAAATAGGGAAGAATAGGACCTCCCTCTCTAACACGGGGAGGGGGGTCCTCCTCAGGCTCCTCTGCACATGATGCGTCAAAGACGCCGCTTAGAGGCAGGTTGGGGCTTGGAGGCCCCTTGGTAGGGTTGTTGGTAGGGCCTGTTGTTGTTGTAGGGTTGTCTTCGACCTCCCCTGTAGCGGTTATTGCCCCATATCTGGCTCCTACCCCCGCCACGGGAGTAGCCCCCAAAACCCCTGCGAAAGGAGTTACCGGAGGGTTGCCATCTCTGCTTTGGCTGTTGTGCGGATTGCGGCGGAAAGCCGAACCGATGGGCTGCCTGACGGGTTTGGTGCTTCTCTTTTAAGTCCACATCGGTTCCCGGGTTAAACACCCCGTCATGGTGCATGGGTAAGTCCTCCGCCAGTGACTTTCCCTCGTCGGACAGCGTCGACGAGCGCAGCCATGCATAGCGGCGCATTGCCGTAGCATTTGCGAACAATCTACCTGCCGAGTCCGCCATATACTTTGCCAAATATTTTTGAAATTTGGCTAACTGGACTGCCTCCGTTGAAAAAGGCCGTGAGAAACTCTGCTCAGTTGGAGGCAATTGGTCGAGGAATGGGGCCACCTTGTCCCAGAGGTAAGATTGATACCTCGCCATGTAGAGTGCATAATGTGCTATTCTTGCAAATATGCTCGCCGAAAGATGGGCCTTTTTCCCCATCATGTCAATTCGCCGTCCCTCCTTATCTAAGGGGGCAATGGCGGAGCCTTTCGGCCGTTTGGACTTGGCAACATCCACCACCACCGTGTTGGGCTTCTGCGGCCGTAACACCCAGTCGGCGGTGGAGAGATCCACCTTATATAGGGCTTCCGCCTTCCTGGATATAGCCTGGACAGAGTATGGCGGGACCCCCGGAACGTCCATCAGTTTGATGAGGAATGGCGACAGGGGAACCGCGGTGGGTGCCGCTGCCCCCTGTTCCTCCGGGGTCCAGCTAGGGTCCTGGACGGAATCCACAGCTGCGGTCGCAGGGAGTTCTAAAGATGACATCATGCGTCCCATAGTTGCCATAAACTTTGCAAAGTCCGAGGGAAGCTGGGGCTCCTTATCCATTTCCCTCAGGGCCTGCTCCCCTTCCCCCTCAGTGTCAGATGTATACAGTTCATTATCTTGCTCTAGCATAGGCTGTGGATATGGAGGGGGATTGACTGAATTTAAAGCCCTGTCCTGCATCACTGATGTAGAAGGGACAGCAGGGGGCGCAGCTGAGGCAGGCATCTGTGGTGGAAGGCTGGAAAGCGTTCCCGATACCACAGTGAGCTGAGGGGGCACCTGAGGGACGTACAAGCCCCCTGCGGAGGCCCATCGAGTGTCCGAGGGTGGAACCGAAGGGGCAAAGTACACAAGTTGCCCCATCGCGTTCAGCTGCCAAAAACCCTGGCTAGCACTGGGGACCAGGGAAGCAGAGGCAGCTGGCATCGGAGGGGGGAGGACAGATGGTGCAAAGCCCTGGGTGGCGCTTATCCCCAGAGAAGCAGACGCAGCCGGCATCGGGTTAGGGAGCCCGGATGTCGCCAGAAACTGTCGCGCATGCACCCCCGGTGTGGGCATCGGGAGGCCTGCCCATCCCGGCGTCGGGGAGGCGATCCGTGATGGGTCGTTTCCCCTCGGTATGGGGGACCAGCGGGAGCGCTTTCTCCCTCTCCTTTCTGGCTCTGGGGAAGAAGAGCAGGAGGAGCTTGATCTGTCTGCGGCAGAGTGGCGGCGGCGCCGGCGCCGGCGTGATTCCCGGCTGTCATGTCGGGAAGGAGCTCTTGCTCGCCTCTCCCTGGTTAGTCCCTGTGGGGAGGAGGGGGGCGGGTCTTGTGACGGGGAAAGGCCCGGCGGGGGTGGGGCCACCTCCCGGCTCGAAGCAGCAGCGTCGGAGAGAGGAGCCTCCTGGAGCAGCGGTGCTGGGAGGGAAGGTGAAGGCATTGCCTGGGACGGCCTCTCATCTACAAGAGGCGTCCCCGCCCGAGCCGCGCGCTCCTGCGTCTGCGCAGAGAGGGCATTGGTGGGCGCCATATTTGCTGTCGCTGTTGCTAATGGAGGTGAGGCAGAAATTGGTAAGGCCTCCGTTCCCGCCAAACCCGAGGCGCTCTCAGTTGTTAAAGAAGGCTGGGCGCCATCTTTGAGGTCTGTCGTCTTTCCTTTTCTTGTCTTTTTCTTTGGAGGAGCCGCCATCTTCTTTCCCTTCACAGGCACCTCGTCAATGGCTGTCAACTCCTAAAAGCAGGGCTTTAAGCCTGATCGCTCGGTTTTTCCTCGTTTGCGAGGAGAAACGTTGGCAGATGGGGCACATATGGGCCAGATGACCCCCCCCCCCCTAGACATGCCAGGCAAGAGTCATGGCGATCATTGTCTGGCAGGAGGTTAGGGCAGGTGGAACACCTTTTAAAGCCCATTGTCAGAGACATAGCCAAATCTCTGAGGGATGGTCTAACGCAATCCAGTTATCCGAACAAGAAGATTAACTCACTAGTGAAGCACGGTCCGAGTCAGCGTAGGAGAGTGTTAGAATAGTCAGGTTCAGTCCAGAGGTCAACACACGTTAAGGTCAGTCCGTATGAATAATGCAGCAGTAATTTCCTTAGAAATCACCAGAAAGCAAGAGGGTTCCCTCTATCTGCTTGCTCGAGCGCGGATGGAGAGAAGTGAGGGCTGAAGCCCCTCCCACTGGCTATATAGGCGGTGGGGGGAGTGATGGGCGGGGCTTCAGCGAGGCTTTTGAGTTTTCTTCTAGAGGGTTCCAAATTATATCTGCGCAGGCGCAAATATCTTATGTATGCATTCACAGTTGACCACGAAAAGGCAAATTAAAGATATAATTCATCATCATAATTACTTATAAAGTAAAATATAAAAGATTCAATGGCTTCTTAAAACATACTAGTTTCAAGACACAATCCATTATCATAACTAATAATAAAGAAAATTACAATTGAATGAATGGCTTCTTGAAACGTGCAAGTATACAGTGTTAGAAACTAATAATAATAATAATAATAATAATCTTTATTTATAGACCACCCTTTCTCCATGAAAGGCCTCAGAGTGGTTACTAGTCATATTTTCTATTAAATATCCCAGTATTTATCAAACAATAAGTAATCTTGGCCTCTATCCAGTTATGTTCTTACAAGGATTGATTTGCTAATGTCAAGAATGTAATTTTTCACTAAATTAATTCTTGAATTCACATTCTGCTCTGAGAAAATAGTATTTGTGTGCAAAAAATGCTGGATATAAGTTTTGAATAGAATAAGTTCTCTCACACACTCCCCACACAGACACCTATGCATTTTGATGCAAAAAGAAACTTGCAAATTTTTGGCCGAATGAGTCCTAAACTGTGAGCATTGTTTTCAGCTCAAAATTATTCTAATCTAGGGTGGGGTTTTTTTATAAACATGTTTTCCAACACTTTTCTTATAATTTTGAGCATCCTTTACAGCTCTAACTAGTAGCCACATATTTTCTCAGTTAATAGAAAGATTCTGTTTGTGTAAGTGGGTGCACATAGGTTGTCTAACCTCTTGCACAGTAAGGCGAGATGGAATCCAACCAACCTAAGGTTTCTGTCAAAAGGATATGTGATAATCCTCCCACACTCTTCTCCATATAATAGGCCCCAGCAAATTTCCCCAATGTTATTTGGGGAATTTCCCCCCAATTTTGGAGGGTTGATGCCTGCTATTCCGCTGGTGGAAGCTTTCACCTGGTAGAAGAACATAAGTTTCACCCTTGAAGATCAATTATGATGTAAATGCCTTTATAGATGAAATATGCAGAAATTTATTGAAGAACTACTATTAGCAAATACATCAAAAATCATTCAGTCTTCAGGCTAATATTTTCACCTTTCAGCAATCTTCACTACAAGGAGATGACTACTGATATTGTCACCTGGTTCATAGACCAATACTTCGTTCAAAAGCTGGTATCTAACCTGATCTCATGAGTCAAAAATGCATGTTATTTTCTTTTGTATACACATAAGTGTCTTGTACAATCAAATGAACCATGAGATTACTGTTAACAGTATTGACTTGCATTTCTGGGATGACACCCATGGCATAGCTTTTGATGTCCTACATTGGATCACATCATTGGAATGTTTGATGTGAGAAGAGAGGTGACACTTGATATGAACAAATGAAAGCACTGAAATCTATCACATTCCACAACTATGGGGATTTAAGAGTGATGTATCTTTTTTAAAAAATCAATATTTTCTTATGTGTACACCTGAGTGCTGTATTTTCAATTCCTGCTCATAACTACACACAAATCAATTAATGACAGTTTTGAGATTTATATAGTTTGGGGATATACAAAGAAATGTATATCAAGCTCTGCTGCTAAAATAACATTTGTTTTTAAAATAGATTTTGAAATGTATATTTCAACAGGTTGTGTGTATGCATATTCAAGTGTTTTTGGGATAATTTGACAATTATATTTCCAGGGATCATTTACTGAACCACAGCATAATATATGGCACCAGTATTTGTTTTTAGGGTTCTGTATAATAGCTTCTGTTGATAATAACATTTTCTGTCACCATTGTGGAAAAGCCTAGGAAAACATCCCTTTCACACTTCCTGAGACTTAAGAAAAGAAATTCCCTTTGTCTTGAGAAGTCATATATTCGTAAGGCTTTGTAGGATTTCATAAAAATAAATATATATGCAAGAGGTATTTTAAAATGTGAGCAACCAAAATGTACAGTATGTCTAAGTGAAACTGCTTTAAACAATGGGGTAAATGTGTAAATAATTATACCAATTAGAAAAAAGTGTACAACATTCTGTGTGGACATTGAAAACACAATCTGTCAGTCTAATACCAAACAAGGTGGAAATAAAACCCAGTTGAGATTCGAAGAAACAGAAAGAATTTGAATTTATTTATTTACTTATTTTACTATACTTGTATGCTGCCTTTCTCAGCCTATTGGCGACTCAAGGCGGTTTACAAGTTAGTACACACAATAGCAAAATACAGATTAAACATTAAAACAATATGAAACCACAATAGGAACAATAAAAACCAACATCATTATCATTAACGTCTCCTAGTTTAAAACATTGTCCAAAATCCATTGTCAAGTGATTCCATTTCCTATGTCAGTTACTCTGCATTTGTAAACACTTGCTCATATAACCATACCTTAACTTGTATCTGGAACGTTAAGAGTGAGGGAGCTGATCTAATCTTCTTAGGGAGGGTGTTCTATAGCCGAGGGGCCACCACAGAGAAAGCCCTGTTTCTCATCCCGCCAAACGTACTTGTGATGAAGGCGGGATCGAGAGCAGGGCCTCACCAGACTATTTTAAAACCCTAGGTGGTTCATAAGGGGAGATGCGTTTGGACAGGGAAGTTGGGCCAGAACCATTTAGGGCTTTATAGGCTAAAGCCAGCTCTTTGAATTGTGCTTGGTAGCAGACTGGCAGTCAGTGGAGCTGGAGCAGCAGAGGAGTTGTATGCTCCCTGAGCACCGCTCCTGTTAGCAACCTGGCTGCTATCCGTTGGAGCATTTGAAGCTTCTGGACAGTCTTCAAAGGTAACCCCATGTAGAGCACATTGCAGTAATCTTTACGGGATGTAACCAGAGCGTGGACTATCGTGGCCAAGTCAGACTTCCCAAAGTACGGACGCAGCTGGTGCCCAAGTTTTAGCTGTGCGAATGCTCCCCTGGTTACTGCTGAAACTTGGGGTTCCAAGCTCAGCAATGAGTCCAGAATCACACCCAAGCTGCGAACCTGTGTCTTCAGGGGGAGTATAACCCCATCCAACACAGGTTGTTACCTTATGTCCTGTTTGGCCTTACGACTGACCAGGTGATATCTGTCTTGTCTGGATTCAGTTTCAATTTGTTCACCCTCATCCAGATCATCACAGCAGCCAAGCACCAGTTCAGGACCTAAACAACCTCCTTAGTAGAAGGTGGGAAGGAGTGACAGAGTTGAACATCATCAATGTACAGATGACCCCGAAACTCCGGATGATCTCCCCCAATGGCTTCATGTATATGTTAAACCAGGGCTGTCCAACTTCTACCGGACCGGGGGCCTGAATTCTGGTCACTGATCCCCTGGGGGGCCTTAGGGTCTGCCTCCGCCCCCGGCTCCTTAATTTGCATTCCTTTCAGAGCTTATTTAGAAAGGATTGAAACCAGAAATTTACAAAACTGGAATTTTATTTCTCATGGGGGTTGGTTTTGATTTTTCCCTTTCTCTGCTCAGGAATCAATATTTGCATAATCCAGTTTGAGTCACCATCACTGTAAAAGTTTAGGAAGAAGTGAGGTTTATATACGGATGAGCTTGCAAGTAAGCTCTGGATGTGAGGGCGATCACTGAAGTGAAGGAAGGGAGGGGGACCCATGAGAAGGAGCAGGAGGTGGCGCCATCTCTGCCTCACAAAGACGGAGCATGCCGATTGGCGGGGGGGGAGGGAGGGAGCCTGCAGGCTCCCTACTCCTCCTACTCCCTCCCCCCTCCCCGCCATGAAAAAATATATTAAAAATAATAATAATAAAATAAAATAAAATTTTTTTATTTTAAACAGCCGATTTTTTTAAAGGGTAGGGGGCCATAGGGAAGTGGCCGGGGGGCGCGTATATGGCCCGGGGGCCAACAGTTGGGCAGCCCTGTGTTAACCAACATGGGGGCAGTATTGAGTCCTGAGACAATGGTTGTGGGGTTGAATAGGTGTCCCCCAACAACATCTTCTGGGTGCGACCCTCTAGAAAGGACCAGAGCCACTGTAAAACAGTGCCTCCCAGGCCCATTCTGGTGAGGCATCCCAGAAGGATACCATGGCCAATGGTATTGAAGGCCGCTGAGAAGTCCAGCAGAACCAATATGGACACACTCCCCTTGTCCAGCTCCCGGCATAGATAATCAACTAAGGCGACCAAGGCTGTCTCAGTTCCATGTACCGGTCTAAAACCAGACTGTACCGGATCCAGATAATCCATGTCTTCCAAGAATACCTGGAGTTGTGAGGCCACCACATGTTCCAGGACTTTGCTCAAAAAGGGGGAGATTGGAAATAGGCCAATAGTTGATGAATTGAGTGGGGTCCAGTGATGGTTTCTTCAACAGTAGTTTTATTACAGCTTGTTGTAAGCTCGCTGGAAGGTTGCCTTCCCAGAGGGAGGCATTAAGCACCACCTTCACCCACTCGGCCAATCGCCCTCTGGCCTCCTTTAAAAGCCAGTGAAGGTGGTGTTTAATGCCTCACTCCAGAAAAGCAACATTCCAGCAAGCTTAAAACAAGCTGTAATTTATGAAGGAAAGCTCATAGTTAAAGATAAAGGTTTTGCCCTGACATTAAGTCCAGTTGTGTCCGACTCTGGGGGTTGTTGCTCATCTCCATTTCTTAGCCAAAGAGCCAGCGTTGTCCATAGAACACCTCCAAGGTTATGTGGGCAGCATGGCTGCATGGAGTGCTGTTACCTTCCCACTCCGGTGGGAAGGTAACATTTGCATGTTTACGAACTGCTAGGCTGGCAGATGCTGGGGCTAACAGTGATAGCTCACCCCACTCTCCAGATTCTAACCTGTGATCAGCAAGTTCAGCAGCTCAGTGCTTTAACCCAGTGTGCCACCGGGAGCTCCAGGAAGGCTCATAACGCATTGAAATCATAGGTACAAACTAGTGTGATGGATTTCAGTATGATTCAAGCTGAGCTACTTTTCTCTGAATGGAGGAAGTAGTGTTCATCAATGTATATGTGAATGCCCTGTTGTTTGACAGCCACAGTGATCATACATTATGAATTTTAAAAACCCTGAAGTTGTTCAAATAATACTAAACTCAAGTATTCTTCATTTATAATATAGTTTCTGTGCAATTTCTAACTCAGAGTTGCATTAAATATTTTATGATTCATTATTAATCTGCCTCTCAATGCCTTGAAAATTCTAATGTATCTAATTACATCAATTCTATTGGAAAACTGTTGGAATGAAGGTGGCATTTTAATATCAATTTGCATATTACTGGAACTGCAATCAAAAAATGAAAATAATTTGAAACCTAATATTACTAGTTCACACTTGGATGTTTTGCTGTTGTTTGGCAAAGTGATTTAAAATATTAAAAATTTACTATTAAAATGTAATTAGATAAATGCAAGTTTATTTTTATAATAATAATAGGGTGGGGTTCAACTCAGTTGTACAGTTTGAAAAGTTTACTTTTCATATACTTCTCCCAGAATTCTTCAGTCGGCATGGTGAGTTGGGGATTCTAGAATATATGGTTGAATTTTTTTCCACATCTTTGCTTAATTGTGTGTGACTATGAAGCAGTTTTGAACTCATCGGGTCTAGTTGATAACATCATAACTGTCCAATAGGATGCTAGCCAATAAACAGCATCTCATAACTCCCAATCCAATAACTCCAAATTGCAGTTTCTCAAGTCACTCCTGACACGAAAAAAAACTCCCAATAAAAGAAAAATGGAAGTGGGAGATAGATAGAGAACTGTAGGCATGTGCGATTGATATAAAAAATGTTTCAAATGTAATTATGAAATTAGAGTGTGCTGTCATTTAATTTCCAAAGTGTTTCTAAAGTATAGTTAGTAAAAATTTCATTGCTATAACAAGAGTAACAAAAATTCATTACTTTTTTGTTATTGTAATTGCACATAATTACTATAATTGGGGAAGCTTTGGGGGCTCTTTTCTCATTTTTACAGCTATTGTGGTGAAACATGTTACAATGCTAGAACACATCTAGCACTCTTAGCCCATCAAGTTTCAGTGGATTTCAGGGTAATTTTCAAGGTTTTTATAAATAACATATTTTTTATATAAAAAAACCAAACAAACCACAAGCTCTATCTCCTTGAACTTTCAGAAATATCTCTACATCTACTGATTTTAGGGACTTTTCAAATGTTTTGACTTTTTTTTAAAAAAAAGCCACAACAGCTATCTCATTGAATGCCTCTCATATTAACCAATATAAGCCAATATAAAACAAATCTCCATTGAGTTGGAGGGGACCCCCAAGGGCTATCTAGTTCAACGCTCTTCTTTCAGGCTGAAGGGCACCATCCAGACTTTTCTGACAGATAGCCATCTAGCCTCTAAACTAATTAATATCCTTCACTTACTGAGTTGGAAGGTCCATCCATTTAGGGATTTCTTCCCAGCCCAGCACAAATATTTACTTAATATAAATATCAGTCAATCCTCCTCTTTACAGATTAAAAGATGTATTGGAACTCCGGCTGCTACAGAGGGAAAATAGCTCTCCCCTATCCTGATCGGGGCTTTCTGATGCAAGCAGAATTCTGGGAAATGTAGTTCAGGGCAGGGCCTTTTGAATTCTCTGGCATAGGGCTTCTCGCCTTCCCAAATTACATTTTCCAGAGTTCTGTGCTTTCTCAGTCTTTTCCCCAATGAACACTGCTACCTGCTTTCTCTTCCCTAATGGCAAGAGGCCATTACTCTAAAGAGCAAAGGCACCTTTTTTTGGCTTTGCTTTACTTCCTCGCACTGAAAATAAAACTGATTTTGGGAAGGTTCCAAGATTTACAAAATGCAAATGAAAATGTATTGGGTAAGTTTAGATTCTCAAGGTTTTTATATGGGCCATGCCCATGTGTCAGACATCACAGTGTAAGTACAAATTTAACAAATTTGATGCGACTTATGATAACAAATGAAAAAAATGCACACCCCTAGAGAACTGCAGTGAAATTATACTTGGAAATGTTCACATCATTACATGGATGCAAAAAAGTGAGAGAAATCTTGCTCTTCCTACTGTGTGTTGAGTTGAATGCATTCTGAAAATGTCAGAAATAAGGGCAATATTTTTCAAAAGACTGACATCTCTGGGTAAGTATGGGAGGCAGGATTCAAGTGCACCATTCATTCTTAAACTTTTGCAAAACACATCCCTTCTATCCAAATGTTGTTCGTTTTAATAAAGATGATATCCTTAACAAAATGCCAAGATAGGAAAATGATAATACAGTGGCACATGAATATTTCCCTCTTTTAACCAACTTCCCTCTGACATGGGCCCCAGTTCAGTATCATTTTAAAAACAAACATTGGGAGGCTTCCATAGTTAAAGGCATTGATTTCACATATAGACGAAACACTGCTATGACATACCTTAGTCCAGTGTTTTTCAACCTTTTTTGAGCCGTGGCACATTTTTTACATTTACAAAATCCTGGGACACACCACCAACCAAAATGACACAAAATGACACTCTAACACAGTAATACATATAGTTAATATGTTTTTAAATGTATTTATACACTCAGTGTGAAACCTAGACCTGGTTCGATGAACACAACATAGATATCCTGGCAGGAATGGCAGAAAGACACAAACTTCCCACACAGAACTGCCATAACCAAAAGAAAATACTATAAGAGTTTGGTGGGCATTGACCTTGGGTTTTGGAGTTGTAGTTCACCTATATCCAGAGAGCACTGTGGACTCAAACAATGTTGGATCAGGACCAAACTTGGCATGAATACTCAATATGCCTAAATGTGAACACAGATGGAGTTTGGGGAAAATAGACCTTGACATTTGGGAGTTACAGTTTCTGGGATTTGTAGTTAACACACAATCAAAGGTCATCCTGAACTCTTGCAACAATGGAATTGAATCAAACTTGGCATATTGAACTCTCATTACCAACAGAAAGTACTGAAAGGGTTTGCTTGGGAATTGACCTTGAGTTTGGAAGTTGTAGTTCACCTACACCCAGAGAGCACTGTGGACTCAAACAATGTTATGTTATGTTGGTTTTTTTTCTATCCAGAATCACAATGTTGGAAGGATTCACCACTTTAAGGTCCCTAAAACAGGCATGGGAAAACTTCGGCCCTCTGGGTGCTTTGGACTTCAATTCCCACCATTCCTAACAGCCTGAGGCCATTTTCTGCTTAAATGGCTGGGGGGGGGGGAGAGAGGAAAAGAGCCTGAGGCTGCTAGGAATGGTGGGAGTTGGAGTCCAAAACACCTGGAAGGTCCAAGTTTGCCCATGCCAGCTTTCGACAGAGACCTCTTCCTCCCCCTTCCCCTTTGCACCCTTTCTTCCCCCTCCTGCCAAACACTTACTTTTTCTTCTACACTGCCGCTTCTGCAGCCATTTTGATCCAAGGGGGAAGCATTAGTGTGTTCAGGAGGGGAGGGGGGAGGGAGGATGACGTGACCCATGTGGGCGCTACTGTGCAGACTCATCACAGAGCAAAGCGAGGCAAAGCGAGCAGAGCGAGGCTGGGAAGAAGGGAGCCCAAGTGGAGAAGAAAAAGTGTTTGGCAGGAGGGGGAAGAAAGGGCATTGGAGGTTCCAATTTCCCACGGCACAACCGATGATCACTCGTGGCAGACTAGTGTGCCACGGTACACTGGTTGGGAAACACTGCCTTAGTCAATGGTAGGCTGGCATTCATGCAATATTGCATCGTTGAACAAGTGCAAATATTGATAGAGGAAATAGCAAAGCTGTGTAAGACATAGGTGCAGTAAACAGAGAACATTCATATAGGTAGACTTTATAGTTGCACATGTTCAGTATATATGCATATAGCTGTGTACATCTCATACATACTGTACACACACACACACACACACACACTCCTCTGTTCAGAGTCAACAGATGGCAGCTTCTATGCATGTATTGCAACAAAGTGTAAGATTTCTGCAGCACCCCTGCTATCCATTTTTTCTCAATTGTGAAAAGCTATAGCTATTGAGCAACCTAATACATGAAAAAAAGCTTGCAGGTACAAAAGGAAAATGTATTGGCCTACTAGAATAGAGAATCTCTTTCATGTTGCTTTTCTATTTGATTTGTATGTGCCTTTTCAATATATCAGTCTTTATATCTTTTACTCTGCACTCAATTTTTATGCTTCGGACAAAATTCAGATTTTCTCCAAAGCATGTGTTATCGGAAAAGTTGGTAGATAGATGCAAAGGCAACAAAGCATCCTTGTTACTTCTTTCAGCAACCCCCCCCCCCCCCCCTGATCATAACATTTGTTACCTAAAATAAAATGAGCTGATACGAGAGTGCTGGAAGCCTTGTCAGAAGTCTACAGTCACAGTTTACTGCCTAATCAGGAAAGAATTGAAATCTTGATTGGCTTTATTTGTTGGCTGATTGAAACAGTGAGATAGGAAGTCCTGGACAGATTAATTAATTTGTGCTGGGGAATCCAAACTTAATCTAAAGGATGCTGTCAGTTTGAGTGATGGCTGTGTAACAGAAGAAGGTTTCTTTTAAAAAACACCTTCACTTTTGTGGCACTTTAATGCAGGGCTTTGTCTATTTAACCAATTCATTTTCCCCTCTCTACTGAAAATATATTCCCAGTGTATAGAAAAAATACAGTTGCCTGTGGATTTAAAAAACAGACTTTTATAAAATTAAGCAAAAGAAATATTGTAAAGAAATGATGAAATTTCATGTATAGTTTCCTAGAAAGTATAAATATTATTCAGTGAAATAGATTTAAGCTCTGTGTAAACATGAATAGAATTGTCATGTCATTATCATGTTGAAACCATTTCCAGACTCTCTATCTCTATCACAATACAGTTAGCTCTCCACTTTTACCAGGACTCTCATGAAAGTGAAAAAACACAAATGAAAAAAAAAGTTCCAAAGAGAACACCTCTCTGGGAATCTTTTGGTCTTCCAGAGGAATTCAGTGGTCAACTCCTGCCTGAAGCTGACCATGGAACTGCACTGGAGGATCTACAAATAATGAGGGAAGTGTCCTTTCTAGCGATCTCTATATCCTTCAACATAACTCTATGATCAGCCACCAGTTGAAATTTACCATGGTGATACTGGAGAACCTAGAGATTAATAGAAAGAGCATTGTGACTAAATCTATAAATAACCAAAACCTCAAATATCGAACCTGTAAACCTGTAAATTTGGGTGGATTTCAAGACCTACCAGGGTTCCTGAGAAGTTGCAAAAAATAAAATCATTTCCCTTTTTAAGACTATGTGTGTGTTGTTTATTTGTTTGTTTGTTTTACATAATTCCACATTTCATTTGCACAGAATATATGTGTTGACATCAAAAATGCTTTCCGAGCAAAACAAAGAACTATGGAAATAAGACTCTTAGGGAGCTACAAATGTGTAACCTAGAGTTTAAAATCTCTACATATTAATAATCCCTATCTATGTTCTAGTTCAGTGGGTTTTCATTGGAGCTTTGAAAACTTCATAGCCACTGTATCTGAGAGGATACATTCCCCTTTTCCTTGAAAAGAAGCTTAATGACATTTACACCACCATCCAACACGCAAGTGATTTCCAACAGGGAAGAGTATGGAGGGATTGTAGCAGAGATCTCACTTCTGCTTATTATATTGGTTATTGCCCATGGGAGTCTAAAAATCCCAGTCAGTTCCTTTCCAATCAGCAAGGAGATGGACCACTGTCAATTGCAATACCTTATGTCTGATCGGAGGTTTAGGCCAGGAGTCACTGGGTAGCTGTGTAATTAGGGTGATTATGCATTTTTAACTAACCAAGAAGTTTCAGTCCTATATGCATTTGCTTGGGGGGTAGAATAAATTCTGAACTACAAATTGTCTTCAAAAATGTGCAATTCCTCAATGACTTTATCACAAAGAAAAAAATGATAAAATGATAAAATGGTTTGCTCTTGTCCAAGAGAATGGTATTTATGAAGATTTATATCTGTATTTTTTTTCTTGTGGAACACTTCTATGAGGTAGGCTATTTGCATACAAATTGCTCTCACCAAAACATTGCTTAAAGGAAGGGATAGCAAATCACCCATATTGGGAAAAAGATGGAATAGTCAATCAATAAATATAAATTACTCTCCATCCAAATATGACTGCTCTCCCATATCAAACATTGCATCTAGCCTTTTGTAACACTGATCATTTTTACCTAAGGGTGCCATTTTATAAAGGTAGCAAATATCCTAGGAGTGAGTAAGCATGATCTCTTTTGAATGATCTTGCACACAACATTTTGTGCATAATTTAATTAAATCTCAGCCGCTTTGATTTGCCCTCCAACCCCCTGAACAAAAGAGACGAAACACAAAATATTGGGTTCAAATTGAGCAACTTTTATTTAAAGTTACCTATTTAAATTTCCTTAAGTCTAACTCAGAGGGTATCAGGAATCAAGGTGTATCCCAGCCGAGGTATCATCTCCCCTCGGCTAACGATATCAATTTTCGGGCAAAACACCTGGATTCCCTGATTATCCAACCAGGGCAACCCTTTAAGGGAAATGAATGAGAGGTCTGTTCTCAAGATCATGAGATCAGCCTCTTCCATTCCAGGGCCATTTCACTTTACTCACCCCTCACCTTGAACTTTAAGGTGAGTGTTTAACTTAATGGCCCTCACCCCTGAAGGAGGTGCCTTAGGTGCACACCGACTATGGAATTTCCCTAGCTATTTTCCGCTAAGCCTATTTAATTACATTCCACTCCCCTTACTAGCCCCTACTACGCAAAGGGGTAGGCAAAAAACTCCCCTCCACAGTTAAGGTGGAAGGGGAGAAAATTCCTCACCCGATCCTCTTAGTTAAAGAGCAATCAAAAATCTTTACTGCTAATGGGCGGGAGTGGTGGGTCGACGTCCGAGCTCAGAATGAGCTGTGAGGAGGCTGGCCTTCCCCATTAAGGCCACGCCCCCTGCCTCTGATAGGTTCAACAACGAACCTCCTCTTTTTCCGGTGGAGGGGGCAAATTCCTCTCTCTCCTGGCTTTGCCAGGAGATAAAGGCTGTTTTCTATAAAGAAATGAGGTCTTTATCCTTCTCTGCCAAAGAGTTTTGCTCCCAAGATTCCATCATATTGAGCCATGGGAGTCAAACTACATTAATTCTACATTGTAGAGTAGTGGTTCCCAACCTTTGATCCTCCAGTTGTTTTGGACTTCAACTCTCAGCTATCACAGTCAGCTTACCAGTTGTTAGAAATTATGGGAGCTGAAGTCCAAAACGCCTGGAGGACCAAAGGTTGGTAACTACTAGTGTAGAGCAAAGCAAGTTTTCTTTCACAGTACCCAATTATAGTAATATTTATTTATTTATTTACTGTATTTATATACCGCCTTTTTCACCCCTGGGGGGACTCAATGTGGTTTACAACATACTAATGGCAAAAATTCAATGCCAACATACAGAACACAATGAAATCATGATAGCTAATTACTACATATAAATATGAACTTAAAATCAATTAAAAACCATCAAACATAAGACATACATAAAATTTAAATATTCAGACAAGCATAAAATCATCCTACGATAAACATTAAAATCCCATGATCCAAAAATTGTATATCATAGCCATTCCAAATTGTCATTGCACATGTTCTTAATTATTCTTTGTACTGCATTATTTATTAGCCGAAGGCTTGATTCCACAACCACGTCTTTGTTCTTCTTCTAAAGGCCAGGAGGGAAGGCACTGATGTAATCTCATTGGGGAGGGAGTTCCAGATCTGAGTAACCACAACTGAGAAGGCCCTGTCTCTCATCCCTGCCAACCACACTTGCGACAAAGGCTGGAGTGAGAGCAGAGCCTCCCCAGATTATCTTAACCTTCATGATGGTTCATAGAGGGACATACATTCGGACAGGTAAGCTGGGTCGGAACCATTTGGGGCTTTATAGGCTAAACCATCACTATGAATTGTACTCTATAGCAGACTGGCAGCAAGTGGAGCTGGTGTAAAAGGGGGTTGTATGTTCCCTGTACCCCGCTGTGGTGAGTAATCTAGCTACTGCCCATTGGTCAATTGAAGCTTCAATTGGACAATTGAAGCTTCTGAGCATGGGGTTTTGATTCCATCATGGCATTATCCTATGAACTCCTGGTATTTGTAGTTTGGTGAGGAATGAGATTCCTGGCTGAAAATTCACAGCAGCACATCTTAAATTGCAAATCTGAAAATTGCATACAATGTAACTTTGACAGTTAAGGTGGAACAATAGTGCTATAATTAAGTCATGTGAAAACTGAGGATCCCCTGCATAGTCTTAAAGTTAATACACAAGAAGGAGAGCTTGTTAGCCTTAATAAAGATGATGGCTAATCCCGGAAATGTATTGTATGACCATGTGCTGAGTTTTAGAATTTTTAACCCTTTGGTTTTTTAACATTGTTGTATCTTGTTGTTTTTATCGAATGTTGCTGTGATCCGCCCCGAGCCTGCGGGGAGGAGCAGAATATAAAACTGAATAAATAAATAAATAAATAAAATGTTCTGAAAACATTATCTTGTGCTAGAACACATTCCACATCACTGATTTTACCACTATTCAGATTGTGCAAAGAGCCTCAATGAATTGAGGAGGAAGGGCAGGACTAAATTGGTAGGAGAGAATTCCATCCACTGATGTCATTTCATTGCCAGCACAGCAGCACAAGAATGATTCCATCACATAGGATGAATGAGGGACTGTAAGATGTTGAGAAGGTTTGCTGATCAATAGTGGTGGATAGGATAGGTTAATTGCAGGGAGGAGTCAAACTGGTAACAGGATGCGTGCAGCTTCAATGCTAGTTTGTGTCCCTCATGTAATAAGTCCAAAGTCAAATGTCAAATAATGCTGATCACATCATTTCCTTGTGAAAAAGAGATAGCAGAAGCAAGCACGAGATGGACTTTTAGACAGACTAAGTAGAGGATAAATCCCTTCCAAATCCCTTAAATTATTATTTTCTCAATTCTCAAGCTATTTTTTCCATACCAGCAAGAAAACAATGTAAACAATTGCACATGCACAAGCAAACAGTGTAACCTTTCCCAAAGAGACACCGATTCACTCTCTTTTCATCCCTTTCTTCTTACTTTTTAAATAAAGCACTTCAAAATAATTTCTTTATCCAAAAGCTCTGAAGCAGTTATTAAACCAGCTGTTTTTAAAAGTACACAAATCTGCTAAGTTGCAGTTGGGTAACTGTTAAATGTTAGAGCAGAGAATGATCAGGATGTAGCAGATGGCCTGGGAATGGGTTAGAAAATGGCAAAGTTAATACCAGCAGACTGAGATGTTCATTTGTGCTGTAGTATGTGCAGACAGGGTGAATAATGAAGGTTCTGTAATAATTGTGTAAATCCCAACATTATTAAACTGATTCAGCTGGGGTTTCTTAATATATGGGAAGCACTTGATGTACTTTGAGTAACACCTCCTCTTTGCTAAAGCTGTTCTCATTAACTCAGACTGCTTTATTTGCTGTGACCTCAGTGTTCCTGTTTAGTAATGAGTTGAATGAGAATTAGAAGTCTGCTTTCATTCTTAATATTCAGAGAAGAAGCAATGTTAAGAAAAGTGCAAAGTTCTCAGTATAGTACTGCAATGACTCTGGAGGATTGGATGGCACTGAAATTTAACCACACAATTGTCTGATCATCTTCAAGAAGCATAAAGGTTATTAAGGAAATTAAGATCAATATATTCACACAACACAACCTATGAATGATCATATGGCCAAGAGAGCATATAAAATGCATTAGACAAGGGACCCCTTCACATGGCCCATGGGGGTTATGCTGTTTTGCGGGCAGTTGCCAGCAAAAGGGAAGGCATGTGAGGTGCCTCATAGCATCCTGCATGTTCTCCCTTCTTCCCCCATTACATGGTGGGGATGTGGGACAGGGTGCGTTGGCACCCTCTTCCCATCACATGTTACCCCCACCGTCCTTTTCACCATCATAAAGGGAAAAGGGGAGGAACGTGTGGGCAACTCCATTGGAGCTACCCAAAACACACTTTCCTCCTTCTGGTGGAGGAGGAAGCACCTTTTGGCACTTTCCCTCCACTTTGGGAAAATGTGGGTGGGGCCTGCCATGTATCCCATGATGGCGCCTTGCAGGACCTGTCCAAGCCACAGATAAAAGCAGCAAAACATGCCTATTTTGCCTCATGTAGAGAAGTGCCAAGTCTCTCTATGTGTGCTTTTTCATGCACAAAGTATGTGTTTAAGGCTTAAAGAGATATAATGTATTATTTCCCCAAGAATAGACTTGAAATCAAGTTTAAGGTAAATAAGGACCATTAGACAGATTCATGGATACCAAGTGTATCGGTAGTTACTGAAAAGGACATTCAAGTGCCACCTCGGAGTTGGTTGAGGTAGGCAGGATTTCCCTGGGTACTGGTTGTGGGGGGTCGGGAGCAGGTCAGGGTTTTGCCCTCCCTTCTGCTCGAGATCCCCGTGTACAACTGGTGGGCCACTGTGTGATACAGAATGCTGGACTAGATGGGCTGAGGTCCGATTCAGCATGGCTCTTCTTATGTTCTTATCTTCTTATGTTCCACACAGCCATATAACCCAGAATATCATCTGGGTTGAACTGAGTTGTCTGAGTCCACACTACCATAGATTCCAGTTCAAAGCAGACATTGTGGGATTTTATTCCGCCGTGTGGAAGGGGCCTAGGAAAGTTTTACTTCAGCAAAATCAAAGCAACAGGAGCAAGTCCACAAAAATAAAGCGGTTTCTTGACACAGTCTTATGGAGTTTCCTCAATAAAGCAAATCCACTTATACAAGTGAGACGCCAAACTGGGAACAAATCAGGAACAAAGGCTAGGTGATGGATTAGTTGCCGGCAGCAGCAGGCTATTCCCCTGCTTCTGATTTATAGCCCCAGCCCATCACACATGTGTCTTTAGAAAGTGGTCTGATGGCTGTGCATCTTCCATCAATACTTACTGACCTACACCTTGCTTGCTGCTCCTTTTGATGTTCCTGAAAACTAGGAATAGCCAGAGTGCTCCTCTTCTTCCTCCAAGGGAGACCTGACCACCTGGTCAGTATCCCCAACCACTTTCTCTTCAGCTTTCTCTTCTTCCAACTCATCCTCAGAAGAAAAGGAAGAGAAAACAGGTTGTAGTTCCAATGAAGTAAGGTGTAACCAACTCAAATTAGTTATTTAAATAAATGAGGCCCAGTTTGATTCTACACTTTTTTTTAATAAGGAGGAAACTTCTTCAACTAGGAATAAGAGATACCTCCAAATTCATTCATTCATTCATTTAATTGCACTGGGTGCATTTTTTCATTTGATCTGTAGGTCTTGGGAGCAAATTGCTTTTGGATAATGTGTGTGTTTCAAGACAGATACCTTTAATGGATACATGTTTCATAGGAGTACCTCTACAACTGTTTGAACCAATGGTTTAATTTTGGGTTGTAGTTTAATTGCTTGTCTGTTGCTGTCAGTATCTCTTCATGGTCCATTTTTCTTTGATAATCCATTGGTTGGCAAAGAGTTGAGAGAACAAGGATCTTTCCCATTATCCATGTCTGTGCTATACTGAACAAGTATAAGATAGGGTCCCAAACCTAACTAGTCTTAGGCTAAGATGTAAGATTCAGGGGCACATAAATGTGAGGGTTATGTAAGTCTTCTCCAGATCGGATAAAAATGCATACTGGTTTAACTTATATTAACATCTATTCCCCCCACCCAACCTTTGGGCATTTATAGACTAAGTAGTAGAAGTAATAATAATAATAATAATAATAATAACAACAATGGTAATGGTGGCAATATTATTATTATTATTTGTCCCTCCCTCCCCAAAAGGGACTCGGAGCAGCTCACAAGAACTAACAGATACAGAAAATAATATAAGCAATAAAGAATAAACAACAATAAACAAATATTAATTCATACAATTAAAATGACACAATGGTATAAACATTAATAAATAACAGTTTAAAAGCTATTTGCCCTCTAAAAACAGTATAAATATAAATGCCATTTAAGCCAGTCAGTTACTATTAAGATATCCAGCATTATGATTAGAGATCTAATGGTCTTTCAAGTCCTGTCTGATAGTTAGGTAATACTCTAGCCATTATCAAAAGCCTGTTTAAATAGCTAGGTTTTCAACTCCTTCCTGAAGATTAGAAGAGTGGGTGCTTGTCTTATTTCCTTAGGGAGAGCATTCCAGAGTCAGGGGGCCACTGCTGAGAAGGATAGTAGGAGTGATGTGGCCTTGTCACTTCAGAGCAGGAGAAGGGTTCTAGTATTTTGAAAATGCCATTTTCCTCTGGGTATAGTAAAAACATACTGAGAGAATCCATATTTAATGGACATATTTGCATCAGTGCACCCAGAGCAAGAGCTGTACACATTCGAAAGTATTCGCTATTATTTTTGACCATACTTTAATACACTGTGTGAGAGATTCTATGAACCCTGGTCTTCAACAGCCCTGGTCAGGTTTTGCAAACTTGAAAACATTGGTTCCCTTATTAAAATCTGCAATACGGAAAAAACATATCTATGTTAGTCTGGAATCAAAGGGATCTAGTCGCGCATGATGAATCAGACAGAAGAAGACAAACCTGTACAGAAAAAGGGAAGGAAAACCCCATAAATATCTACACCAACTCTCTCAGGGAACTTCTAGACAGCACTAAATCATGGGTTTTAAACAGGACAAAAATACCAGGACTTCAGAAGAGGTCCACATACAGACCTGTTGGTCCCAGGATTTCTGCCTTTGTTGTCCAGACTTGATGCTTTGTTGCGAGATTTAGAGGCTCCCAAGATGGCTGCCACATGACTTCAGTAGGAAACTTCAGCAGTTTTTGGGGGGGGGGATCAAGATGCAGATATGCGGATATATGGTGAATCACTGCAGCAAATCGCTGCAAACATCCCATTATTTGTCCTGGCCAGAGAAACTGTTTCATGAAGTATCTGCCACAAAAACAAAGTTTATGGGTAGAACCACTTCTGCCCAAGTCATCACTGCACAATCAAACAGGAACATACACTTTCAACCCAGGAAAAGAACTTTATCATTATTGACATTTTTTAGAGCCTGGTTGTCTGGTCATCGGTCCAGACAGATTTGGTTGTGTACTTGTGACATCAAACAACAGGATACTATTACTTGGTTATACATGGCTATTCCTGATTGCTCTTCTTGTGAAAAGATGTACAACATTGACTAGGGGGGGGGGGCACAACTTTTTCCTGGCTAAAGAAAATGTGCCCTTCACATGAAGTTTCTGGCACACACAAAAAGTTTTTGCCTTCAACTCGCTTTTTAGGAACCAACCAATCAGGAAGAAACATTTAAAACTTGGGAACAAACCCAGATAAAGATGCCATGATTTCCAAGTGCAGGGACATACAGATATGTGAAGATCCACATATTTGGCTCAAAACCACAATATTCCCGCACCTGGAAATCTCACAATTTTTGCGTTTTATAGAGATGGCTTCCACGTTTGCAGGGAACGGCATCTGGCCACCCTCCTGTTTACTCCAGAAACTCCTGGGATAAAGGTACTGTCTGGACGGGCCCTCAATAAATAATAATAAAATAAATTTTATTTCTATACTGGCCTATCTCTTCAAGGGGACTCAGGGTGGTTTACAACAGAAAATTGGCAAACATTCAATGCCAGTATAACATAACAAACAGATCAAATCATAAACAATAAAATAAGCAACATCAGGTGTACTTATAAAACAACTCAAAATGACATACTTAAAAATGTAAATATATAAAGCAAACATTTAGAACATATTTACTACTAGATCTAATAATAGCAAATAGTCAAAACATTTAAAATAAAAAGGCATTTACAAGTAAACAGGGCTGAAGTGGTGTCCGAGTCAGAATGTTTAAGGTGCTGGCCAAATAAATTATGGCACAATTCCATAAATTAAAAAGGACCTATATTAGTCTAGTTACCATCCCCCTCCTACACCCGCCTCCCCATAACATCCACCCCCATTCTTTATGCCCTCCCAGAGATCCCCAGATCCCCACAACAGAACACTTTTCAAAGAGAGGCGAGTGAAAATCTCTTGTATGTGAGCCTCTATGCAGCATTGCAAATAGTCACTTTCCAGCTGTACAGCTCTTTGTTGCAGTCACACAACACTTTGGTAGCCTGCTGTATATTAAAAATCTATCTGTCTTCTCTGTAACACTATGCATAAAAGAGCCATCTGTATGCATCTCAACTGGCTGAGATAAGAAGCTTTCCAGATATATATATATATAGAGAGAGAGAGAGAGAGACAGACAGACAGACAGAGAGAGACAGAGAGACAGAGAGACAGAGAGAGACAGAGAGTGTGTATGTCTTTTCCCCTCCTTATGTAATTTAGGGTGTGTGTGGTGAAAATGAGTGCTGAATTGTGTTTGGAGAGTATTTAGTGTTTGTGGGAGCTGCCAGCCAAATAGTCCTGGAGGCTTAACACCTTTGTTTATCTAGAGAACACATCCAGCATACAAGCCAGAAAAGCAGTGGCTTCCCCATACTCCCACGGTATACTTGAAGCATATTGTGGGGCTATTTGGTATTCTGTTACCTGGAAAAGAGCAGCCACTTAAAATAGCCTACTCATCAAAGATATGTTTCCATTTCATTACTTTTTCTTTGAAATCCATAGGTCATTCTGTCTTCCTTCTACACCCACGTTGTTGGTTTCATTCAAAGTTGTGCAGCATAATGCTTTGACTCACAATGTCTTTCGTGAGATTTACTGGAGTAAAAAAAAACACAAATGGAGGTGTCATAAAAGACCAGGCTGAATGTCCAGGGTTTCAAACCTCAATATGAAATTGCTGCATATGATACTCTCCCATTCCCTCCTTTAATCTTACTTGTACTCTTAATTTGTTCTTACTTCATATATCTTAATGGATGTTTCAAAGCAATGTTAAAAAAGTAAAAACCAATGGAAAAGAAACAAGATAATTGTTGAAATAAAAATAAATTTTCCATCAGCTAAAAAGCATTAAATCATCAACAATTAAAAGAGCTAGAAACACAGATTCACAATACAATTCCCAGACTGGCTAGATATCAACTGGAAACAGCCCAAACACCTAAAATAGGCTATATTTAGCATTTCCTAAATGTCAAAACTAGCCAAAGTGGTGCAGTGGTTTGAGTACTGGACAAGAATTTTGCATGAGCAGGTTTGAATCTGGGTGACTTTGGGGAAGCCACACTCTCTCAGGCCCCATCTACACTGCCATATAATGTAGTTTCATGATGCAATTAAACTGCATTGAACTGCATTATATGAGTCAACACTGCCTTGCAATGCAGTTCATTACAATTACACTGCATTAAATGGCCTCAGAACCAGAGCAAGGCAATGGCAGACTACTTCTGAACAAATGTTACCAAGAAAACTCATGATAGGTTCACTTTAGAAATATCCTAAGCTTGAAATTGTTTATGGATACAAAGCAAGAGCAGTGGGAAGAGGTTATCAAGCAGTCTCTAGAAGGTTTGAAATATTTTTACTTAAATATGCAATATGTGCATCTACTGGAAATAAAACAGTGTGACAACACTTTGGACCTCATCACATTGGGGCCAAGAAACCTCTTCTCCCCACTTGTCTGTGCTGCCGGCACACTGCTGGCACAGAGTCCCCAAGAGGCCATCATATGATGTAAACCGCTCCGAGCCCTCGGGGAGTGGCGGTATAAAAGTTTGAAGAAATAAATAAATAAATGGTTACCAGGGTTGTGCAATTCACCTGAACCATGATCTGTTTTTGGTATGCAAATTTCAGTGGACCCACTGATCCATTTTAGTGAGCCTACCAAAAATGGATGGTGTTTGAAAGCCATTTTCAGGTCTGCAGCTGAAAAATGCAGGAAAATTTGGTTCACTGGTTTCAATAGGGGGCTTCTGGACTCCCCTTCCTGTCATTTTAGGACTATTGGGACACCTATATCTCTGTTAGCCCCCCAAGTTTCATAACGTTTTGGCCATCCCCTGATCTTTAGGAAATTCTTAACTTTCTAAAAATAAAATCTCTCTTTAAAAATTCCCAAAACGTTATCCACTGGCTCCACCCTGTAACTTCTCCAAGATCCACAGCAGCGCACCATTCCTTTCTGCCTAATACCAAACTGTCAAAGATGCAGAGCTCCACATCACACATCTCACTAATACACTTCCTTTACTAATTAAAAAAAATGTTTTCTGGTAAAATTCTTATTAATCATAATCTTTTATTTTCTGATGGAGGTTGGAGTTAGAGGAGAGACAATGAGTTCTGTAGTGTAGTTCTGTAGGCAAAGCTTCAACAAAAGTCAAGCTTAATGTATATTATTTTAAGCACCAGCCACATTAAATAAAATGTAGAAGAAATGAAGAGAGAAATATTTTGATTAAATTAAACAGAGAGAAGTTTATGAGACTGAAAAGGAAGGAAATTAGATATTGGTATTGGTAGATATAGGTAGGTACTTGGTACATAGGTAGGTAGTAGGTGGTTTTTCTGACTACTGGAATTCTTGGTGGCAAGGGCTCTGCTGCCATCTTTTTTTCATCCAAAACAGAACATGCAGCTGCCGATCATGGCTACTTTCTGTTTTGACTACCAGAATTATTCTTATAATAATAATCTTTTAAAAGTATTTTCTGAAGGAGGGGAGGGAGGAGAAAAAATATATAAGGAGAGGAGAGAATAAGCTAAAAAAGGGGTGAGTCGAGGCTCAGAGCCACCCTATTATTTTTAAAGAAAAGCACACCCACCCAAGAGATGCTCTTTCTCCCAAGTCCCCAAACATGTATTCACCCATACTTTCCAACTCTCAGTCCCAGTAAATAAAGAATCAAGACAATAAAGTAAATAAAGAAAAATCAAACGATACAATTAGATTCAGTGCTAGAAGCAAAGCCAAGCCAAAAGCTAAAACTGTGAGCGGGAATAGGATTGAAGCAACTCTTTCTAGAGCCAGAATGCAACTGAGAAATTGTGGTGCTTGCTCCGTTTACATAGACCCAGCTTGGGTAAGATACATCATGAATTTCTTCTATTCTGATTGGCTCAACAGCCAGGGCTCACAGGGAAACCCCGTGCAAGTACATGGCAGCCTCTCCACATGTTCCTGAATAGAAACTGAAAGTAGCCATGATCTGAAAGTAGCAGCTGCATGTTCTGTTTTGGATGAAAAAAGGATGGCAGCAGAGCCCTTGCCATTATGGGTGTCCAAATAATATGAATAAATTGAAGACCATTTTAAAATATATATCCAGGCGTAACACTAATGCTTAGTTCCAGCAGGACTCTGTGGGGCTCCGTGCTGGCAGTATGCCAGCAGCACAGAGAAACGTAGCCCAAAGGAGTGTACACCTGACTCCTCATACAAGAAAATTGAAGGAGGCAAAGAAGAAGTGGGAGATAGCGGGGAAACATAGAAGGAAGGGATATCATGTCAGGCCCCAGGCCTTGGTCTCCACCGTCTTAGAACCAAAGTGCAGCCATGATGGGGTTAAGATGCCAGCAAAGGCTGCTTCTGTGATTCTGTCAAACCATCTGCAAAGTGAGTTGTTAGTTCAGCCGATGGTCAAGGTTGTCCCAGCCGAGAGGGGTGATAAGCTAAGGCGAGAGACTCAGAGAGATGGAGCTACTCCTTTTTGCCCAGATGTCTAAAGTTAATTGGGTTTACATACCTTGCTGCTGAGGAGATCTAAACAGCAGCTGAGATCCATCCTGTGTGAACTGACACTCGACGCAAGTACGTCGAAAGCTTCAAAGCCTTAGAGAACTATAAAACACTGGGCATTAGCATCCATTCCCATCTCGAGCCAACTTTGCTTCTTCTTCGAGGGCTCTGTGAATGCACACTTATGAAGTTTGCGCGCCAGCGTGGGCTTCCAACGGAAACTTTCCCAGTTTGAAAAGTTTTGGTGGTAGCTCCGCCCAGCCGGCCCGGAGGGCATAAAAGCGCCTCCATGCGCGCCCACCCCATTCCTTTGTTTTCCGCCACTTGGGCAACATCGGAAATTCTGCTGGTTGTGTGAGCATAGTATGTCCACAACCAGCTTCAAAAAGTGTTTATCCTGCGGCGGCAAGATCCCGGACTGCGACGGTCACGCGAAGTGCCTTCGGTGTCTCAGAGAGGGACACGTTGTTCCTGTCTGCAGACACTGCCAGGCCTTCTCGTCGCAGACCAGAAGAGTGAGAGTCCGGAGGCTTCAGGAACGTGCTCTCGACCCTCCAGAGATGGCGACGGCTGTCCCATCTACCTCCTTGGGGACCGGGGCAGCTGCTCCGGCCCCCGCCGTGTCGACCGCTCACCCGGCTGGGAAGAAGCGTCCACGGAAGGAGAAGGGCACGAAGTCTATTTCATCGAAGACTTCGGCGCCAAAGAGGCCCTGCACCGTGACAACTGAGACGGTTCAGCTGCCTCCACCCCACCGTTCGTCGGCAAGCTCAATGGCGTCGGGCCTCTCCCAGAGGTCGGCCATTTCGAGAACTCCCTCCAACAGAGCTATGGAAATAGCATTCCTGAGGTCGAGTGAAGAAGCCTGTAGAGCCCAGACCAGAGGCCTGGTTCCTGTGACTCCGGGCAAGTCTCTGGAGGCCGCAGCCTCGAGGCCCTTGTCTCCAAAGAGACGCAGGACTCTGACTTCATCTTCATCGGCGTTGTGTCCAGATTCTCCGCCTGCCCCTGTTCTCGCTGTGGAGACAGGGGTAGAGCAGCAGACCATCTCCCCGGGAGACTCAGTACAGACAGTTGTCAGAGTTCCCCCGGCTCAGCCCTCGGTTCGCCAACTTTTCGTGACGTCTCCCGAGAAGGGCAGGCAAACAGCACGGCTCACCATGGCCTCAGCTTCTAAAAAGCCTCCTCCTGCATCGACGGTGGTGACCGCAGCCCCATCTACGTCGAGAGCAACACCGGTGGCGTAACTTCCGGCGGGACCAGAAGTTGCTAGGCCGCTGTCGGAAGAGGAATTGGAGGAAGGCGAAGCCCCTCGATTGTCGGGGTCCATCCTGTCGGTTGTCATGGACCGAACACCCTCACACAGAGACTGTGAGTTGGAGCCATCCTCGTCACCAACAGACTCAGCGTGAGCCTTCGGTGAACAAGTTGGTCGGATGGCAAGATCTTTAGGCATCCAAACTTATGTGCCGAAACGATCCAGCACCTGCCCCGTCTTCAGCAGGGTGCAGGTCGAGGACTCTGCCCAGTCACATCTTCCTATGCTGGAACCCTTGGAAGAGGTGGTGAAGGCGTCATGGAAGACACCGTCGTCCATCCCTCCCACGTCAGGGCGTATCGAGGCGTGGTACAAGATCGACGAGAGGGAGAAGGAGTGGCTTCACGATCATCCGATACCAAACTCGATGATCATCACCTCCTCCCAGTCTTCCGGCAGAGAGTCCTCAGCCCCCGCCAACCCTTTTTCCAGGATCTCTCCCAAGAACAGCAGGCTGCACTCACCTCCATCTCCCAAGAGGCCCAGGCGCTAGCGCATCATCAGATCCTGATGGCCCGCCACACCGGGGATACCTCGGGAAAGCTGTTGGCCCACGGTGTCGCCATCAGGAGACACGCGTGGCTGAAGTCGTCGGGGCTTTCCTCCAATTCCCGAAAGGTGATCGAGGATCTACCGTTCGATGCCCAGGGACTCTTCTATGCGGGCACGGATGACAAGCTGAAGGCCAACCATGACTTCAAAGTCTTGACGGCCAAGTTGGACCGACCACCTGCGCAACCCAGGGCCCGGTACTACCAGCGTGCAAAGTACCAGCCCAGATCACAATACCGCCAGTCCCCACGACCGTACTCGGCCTCGCAGCAGCAACAACAGCAGCAGCCGAGACAGCAGCAGCAGCAACAGAACAACCGCCCTCGCCACGGCAACAAGTCGAGGCCACGTCAAAACACGGGGAACGGACAATCGAAACGCCGTGTTTGACGGGGCGAAGGACGACACCGCCTCCTCGCTAGGTACCGCTGCCACCATCATGCCTCCTCCCATCCTTCGACCTCTACCATCTCATCCGCCGTTCGGAGACCGCCTGACCCGCTTCATCGGTGCTTGGCGACGCATCACCTCAGATGCATGGGTTCTCCGGATTGTCGAAGACGGCTATACCTTGGAATTCGACGAGCTCCCACCAACAGGATTAATCGACGAGATGGAGCCGTCCGAGGTGATCTTGAAGGAGGTCGACAGCTTGCTTCAAAAGGGAGCAATCTCACCACTCCCACAGAACAAGGAGGGAGAGGCATTCTTCTCACGATACTTCACCGTGCCGAAGCCAGACGGTACCCTGCGACCCATCCTGGACCTCAGAGACTTAAACGCGTACGTTTTGCCGAGGAAATTCAGGATGGTGTCAGTGTCGTCCATTCTTCCACTTCTACACGCAGGCGACTACTTCGCCTTGATCGACCTCCGGGACGCATACTTCCACGTCTCGATCAGACGTGCCCATCGGCGCTTCCTGAGCTTCAAGGTGGCCGGAAGAGCGTACCATTTCAACGTCCTTCCCTTCGGCCTCGGGACGGCTCCACGAACATTCTCCAAGTGCATGTCGGTCGTGGCTGCGCACTTGAGAAGGGAGAAAATCCAGATTTTTCCTTACTTGGACGATTGGCTGCTGGCGGCTCAGTCCCCAGGACTGCTGCAACAACAGATCACAATGACACTTCTACGACTCTCGTTGTTAGGCCTACGCCTCAACGAGGAGAAGTCGCAGCTTGTCCCGTCTACGTCCATCAAGTTTATCGGGACAATGTTCGACTCCGTCGATCAGCTCGCCTATCTGCCAGAGGTCAGATTCCAGGCGCTTCGACACGAGATAAACAGCTGCACCCGGCCTTCTATCACGGCGAAGCAGGTGCAGGTCACACTAGGCCATATGGCGTCCATGGTGGCCGTCACTCCGCTGGCGAGACTTCGTTTCAGGCCTCTACAACGTTGGTTCCTGGACCACTTCGACCCTGTCAGGGAACACCACTCAAAGCGGCTCTCCCTCCTAGAGATTGTCAAGGACTTCCTCCGGTGGTGGACTTCCAGTGCCAACGTTTGCAGAGGGGTACCATTCCACATGGTGACCCCATCCATCACGATAACGACGGATACGTCGCTACTTCCCTGGGGAGGCCACACGGAGCACCTGTCGATCAACGGCCAGTGGTCGACGGTGGAGAGGCTCCACCACATCAATTACCTCGAGCTCCTGGCCATAGTCAAGACTCTTCGGGCATTCGCCCCTCTAGTCCGAGGAAATGTAGTACTGGTCAGGACAGACAACATAGTGGCCATGTACTACGTCAACAAACAGGGCGGAACAGGCTCCAGAAAGCTCCTCGCCCTGGCCCAGAGCCTATGGGAGTGGTGTGTTCTTCACCAAGTGGTCTCCAGGGCCGTCCATCTTCCGGGAGTCGAGAACATGGAAGCGGACTCGCTCAGCAGAACCGGCTGGTCGTCCCACGAATGGATGCTGCATCCGAAGGAACTCCACCGTGTCTTTCAGAAGTGGGGATTCCCAGACGCAGATCTCTTCGCATCTCCAGAAAACAACCAACTGCCAGTGTTCGGTGCCAGGCTTTCCCCGGATGCTCAGCGGGGATGCCTCGGGGACGCACTCCTGCTCGATTGGACGATGGGATTCTTCTACCTCTTCCCGCCGTTCCCTCTTCTTCTCCATATCGTCGAGTAGATCCAGCTCTCGGGGACCGATTGCATCCTCATCGCTCCCTACTGGCTGAGACAGGTCTGGTTCCCAACCTTACTACACCTGGCCGAGGGGAAATACATTCATCTCCCTCGCTGACCAGATCTGCTGACTCGGGAGAGGGGGTTTCTACTGCACCCAGACCTCTCATCCCTGCACTTGACGGCATGGAGGATCTCCCAACACCGGACGTCTCACCGGCCGTAGCGGCAATACTGGCTGCGGCGCATAAACCGGCAACGTTGAAGGCCTATTCGGCTTGCCTCGCCCGCTTCTCCAAGTTCCAGGCCGCCCGTTCCAGCGACGTCTTCCCGCTCTCGGTCCCGGCGGTCCTTGATTTCTTGGCCGGGCTGGTCGACAGAGGGCTGTTCATGTCCTCAGTAAAGACCCACCTGGCGGCGCTCACCTGGCAGAGTCAGCAAAGTGGTGGCCCTTCGCTTTTCCAGTACCCGATGGTCAAGAGATTTCTGAGAGGTGTAAACAACACCCACCCTCCCGTGCATCCACCGACGCCCGGTTGGAACCTCGACCTGGTGCTGTCCTGCCTCGCGGCCCCACCATTCGAGCCGTTGTCTTCCATCGACCGACGCCTCCTTTCTTGGAAGGTGGCATTCCTGGTCGCCATTGCTTCAGCGCGTTGGCCGTCCGAGCTGGCAGCGCTGCGTGTGGACGAGCCCTACCTCCTATTCCTAGCGGACAGGGCCATCTTGCGGACTGACATCACCTTCCTCCCTAAGGTTATGTCCCCATTCCACGTGAATACGGACATTGTGCTTCCAGACCTGGTTTCCTCTCCGTCTGCGGAGAACGAGTCAACCCGCAGAGCCCTTGATGTTAAAAGAGCCCTGTGGGTCTACAAGGGCAGGTCTGCAGACTACCGACGGTCGACCAGACTCTTCGTCGCTTACGCCACTGACAAGCTGGGCTTGTCAGTGTCGTCCCAGAGGCTGTCCAATTGGGTGGCTTCCCTGGTTGAGCTGTGCTATCAGATAGCCCGTCAACCTTGTCCCCCTAGGGTTAAAGGCCGCTCAACTAGAGCAGTGGCCATGTCGACTGCCTTCCTCCAAAGGATCCCTCTGGATTTGATATGTAGGGCGGCCATCTGGGCCAACCCCTCCACATTCACTTCCCATTACTGGGTTGACACCCTCTTTGGAAGGGAGGCGGCTTTTGGTCGAGCAATCCTCACTCCCAGGGGCCTTCAAGGGTAGTTTCTAGCCTGCTAGACCCTGGTTTTTTCCCTCTATGTAACCGTCTAGATCGACAGTTCCTGAGTCGATCAGACCTCTCTGCTTGTTATAGAGGTTAAGTGTTTACCGTGCCCCGGCTCCCGGGGTCACAGTCTACCTGTTAAGCGCGCTTTACCTAAGGGTTATTGTCATTATATGTTTGCACCTTTTTTCGTGCACTTAATACTGTGAGGCCTGCGTGCCTGACATGAATGGTGCTTGTTGCACTATGTTTACAAGTTGGGAGCATGTCTTCCACTCTTATTTATTACAGTGTTGGTAATGTTATTTATGCATATTGCTGGTTGCAATAAACCTGTACGGTTTTTCAAACTTGGCTGGTTTGTTCCCACCTCCTTTACCTTAGCTCGGTAAGTCTTCATAAGTGTGCATTCACAGAGCCCTCGAAGAAGAATGGTAGGTTACATACCTGTGACCATCTTTCTTCGAGTGGAGCTCTGTGAATCCACACGAACCCGCCTGGCTGTCCCCTCTATCTCAAACCACCCTTTCCTAGTTGCTTTGGTGGCGTAGGAATGGGGTGGGCGCGCATGGAGGCGCTTTTATGCCCTCCGGGCCGACTGGGGGGAGCTACCGCCAAAACTTTTCAAACTGGGAAATTTTCCGTTGGAAGCCCGCGCTGGCGCGCAAACTTCATAAGTGTGGATTCACAGAGCTCCACTTGAAGAAAGATGGTCACAGGTATGTAACCTACCAATCTTCAAGACCATGGATTCCTGAATAGGCCACTGGGCTTTCTTGCTAAGAACTTTGCCTGCCAAGCTTGCTTGCTGCACTCTTTGGATTTGGCCCGCTTGGGCATAAAGACTTTGTTTTGCTTTGGATCCTGACTACTATGGGACTATAATCAATTGCTGCTATTATTGACATTGCTGTTATTTTGCTGGTGCTACTTTAAGGCATCTTAGACTGAATCCTAAACTCTTTCCTTTAACCAGTTATTCTAAATAAACCGTTGTACCTCAGTTGAACTCTTGTGGTTTATTAAGGGAGGTTCCAAGTGTCTTGGGCGCGACATATCATGACTCCCGATTGGTAGAGAACAATGCATGATGCTGCCCTATGACTTTCCCCACTGTTCCCCCAGTTTTGTAAAGGCCATCCAATAAGGTCCTTGAATTGCCATGGCTCAATGCTAAGGAATCCTGAGATTTATATTTTGGTGAGGCACCAGTACTTTTGGATAGGAAAGGCTAAAGACCTTGTAAAACTGCAATTTCCATGATTCCATAGCATTCAGCCAAGGCAGTTAAATTGGCTTCGAACTGCATTAATTCTACAATGTAGGATGTGGGATGTTAGTTGGGACTAGCCTCATCCTGAAGGGATTTTATGCTGGAATTTGTCTCAGCTGAAGGGGTTTGGATCTGGCTTCAGTTGTCTTCACCCTCTCTCCACTCTGCTTTATTGCTATCGCCTCCAATGGAATGACCCTCGACTATCCACAAGTCATACTAAATTTCATAATTTTGGTCCCATAATTCCCCATAATTCCATGTATAAGGAATATTCCTAATACATGGAATATGGAACATATATATTAGTTGTAAACCTAATGAATTCAACACATTTTCATTCTAGATAAACTTGTGAAAGCATCTTTTTGCTTTTCCAGTCATCTGGCACTAGTTCTAATTGCATGACTGCAGACATCAATTATAACAGGCATGTTTTTTTAAAAAAGTAAATAGGGCTTTAAAGAAGATAATATATTGATGTGAGAGCTTATAAATACTGTACTTTTTACTTTAAAAACACTTTTTAGATTCTTTTTTCTCTTTAGAGAAATGGCTCTGTTCAAAAGGGGAAAGGCAAATATAATAACATTTCCTCCCCATTCTGAAAACATAATAAGAAAATATCTTTAATTAAGGAAATGATTCAAGTAATGCCTGCATTAATCAGAAATTATCTCCATGTAATAAATCAGTGCCACTGTGACAATAATTCACTGTTGTTCGCAATGCAGCAAAGGGGTTTTCTAAAATGGGAAGCAGGGTACATATAAAAAGTCAGAAACCATGGAGCAATGCTGAAAGGTTTCAGATAGAAACAATGCAAACTTTAAAATGTCTTTAATTACAAGCCTTTTTAGCCAGTGTTAAATTCATTAGAATTTCTTTTTTTCCCCTTTTTGTCTTTCTTTCCCACACATTTGCAAACCATGTAGGTCCAGATGGTTTTCAAAGTCTGTAATTTCTGGGGATTTTAAACAACACATTCTTATTCTGTAATAGAAGGCATTTGATCCTTCATTTGATGTTGGTGCCTAGAAAATCCCTACCTTTAAAAATTCATGAGAGGATTTGAGTGGTAATCTAAACAGCTGGTCATTTTCCTGCTTAGCTCATTTCAATTTCAATCAATCTCTCTCACTATGTGTGTGTGTATATAGGTTTATGGGTGTGTGTGATCAGAAAATATGAGTAAAGCTCCTGATCTTAATAGAATACAGTGTGGAATTTTCATTCCTATAATGTCTCTTAAATGTCAAAAACATTATCCCAACTACGACCGTCAAATGTGAGTTTATCTTAAGGTCTCATGCATCACGAAAACATTGTTTGCTTCCTTGATAACATTCCACAAAAATTCTTTAAAAGGACACTTAAGCAAGGAAACAGAGTGCTTTTCATCTTCTTTGACCCTTCTATCTGGCTGAACAACCAGGACTTTCCCCCTTTAAGCTCATCTTAATTTGGCCAAATAAGGTTTACTAGTATTTCACAGATATTTCTGTCTTTATTTTCAAATGTCATGTGATATTCTCAATAAATTTCTAAATCTTGTATGTAAATGCTTGTGTAAGTGATACCAGATCTCTGTCAATGAAAAGTATGGACATGAGCACTGGGTTTACAAAGCAGTATGGTTGTGCCCATTAGCTTCTACCATCACATACTAACTGGTGACAAATCTACACTGGCTGATAAAGCAGAGGCCAAGATGGAACATTTATGTGTCAGTTGGCCCTGGTGGGACCATAACAGTGGAAACATGCATTGGGCTGGACTTGCTATGATGACATGTTGGCATCCACAGAGTAGCTAGGTCAAGACTATACTGGCCCTGTTGAACTGTCATCTCACTCTTTGTGTTGTCAATGCCTCTCCCACAGTGCTCTAGAGCTTTGTTCAAGTGCCTCAGCACTGCCTGCATCCGTGGCCAGTTCAACACTGATAAATAATGTGGAGCAGAACCAGCATGCAAAATGCAGGTTCCAGCCTACATTGTGGCCTGAAGGGGGCACTCTGAGCCACCTCAGTAGTGCATCATTGCCCAGCTATTCCAAGATGGTTCAGCACCACTGAAGGTGTCCAAATGACACCATATTTCTGTTCCTGTTGCTGGCAGATACAGAAGAGACAAGGGGACCTACCTATTGCTGAGCAGTCTTCTATTCTGCTTCTGTACCATGATACTGTCAAAGGAACTTGAGAGGAAAGGTGACAGGGGAATCTATCTGCTACTGTGTAGTTTTCCTTCCTACTTTTGTGGCCTTCCCCTCTCATCCTATCCCCAGGTTCTTTTGCCACTCATATAGAAGCAGGCAATGATAGAGATGGAGAAGGCAGAAGGAGACAGCAACCCCATGTCTCTAGTCCTGTGATGTCATTATGGGGCACCCTTGCAACTGGCAAGAAAGAGAGGAGATCAACCTCCTCCTTTTATTAGTTGTGTGGCTACCCATTCCAAAATCCCAAATATGACTGGAAAGGCCAGGGACTCCAACAGAAACAAGCCACCTCCTTCCACTGAGTTGATCACTGTGGGGAAATGTTAATGACATGGCATCTGTCTAGACAGCAGATCAAACTTAATAGAACTTGATCCAGTTGTCCAGACTGCTGCAGAGCCCCAGGATATGCTGGAATCTCCAGATAACTCCAGAATATCACCTAACTTTGCCTAAAGAAGGGAATAAAACAAGGAAACATGCAATACTCACCAAAGTCAACACACATTGTGAGGACAGCCAGCAATGGATTCTGCTTTTATTAGTTAATGTAGACTCCCCTTGGGTCTTCTGCACAGACTGCATAAACCTTGGCCAAGTTTGGGCAACATCATTCAATCCTAGGTACAAATTCCAAAAAATTGACAGCAACCCACTATACAGAGTTGAGATTCCAAAGAATATTTTAGTATAGGATTTCAAGTGCTCCAGCAACACTGAAAGCAACATAGGGTCCGTTGAATGTTGACTGTAGACACTATAGATAAAGTTGCCAGTCAGCAAAAACCTAGGTGTGAACAAATGTAAATGCGTCTACAAAAGAGTGCAAAACAGAAAAGCCGATATTCAGACTCCAGGCAAAAATCTATGCACTCCACACCAGTGGAGAAAGAAGAGGTTAGGGGGAAATAAAAAGATAATGAAAAGAAACCTAGCAAAGGAGATTGTAAGAAATGGAAAGAAATGGGGGAAAGGTCCTTGAATTTTGTAATGGGTAAAGTGATATATCTTCGTTCCATATATATTCTAGTAGATTTTTAAATAAATCTATTACCCTCCTTCACCATCACTTTGGGCATCCAGTAATGTCTTATTTCAAAATAATTCAAATCAAGGCAAAAAAAATCCCCCCTAGGCCCCATTTTTCAGAAGCAGAAAACAGCAGTAGACATGTAACAATATTTGACAAGTGCTTTCCATTTTCTACCAATTTTTTGAAAGATGATGCCAAAGAAATGTACCGAACAGACTGCAGGGATCACTGGGATCATGAACAAACAGAATGCATTTATTATGTTGGCTGCACAGAAGTAACTGGTAAATATTAGTGACATCTGAAAATAATGAAGTGTATGGTTATTAACTGTCTCAAAGATACCAGCCAAATGTTTCAAAGTTTATTAGTGTCTAGCCTTTTTGTGTTTGGGACTTGGGATGTCAGGTCTCAACCATTTCATCTTTGTATGTGAAGATGAATAATTATAGTAGTTTTCTCCTTATTGTAGGAAGAAATAAATATTCCTCTGTGATATTCCCTATATTCAAATATCCTGAAATGTCATGGAGGAATTATTCTGTGGAGATAAACATTTCCAGATGGTGATTTCTTTTACAAAAACTTTGCAGAAAACAGTTGTGCAAATCTCCCTCGTTTTAATTTTTCCACACACTTTGGGAGATGTTTTACACAGGAAACAAAAATCAAATAAGAAACAAAATGGTATTATTGTGGAGGAGAAATGTAGAAATCAAAGGATATAATACAAAGTTTCACCAAATCATATCAATAGGAGGACTTCAGAGAAAACCCATCAATATAACCATCATCCAATAATAGAGAGAGAAGATTATGTGTTGGAACCTAGGAAGAAATTGATGATATTAAAATGGAAATTTAGGGGGGGAAGCAGATTTAAAGATTGCAGGAAAGAAGCAGGAAAGTATCTGACTGAATTTTTGAGACTGACCATTTGTGTACTGTAAACACAGTCTTCAAGCAACCAAAGAGATGATTGTATACATGATGCCACCTGGTGATTAATATAGAAATCAAATAGACTAATTAAAACCAGAAGATGTACGCAAAGTGAATCTTGGGTGGCACTTAAGGAGATGGCTGTCCAGAAATAGGTAACACACCGTGTCATGTGATAGAGATAACACCTTTTCTAGGTGTCCCAGAATTTACCGGTTCTAGTCGCAAAAAAAACCCGAGGAAAAAACAGTGTGGGAAGGTGAGGAAAAACAAGGATTTATTAGTAAGTTTCTGCTCAGAAAGAGACTATTCAGTGGCATCAATTCACATAGGCTGATATTATGAGATACACAGATTTATTTATTTGCTTTAACAACTGAAATTCTTCCATGACCTGTGGTTAAATTTCCTCTTGACTCTGCCCCACTCCTCTTTACCTATCTTCTTGGTTTATTGCCACAAGTTGGCATGCCAGTCCCTCAAATTCTTTTACAAAGCCCTTCAGGGACTATGTCAGGTTGTCACCTTGGTGTGATAAAGCCCAGTGTTTTAATACAGAAAATACTGTTTCTGCACAGAAAACACTGTAATTTAGGATACCTTTTGTGTAAAATTTGCACATTTTTTATTTGCATAGAAAACAACATTTTTCACATGATGTTATTTTGCATGGAGAAAGTGTACTATGCAAAAGTAACATGCAAAATTTACACAGAATATAAGTCCTGAATTAGAAATAACCTTTGAAAACTGGTTTTGAAGCTTTTTTAATGCAAGGAAATTGCTAAAATTATTTGTTGCTACCCTCAAGAAGGTACTGCTCCCTACATCAGAGAAAAGATTTATCTCTGATCCTCAGGAAAGCATTATTTCAATAAAGGATTAGAATTCTACCTGACTGGGGGGAAATACCCTTTGTTCCATATTGCAGAGACCTCTCTGAACAGAGAGAGCCACACTTTCCAAATAATATTCTAAAACTTACCTTGTTTCTTTTCCACCTATTTCACAATATGGAACAGTTTAAGTGCCAGATGACTAAGGTTGTCTTTGAATTGAACTTGAACAGGGAGATTTTCCCTTGTTTGTGAGCAGATGGTGAGCTTAGAAAATTCTCCAATGATTCATCAGTGCTTTATTTGGATTCATTTCAATAAAAAAGTGAATTAGTATTAAAGCCCAAACTCAGTACAGTTTTGCACAATAGAAGTTTCCTTACCTGTTACATGAAAAGATTAATCATAGGGTTTTTTATTTAGTGTTCAGAACTCTTCATTATGATGAACAAGCCATTTAAATGAGGTAATTATATATCATTAAGCTAACCATTATGCGATCAATGTGATAATCACTCTTCTATGATACATTTACTGTAAAATTCATTGGAACATTCCCTGCAATCTCTCTTCTTGAATCTGTTCCTAAGTCCCTCAAAGTAAACAAACATATAATTTTATACTATAAATTCATTTAATTTATTAAATACCTCATGAATTAGCTATGTAGGTATAATAATTCAAAATGTAATGAGTTAAATCCAATGGCTAGCCCCAACTGGAAGAGATTCACTAAATGCATTACTTGTTAAGTCAACATGTATGCTTTGTCCAGTAGGTTTCATGCTCCTACTGAGAGTAACAACAGAGTTTAGCCTAATAAATATCCTTTCTGTGAAATTCCTTCCAAAGGGAAGAAAGGCTGATTCTATTCCTGTGATGTTTCCAGCTAGAAGTTAAGACTACATTATTTCACATGGTGTTTAGTTATTAAAGAAGAGCCAACTGTTCCACCCAATATAATTGTTCTAAAACTATTTTTTAAGGATTTGTTTTAATCTGCTTTATAAGTATCTTGGTATCCCTATAAATGTTCAGATCTACATTTTGATTGTGTAAAACAGGAATAAATAACAGCGGCCCTTCAATCTTTTTTTGCAAGTTGCATAATTTCTCAGTTTATGTGCTGGTTTTGGCTGATAGGAGCTATCCAGTGGTACTAGGAAACTAGTACCACTGGAAACAGTTTCTCATTCCTTGTCTAAGACAAACTACTGCTATATTAAGCCTTCTGTACTAGACCAATAAATTGGCAGGTGCAGAAATGACAAAATATTTTTAAAATAGACAAAATATTTCCTCTTAGCATTTATAATGCATTTCCCCTTACCAGGTATACTCATAGACCTACTATCGGAGAAGCAATTTACCTGAAAGCCATCATCCTTAATGTTCTCATTTTGGCTTTGTGCTTGCAGATCAAAGAGGAAATCTAGCTTTCGGAAAGTTTCTTGATTTATCACTTTGATGGATTTCACATTTATTAAATACTTATCCTTCTGAGCCTATATCTAGCCCATACATAATTACCCCAATTTATGTGCTATGCCAAAGGAGGAACAGCTATTTTCAAGTACCATTTGATGCAATGTGTGAGTTGATCATCCTAATACCAGCTTGATCAAAGACTGAGCAGGTGCCATCAGAATGCATGATAGTTTACTTTGCACATATAACAAGTTAAGAATATTCCCTAAGAAGAACCTCAAGAAAGACAAATGAAGTTTCTTCACTCCTTCTCCCTTTCAACCTCAAATACAATGGTTTATCAACCTTGCTGCTTAAGTAGCTGGAAGGTGGATGATGTTGAATGCCAAGTAAATCCAATATAACATTTTTCCCATCCATGCTTTCATTGTAAATCATAGAAGTGACCTTGGGATTTAAGACGAGAAGTCAGATGAAATAAACCAAGCTTCAAGTTCAAGTCCAATTTATTATGGTCAATGACCAGCTCACAAATTAACAAAGCTTGGAAAACCTTTATTTGTTAATTTTGTCAAGATGTGTTGACACTTTAAGAAATCCATGAAAAAAGTCAATTGATGTTTTGATGAAAAGGGATATGTACATGTAAATATATTTGGGTTCTCACATTGGGGAAAAGTGGGTTATTAATAAAATGAACAAAGTACAATAAAATAAATAAAAATGTGCATGCACTAAGAGATTGTCACATGGAAGTATGATTTCCATATCTAGGGGAGATAAATTTCTGAACTTCATGTAGATATGTGAAACTGTGAATAATACGGAAATATATTATTTCCAAGGAGATAGATGAAGGAATCTAATGAGAGTATGTACATATCTACAGTGAGCAATGACAAAAGGATGGGAGAATTAACTTCGTCGTGGCTAAAATGGCTCATGGAGCTGATTCAGGTTAACATGGCCTTGAACCACATTAATCAAAGTTGCAGGTTGCTCTGAATTCTTCCCTAGAATTTGGAGCAAACTATGAAACTGGGAAGTAGCCCTAACCTTAACCCTAAAAATATTAGATTTGTACTGGGTTCATCACCTCTGGGTGGCAAGGCCTTCTGCCTCCATAGCAATCAGGAGCTACCCATTAAAACCATACCCAAGCTGATCCAGTGTTTGCCAGTCCGGATTGGTCCTGAGATAAATGGTCAATACAAGGCCCTGTGTAACTTGTACAGGAGGCCCTAAAACAAGCATCCTCAAACTGTAGCCCTCCAGCTGTTTGGGCCTCCAACTCTCAGAAGCCCAAGCTAGTTTGGTCAGGGGCCAGTAATTCTTGGAGGCCAGAACAGCTGGATGACCACAGTTTGAAGATGTCTGCCCTAAAAGAATAAGTGAAACCATATATAGAGAAAGCACATATATGGGTTCTGCAGATACAGAGGTAAGGTTGTATATAAATTTTAACACCAAGCTCTTTTAAGAATGTTTACTAATTTCAAACTGGTATGGAAATGTGATTGAACATATATAATGATAGGAAAGGGCGAATCTGACCCACTAACCCGCAGGCTTAGTGATCCTCTTCTCACAGGAACAGATGAATATATCCCCTAGCTATAAAAAGACCGCTTGTAAACTCAAACAAGAACCTTCTTCAAGAAAGAGGCCCACCTGGAGGGAGATGCTTCCCAGACCAGAGAGCCTCCCTCGCACCCAAAAAGCAGGATTAATATATGTGATAAACAAACATGGGAATATATCCCTAGCAGAACAGATTGCCCAGCACAAAAGATCATGGGACCACAGAGCAGATTCCCACACAGATCTGCCGGTCCCAAGCTTTCTTCCCCCTCTGTCCTCACAGCCTTCTGTGTTTCAGGATAAAATAGATTGCAGATGGATGACATCCGCCAGAAGTTATTTTTGCGGGAGGAAATCAGTCAATTATGTGCTGATGCATATATGGCCACATGCGAATATCCTCATACAAACGTGGAGATTTTCTTATGTGCGCATATACGCATCAGTGCATAACAGCGGGATTTTTAAAAAATTGCCAGATTTCCCTTTTCCCCCAATTGCTTATTCATGATCTATTTAATATTATAAAGTTTTAAATAAACACTTTCAAAGATTTCTAACTGCTCTCCACTTCACCTCTCTTGAAATCAGCTAAAAATCAGCTGTTTCAGGCTTTTTAAAACCAGCATGGGCAGAAAGCAGCCTTCACAGGAGACAAAGAGGAAGATCCCAAATTTACATGACTGCAGGGCCATGGGGAAATCCACTTCTTTCTCCCAGAACCGGGATAAAAAAGGACATTTTTAAATTGGATTTTCTCTCCGTTGCTGCAATTGAGCACACATTTAGCACATCTCGCCACCTCCCTTTTTAACCCATTCTCCCCTGAATTATTGATACTGTCTGGAAGCACCCTTAAAGGGCTGAATCTTTAAGAATCTTGCCTACATCCTTTATATTCCTGGACCTTTAAATAACAATAGTGTGTGATCAATGCAACAGATATTAATGCAATAACAAAAAATGTTACTTGGAGAGTACTTTGCACAAACTGCAGTTCTGATAGTAAATGAATCTGCTCTCATGGCATAGATATCCTGGAACAAGCAAACAGTTCCACATCAATGGTTTTCTTCAGTTTTCACTGAAATTAATAGAATGGGGAGTAGCTCTGATTGTAATTTGATTGTGCAATCTCTAAACAAATAGAAAAGAAGGAATACCACCTGGTTGCAGAGGAGAGAAAAGTATATTTAATCCCTATTACATTTTAGTCTGCTTCCCTGCATGCTTTGCCTTATATCTGATAATAAAAAGACAGCAGTGAAAAATAGAAGTGAAATATTTGGAGTCACTATATTAGTAATTCATGCAGCTCCAAGAACCCAGCAGATAAGAGCTAGAAATATCAAACATGAGTAAAGATAAGAGGGAAACGAAAAACAAGTGTGACTCAAGAAATAAATGATGACTTCTTTTCTTATCATCTGAGTACGTTTTTCTATGCAAAATGTATAAGAAGGTGTGTGTGAAAGACAGAGATGAACAGAACATGTAAAATATACCTCTCTCCTCAGAACCCCCCCCCCCCTATAAAGCCTTCTGGTGGAAGCATAATTTTCTGCTTTCTAAACATTATATATGTGAAACAGTTAAAGGAGGGACATATTTTTTTAAAAGCAGTGGAACTTAAATGTCAACATTTTATTTATCAGAAAGTCAAGGTATACATTTTCCAATGTATATAAAATAAAACATAGAGTGTACTAAATATACTAATGCACAACTTCATAATCACTATTTCTCTCTGTCAAACAGCTAACCCAATATTGTATACAAACTACTGTATACATGAGCACAATGTCCAAATGTCACCTTTCTGGTGTAAAACTAGTTATGTCAAAAAGTTGTCAGTATTTTTCAGCTGTGGAATATTCCATTTGTATATGCTACATTTTTCTTTATATATATATACGTGTGTGTGTGTGTGTGTGTATCTTTATTAAGAGAATTTTTCAAATATATACTGTACATAAAAACTATAGTATAGATACAGAATAAAGGATAGCAAAGCGATGTATAGGTAACGAAACGAAGAAATGTAGAAATACTAAGAAGTGTGTAGAAAGGGGAAGAAGGGAAAAGTAAGGTGCTAGAAATGATAGAAAAGAAAAGAGAAATAAAAAGAGGGAGTGTGAGTAGAAAGAATAAAAGATTTGACTTCCATAGTCCTTTGTGGGTGAAGACCTCCCTTTCACTGGTCACTTGATTTTGATTTGTCTTCTTTTACATCTTCTCTGCTTAGTTGATTTCTTTAGTATACTTCTATATTTATTTTGTTATTTTTCAAATAGTTCATCACCATTGTCCAGTCAGTTTCCTTTATGGGTGTTCCCATATTTCTCGATATCAGATAGGTCAATCTGTCCATATTTCTGATCTCCATGATTTTCTCTATCCACTTCTCTTCATCCGGAATTTCTTTCTCCTTCCACCTTTTAGCATAGCAGATTCTTGCCGCTGTACTTAGAAGAAAGAACAATTTATCTGTATTACCTTCCAGTTTTGTTTCCGTCATACCTAGTAAGAAGGTCTCTGGTTTTAGAGGGATGTTAACCTTTAGGAATTTTTGTAAAGTGTCTTGAATTTTTTTGCAGTAGGTTTTAGACGCCAGCTGTGAGCTTTACTGTTTACCGCATGTCCACAATTAACAACAAATTGGTGGTAATAAGTCCCTTCCATCATCCGGAGAAGGGAGAGGCAGAAAGTGGTGGAAACAAGAGGCTTCCAACAGTTGGTATTCATATTTTTATAGCTTTTAAAAACTGCACTAATTTCTTTGGGGACGTCATATACCATCTGTATGCGGTCTTTATCCAGTTTTCTTTTAATTCTATGGCATATGTATACTTTAGCTTCTTCTTCCAGAAGCTACATTTTTCTACATGTTCATATGTGTGTACCCATCAAGTACATTTTTCTTCTACAGAAGGCCCCATAAGCCCTGAAATGTACAGATTTCTTTCTGCAGATTGTATCCAATGAAGCTGCAGAATTGGTGAAATATATGTTAGAAAATTCAGATGCGACACATCTCCCTCTTGTCATTACAGTGCTCGGACCTCGAAAGGCAGGGCCCCCACACTGTGGAATGCCCTGCCTTTCGAGGTCCGAGCACTGCAAGATCTGTTGGCTTTCCGTAGGGCTTGCAAAACCCATCTGTTCAAGCAGGCTTTTTAATCTTGCTAATGGAAACATTTTAACCTTGTTTATTGTTGTACGGTTGTTATATTCTTTTTAATGTAAACCGCCCCGAGCCTTTGGGAATGGTGGTATACAAATTGAAGTAATAAATAAATAAATAAGTTTGTAGCTCTGGTATAGAATGGATCCATGCACTTCTTTGGAAGTTGAGGGTAAGAGGAGCATTTATTCACATGTATGTTCACTTGCATATGCAGATTTTCTACACTGAGATGTTTAGATTCAAAGACCCCCTTATCTGTACTCTTCATAAAATTTTGCTTGTGGAACTTTAGAATGAAACAAAACAAAGAAGTGCTGACCATACAACTAAATCTCACTCTCCTTAGCATCATCTGACTTTTATATTCTTGAAACATTATTTGAAACCTCTGACCTACATGAGTCTCTTGATGCAACTGGCTTTGGTATCATGGTGAGTTTGGACACGCACAGATGCCACGACCCTTTTGATGTCTTGGGCGTATCTCTTCCAATATGACAGAGAGATTAGACTGTCTAGATCCCAGCATCAGAGTATTGAAGGGATTTAAGAGACCAAGGTGCCAGGATTCTTTCAATTAATCACATGGCTGCTATCTACATGTTGTGTACTATGGCTTAGCACTCTATTCAAATTAATCACATGTTAATTAACAAAATTGTGAAGGTAAAGGCTGCTAGCCTATATCAGAACACATAGCTGAAAGATGTAGATACAATAGTCTCCTGTCTAACTCAATCAACCCATTTTTTCCTCAAATGCAAACTTTTTATATTTTGCTGTTTCCCCATCAATGGAGTCTGGGGGTGCTTCCAGACAGTGTCTAAATGTGGGTTTTAAAAGTGGACCAAAAATCCCAGCACCTAACAGCAAGTCCACCCCTCACCCAGGCCAGGATTACCTATAAGGCCAACCTAGGCCATGGCCAAGGGGTGCAAGCCAGGGGGGGGGCGCAGATCACGGACCCAAAAAAATTGAAACAAATAAAAATGCAACACGCATGGAGATGAGGAAGGAAGGATACCACAGGTCCTCCTTTTGGGCGCTTCCCCTGCCCCTTCCTGAATAACAGCTCCTGCCTATGCTATTGTTGCGCAAGTGGCGTATGCGCAGGGGCTCTCGACACTGCCGTTGACGTTGACAGGAGGCACAATTAACTCCCTCGATGCCGATAGCATCCACTTGCTGGCTCCTTCAGTGCAAGTGCAGGAAACTCCATTGCGCAGTTTGCACATGCCCTAACACCATGAAAGCTGGTATTCCTCCTCCAACACAAGGAGGAGACTTCTCCTTACTGGAGAGAGAAGCGCAACTGCTGGCTATGGCACATGTGCAAACCCCAGTACAGGAGAGAAGCCCAACGCAACAAGCCCCAGTATCGGGGAGAAGCGCGGCATCGGTACAGCTTCTGACTACAACGCATGCGCAATCCCCGATACCAGGTAGGAGCCAAGTGCCTCAAGCCACGGCATCGGGGAGGAGGCTCCTCCCCCCATGCCTGCATCCATAGTGCCTGCCGAGAGGGAAACTCCTGTGGCAGACCTAGTGGGGCCAAACCGGGAGAGCTGGATGTGGGGCCCTAAGGTGGACAAGCAGATGAAAGGATGTGTGTGTGGGGGGGAGGGTGTTTGCGGTAGAGGTTGGCTTAAAGGGGGCATAATTCCAAAGTGTCCTAGGGCGCAAAAAGGTGTTAATCTGGGCCTGCCCCCACTATCCTCATGCCTTCCTTTGAAGTGGATTAAGATGGAAGGTGGATGCAGGGCATTTGGTGTAAGTTTTTTAAAGTAAAAATATATCTCTGAGATGTGCTGGACCTCATATGCACTCATGCAAAGATCCTAAAGTGCACACAAGCAGATTTCTTATTGTCTTCACCCAATTCTAAATTCAAGCTCTGTTTAATACTATTTTTCTATCAGGTTCAGTGATGTTTATTATAATTAGTAGTTGGTCCTGTGAGTCTCGGATAGAGCCTTTCCCATCATTTGTTCCATGAGATCCTTCCTGATGGAGGTGCTGCAGACTTAGTATTTATGCATAACGAAATTTGTGCTGTTAGCTATGGGCAAATTAATGCAGGTTATTTAGTGGGAGTGGACTATTATTATTATTAGTTATAGCTTTCTTCTGTCTATTTCTTCTAAATATTGTGTCAGAAATTTTCAAACAAGGAACACAATTCCTGCTTTTCATCGGATGTTCTTTTATCACATGATTGATGTAGAGAAGCACAGTTTCTCAGATGGCCCTTAAACTATAGTAGTTAATGACTCAGCATTCTTCAACTGTACTACTACAAATGTATAAATGTCCCCAGTTACAGATGCTGTAGGCTAGCTTCCAAACCCTATCTTGAGTCAGCCTCATTACTACACATTTAATTCAAATGTCCTCCCTTTCAGGCTAATCACTTTTAAAGAACACCATTAAATGCATCATCTGTTACCGAAGTCTTTCCCACATCCAACTGTTTCTGGACTTATACAATTTTTTAGCAGTGTCTTCGCAAATGCGTAACTGTGTTATATGACACTTACATGTGAGTGTGTATGTTTATTGCTTAATAAAAATGGGGACCTGATTATTAAATTTGTAATGAATTTTACTTATTAAACAGAGAAAAACATTATATAAGACACAAATTACTGAGTACCTAATTGAGTTCTAGTGATGAATTGCACTTGATCATTGCACTGCAAAATAGGTTTCTCGTTCCCAATAGAGACCAAAAGCAGGCACGGAATATTGTCTACTAGGCACTGCTTTCTCATGATAACAAAATGATGAATTATTCCAACCTGTGCAAAGTATACCTAATTTCGTCCTTTAGAATTGTTCAGTATCATTCAACCAGATAAATAAAGTATTATTTATGTAGCTCTCCTTGGCAGTGCTTGAGTCCCTTGGTGCTTTCCAAACTGCTCTCATCCTTTTAAATCACATATATTAAGAAAGAAATCAATTGGTCCCATTTTACAGGTGACAAATGAGATCATAACTTAATAGTACAATCCCAGAGATGAGTGTATAGAAGAAATGCACTTAGTTCAATGTCAGTCACTCACAGATTGGAAGTCACTAGTTACCTGTAATGTGTCCCTTTCTTCAATAGCAAAGATATAACTGCATTGACTTCCCAGCAGATAACCTCACTGCAGGCCCGTAGCCAGGATTTTGATTGGGGGGCTGAGTCTGAGTGAGAGAGGATCTACCCTAGCAAACCTTTTGTATCGTTATCCAAAAGGGATATATTGAGCATGGTGATCAGATCATGATATGAATAAACGTAACAGTTTAAATAATAAATGTTATTTATTTACTTTCATTAACAAAATGTTTAGAATACTTTTTGACTTATTTTTTTTACTTTACAGCAACAGTCTTCTTTTCTTCTCTTCGGCCACTAAGTCTCTGGTCTTAGTGGACTAGCAATTAAACTTCTAGGTACAATTTTCACGCTCTTCATGGTTGAAAATGATCTTTCCACACTGCATGTCATTACTGGTAGAGTAGCTAACACAGTCAAAAGGAAATTTATTGACCCATAGTAGGTTTTGTCACACAGTTCCAACACTTTAAGTACCTCAGTATCTTTCTTAATTGATGGTGTAATATTACACCACATTATGTACTCAGCCTTGATGGAAGCAAGTGCTGCGTCGTTTTCAAATTATTCTGACAGTTGTTCCATATGGTGAACTTTGTCTAGGCCTGAAAACCCAGGGAGGAGAACCTGGAAACTGGTTAAAATGTCTTCATTTGACATGAACCTTTCAGTAATATTTTGTATGAGTGAATCAACACACGGTATGAACACCGCAATTCTGAAATAATCTTCTACAGAATTAGTCCCTGGATTTGCCCGATGCACATGACTTGAACTTTGCCTTGCAATAGTCAAGTTGCTTTGAAATATTTTTTTCAGATGTTGTTCTTGGTAAGTCAAAGAGTTTTACAAGATGATCTTTTACATCTGCTCTCAAAATTTCTAAAGACGTTAACAGTGACTTAGCGTGGTTTATGGCAGATGCCACATTAAGAATGATGTTATGCTCTTTTGGCTTCGTTTTATGTTAGTTGTTCTGTCTTCATGTGCTATAGCGAGGCTGAAAGGAATTTCACACAAATGTCTATGACTTCGATGTGATGTGCTTCTATATATTTCTAATACTCTGATTTGATGTGGAATTTTATGCTCTACCAATAGCCCTCTGCTTTCTTTCAAGCCTAATCTTAAACTTAAACTGAAAAGAAATCCCCAACCGACTGTCATTCTAATTGTCATTACCAGCGTTCTAAAGCTAGGGCTCCTTACCCCTCTCCTACTCTTAAAGATACAGGCTCTAAATTACATATTCTGCCTTTGGAGACATCATATTAGTAGCATAACTAACTTCATTTTAACGTAGAATAACTGAATAATAATAATAATGGGCATTGAACCAAGCCAACGCTGGATATGGACCAAACTTGGCACATAGATCCAATGTGTCCAACTGTGCATAGTGGCAGGGATTTGGGAATGATTGCCCTTTTTCAAATGGGATTTGTTATTTACCTGGATCCAGAGAGTCCCAGAAGGCAGGCGATGGGCTCGACGCACTCCACTCCCAGCCACAAATGTGGCGAGACTACAATGCACAGGTGTGAAGGCCTGCCGAGTGCATGGGCACAAAGGCCTATTGTGGCCTCTGAATGGTCTGTGGTGTGGCATCATCATCCTTGGCACCTGGGCTGTCGATGCACTCCCTTTCCTCTCTTGGCACTAAAGGCTGAAACTAGGGGCACCGAAAAGGAAAGAGAGTGCGCCTAGGGCCCAGGCACAGACAAGGACACCACTGTGCCACGTACCAGTAAGGCCTTCTTGAGGACCACCCAGAGAATGGGGGGGGGGGGCTGAAGCCCCTTCAGCCCCCCCCCCCCAGCTACATGTCTGCCTCACTGTTGTAAGTAATTGCAGCTGGAATATTTAAGTCCCTGTGGAATTTAGCATCCCAATGAAAAGTCAGGCAAATTTAGTAAGGAAGTGCAAACAAAAAACATATAATGTGCTAGGTATGTTCAGTGTCTCATTCTTTGCAATTCTAGAAATGTAAGGAGTGGAGGAATTTTTCATTTCAGGGGCAGACTTCTTATTTGGCAAGGCAATATCCTCATTCTCCTTCTCTCTCCTATCTGCATCCCTAGTTTACAGTATCTTTCTCTGCCTGCCCTACCTCTGTGTTGATTTGTGCCTGTTCAAGTTGAACTTGGTTTGTAAATTCTATAGAGAAAAGAAAAACAAAATTGTGTGTAACATTATTTGAGCCAAAGATGTTGCTTATTTCCCCAAATCTGCAGCTTGACTTCACTGGAAATTCTCTGAAGAACTAACACCGGCTTTTAAAGTCTGGGGAGAAAATTTATTTGTCATGTTACATCCCTTTGAATCATATATTTAGTTGCTTCTTTTATGATATAGCCATAAAGCAGAGCTCCAGCCCATGACAGCAGAATAGAATGCAGCTTTAACATTCATACCCAACCTCAGCTTCCATTCAACATTTAATCAACTATACAAAAGCCATTTAATGCTTGGAATCATCCAGTGCTATAAATATTATCCTATAAGTAATTACATCATTTTACATCCTGTAGCATATTACATGGTAACACTTAAACGTAACGTCTCCAGTGCATGTAAATGAACATTTATTTTCAATTGGATGAATATGTTGTTGTCATTTTTGTTGCTGCACACTAACAATATTAGATTTTCAAATTTTAAAAGTATCTTCCATTTGGAGTAAACTAATGAGAAATCTGCTCTTACCCAGGCTTTGTAGATAAATAACTAGTAGGCTTGTTTGATTTTTTTAAAAAAAATGGTTCAAAATTCATTTTGGATGTAGGGGGCACTGGTGGTTCAGATCTAAAGTCAATTCTGATTTTCACAGAAAAAAGTTTGAAACTTTTCAAAACTTCAGAGACTTCCGAATCCTTTGTTAATGGTTTCAAAGTGTTATTTCCTGTTTCATTGGGTGGCCTTTACTTTGAAAGTAGTTGTTTTATTCCAGAAGGGGGGGAAGCAAAGGGAAGAAATCCATCCACACTGGGTTAAACTGCTTCTCTCACCAAGAACTGATGCGGGAGAGAAAGGAAACCAAAGGAAATCCATCCTAACTGGATTAAACAGCAGCTATTGCCCAGGACTGATGTGGGAGAGAAAGGAAACCAAAAGAAATCCATCCAAACTGTGTTAAACTGCTGCTCTCATCCAGGACTGACATGGGAGAGAAAGAAAACCGAAGGAAATCCACCCAAACTGGGTTAAACAGGGCTCTCACCCAGAACTGACGTGGGAGTGAAAGGAAACTTAAGGAAATCCATCCAAACTGGGTTAAACAGCGGCTCTCGCCTAGGAATGATGCGGGAGGGAAAGGAAACAAAGGGAATCCATCCACACTGGTTTGAAAAGCTGGATCATTTCCAACTCACTTACTGCTTCATAAGAGAAATGGCAGGAAAAGCTTTGAAATGGCAATAATATTTCTGGGTTTCCAAATCGCTTTGAAATCGCTTCAAAAAGGAATTTGATCCGAATTTATTCTGAATTATGAAGATTCTGACCAAACTTATCCATGCTTAATAACTAGTACTACAAAAGTCAGTGGGAGTGTTGAGATGAGAAAGCCAATGAGGAAGGAAGTCCTGCCCTAACATCATGGTTCTTATGCTGGGTCAGAGATATAAGGCCCCATCTAGGCTAGATCTAGACTGAGCCATATCCCAGGATCTCACCCAAGATTATCTGTTTTGAATTGGATTATAGGAGTCTACACTGCCAGATAATCTGGGATTAAACACATAATCTGGGATCAGATCCTGGGATATAAGGCAATGTAGCTCCAACCCTATACTATCATATAAAATCTGAATTATCTACTTTGAACTGGATTATCATATAAAAAAATCTGGATTATGGATATGGACAATAGCCATTCTTCTTTGCATGCCATGAACACCATCGTGCTGACTACCCATTGCACCAGGTTTTTGAGTGGCACAGAGTAGAAGTAGAAAAAACATATTTAGGCATAGGGTTGGATCTTGTTTTTGACAAGCATGAATGTATTGCTATCTAGCAAAAACTCACAGAAAAATTAGTCCATGCTGTGAAATTCCACACCTCCCATTGCACACGCATTAAAAAAGACAGTCTTTTTCCCCCATCAAGACCCATATAACATGTGCAAGAATACTTTGTACAAAATTAGCTTAATTATTCCTTTGTTTGGCAAAGCTTGTACACATACAATAAACAGAGAGGAACAGGATTATTAATTGACAAGAAGTAAGCAATTCACCTTGTGCTTATTGCCAAAAGGTAACAGTTGTTTATGCAAAAGATGTCATAGTTTGCACAGACATTGTTTGCACCAGGTGTGAGCCGAGTTTACATTGGGCATGGGGACCACGTCATCTAGCACACAGCCATCTCAGTTTTTTGGGCTCTAGGAACACAAAAAACCAAGAGGGCGCCCATCCCCTCCCCCCAAACCCCAAAAGAACCCATCTCTTGGCATGTCATTTCTTCACACCAGGAGGATGTGAGGAAGACCATAATAGAGGCTGGGTAGCTTTTAAAAACTTTTAAGAGGTTCTTGGGGGGGAGGTTCGGGGTGGCTGCATACTATCCCAATTGTTATTGGGATATCATGTGAATACCCTTCCTCTGGGATAGCCTGGGTTTTTGGGGGGGAGTCGGGACTTAAACCCACACTGAAGTGGATTTTTTAAACCCGCTTCAGCCCTTGTTTAAGTACTGCGTGGAAGCACCCTGAATTACAATATATCAATGGATAAATACTAGGCATGGTTAGGTCCAGTAGGAATCTTCGTAATTCGTATTAACTTTGGATCAAATTCCTTTTTGAAGCAATTTCGAAGCGATTTGGGAACCTGGAAGTATCCTTGCCATTTCGAAGCCACTGTCACCATCTTTGTTCCAACTCAGGAAGTGAATTGGAAAAGACCCAGTGTTTGGAGGCAAGCAGTAGCTTGCATACTGAGGTGTTTGCCTCCAACCAATGAGGGGAAACCATGTGGGGAGGGCGAGCCAGTGACGCGATGGGAAAGGGACTAGGGCAGGTTGCTTGAGTGGGAAAGGTGCCGTGCCACTGCTTAGCAAGAGAAGGACAGGGTTGGGAACAAATAATTTCCTTGGGGAACCACACAAAATACCACTAAGGGGCCCCCTTTTTCTGTATGGGTTACATGTTGTACTTTTGAGAACAAGAAATATCCTATAATCTGCTAATCATTGCATTGGGGAGAAAAAAACTCCACTTTGGAGCACCCTTTCTCTGCTTGGGGTTTCAAGTTGTACTTTTGGAAACAAGAAATCTCCTAATCTAATAATTTCATTGGGGAAACATAAAATCCCACATTTTCTGCTTTGAACTGGAATATATGACAATGTGGACTCAGATAACCCAGTTCAAAGCAGATATTGTGGGATTTTCTGCCTTGATATTATTCGTTATATGGCTGTGTGGAAGGGCCCTATGAAAAACCAAATAAACATACTATGAGCCACGCTACCTCAAGAAGACCTGATAAAAGCATCTATTAAAGGCACTTAACATTAGCAGAAGGAACGGCCGGGATTCAGCCTGACTGAGGGGAGAAGCCTGTCCTCGTGTGGGCACGTTTTGCGGGGTTTAATTGACAGCCGAGGCAGGCCTGGAGTGGAAGATTCCCTCTTCAGGCTGAAGTTTGGCAGTGGGAGCCAAGCAGCTCCGGAGGGGCTTTAGCCTGACCGAGGGGTTCTTCCACTCCAGGCTTGCCTCGGCTGTTAATGTGGAGAAGGAGAAGAAGGCGACAGGCCCTCCAGGGAGTATATAGCCTTGTCTGCATTTTTTCCTACTGCGCACGCGAGTCTGCCATTAACAAAGTATTATGAAGTTTTGGAAATTTTGGAAAGTTCCAACCCCCCACAATGGAATTCAATTCCAAATTGAAGCACCAGCGCACCCTACAGCCAAAGCGAGTTTTGAACCATTTTTTAAAAATCAAACAAGCCAAAGAGATACCCGAAGGCACACTGTCCACAAATGGCCATTATACAAACTTGGGAAATGTTCTCCCCCACCCACAACCCCACCTTTAGCTGTTGCTGTGACTTTCAGCATGGCTATTTATTAGCTAATGCAGTGTTTCCCAACCAGTGTGCCGTGGCACACTAGTGTGCCGTGAGTGATCATCAGGTGTGCTGTGGGAAATTGGAACTTCCAATACCCTTTCTTCCCCCTCCTGTCGAACACTTTTTCTTCTCCACTCGGGCTCCCTTCTGATAATATTTTCTCTTGGTTATGGGAGTTCTGTGTGGGAAGTTTGTGTCTTTCTGCCATTCCTGCCAGGATATCTATGTTCCGTTCATCGAAACAGGCCCGGGTTTCACACTGAGTGTATAAATACATTTAAAAACATATTAACTATATGTATTACTGTGTTAAAGTGTCATTTTGTGTCATTTTGGTTGGTGGTGTGCCCCAGGATTTTGTAAATGTAAAAAGTGTGCCATGGCTCAAGAAAGGTTGGGAAACACTGAGCTAATGGACTGGGAGCATAAAAAGCATCTAACTGTGCTCCTGTAACACTTCTGCAGTCCCTATCCTCTCACCAGTCAGCAACTAGCTAATGTTGTGGCAGATTTGGAGATAAATAATGCTGTGAGATTCTACCTGACAGAGCATTTTAATACTTCTTCTTGATCTAAACCCCTTTTCCATATTCAACCTAGCAAGCTGACTTGAGTGAAATAGCAATCACAGAATCATAGAGTTGGAAGAGACTACATGTACCATTGGGGGTTGGACTAGATTTTGTTTTTATTGCTGGATTTAATTTCTAAGGCCCCTTCCACACTTCCCTGTATCCCAGGATCTAATCACAGATTATCTGATTTAAATTAGATTATATGAGTCTCCACTACCAGTTAAACTGGGGCAATATGATAATCTAGGATCAGATCCTGGGATATAGGGGCACTGCAGAAAGAGCCTAAGATACTGTTGGGACTTATCACATGAAGCTGTTTTATCACAACTAATCGAAAAATACTGGTACTGAAATGTTAACTTCCATGCTGCCTTGTTTACTATTGTTCCCACACAACATCACTGACCTCACCTTCCTTTCCATGCATGACCCTATCCAGACCACTTAAAATATTTGTTGTAGCTGAACAATTGTGCAAAAGGGGGAAAGAAACTCATGGCAACAAAAGCTATGTGACTACCTGGAATATCACAACTGCACTTAGAGAAGTCACTAAATTAATTTGCACAGTGGTTGCATTATTTGGGCTATTAGTGCTCCTCCCCTCTTTGAATGTATCAAACATAAAGTTGCTATGAGAAGTGTGTGACAAGTTTCTCTGGCACTCATCATCATCATCATCATGCAACAGTTGCAATTTGGCAGCCTTGTGTAATAAAGTCCTTGGTCTCTCCTCTACAATTCAACATTTCAGAGAAGTTGTTACGATAAGCTGTTTGGAGATGAGTAGTGCAATGTCATTACAATGCTGATAAATGAATATCAACATTTTGACTAATCACATAACATATGATTTGGACAAAAATGCTCCACAATTGAAAATAATTGCTATTCTGATGTATTTTCTCAGTTTGGTTTTGTGGTATAGTCTTGATTTAGTTCTGATTAATAGAAAGATTTCCTAACAAAACCTAATGCTTTATTTTTACTGGATAGCTGGGAAATGCCACCTGCCTCCAAATGTGATTTTTATAGGTGTGAGTATATATGCCTCCCATGGCATAAATTGTGTAGAGTTTGCCCAACACTTGTATAAAATCACATTTATGTAGTAATGCAAGCCTGGGGCCCACTCAGCTGGAGCAGAGCCATTATATCTACACTAACACATTCTTTTAGGTAGAAGGAAGAGAACTGGAACAGGCATATTTCTTTCTGCTCAGCAGGATGCTATTCAGGCTTGATGTTATTCAGGGAAACAGAAATCATAAATAAAATAAACAGGACTGTGAAGCTTTCGACCACCCTGATTTCATAACCATTAGCATTGCCTGACAGCTAAGACTTCTTTGGAAATTACAAGTAGCATTTGTTTCCCTTATTTCAGCACATGAATTTTCCATACAGAGCTGTATTTGGTTCTTAACTTGCTTCAAAGTCTCTGGGCAATGTTCACTTGTTTGACGGGTGATAATTTCTCTGAAGTATAGCATACCCTGCAATTGTCCCAATTTGATCAGGACAGGCCTGATTAATTCTCTGTTGTCACACTTTTTCAACTGTTATTAAATTGTCCCAAGCTACAGTAAGTCTGCAGAAATAAAACACATACTCACCCCAAATCTACTGCTGGCAGTCTTTACAACGCACAACAACTTCCAGTAAGTACCCAGATTTTTAGTCATTAATCCAGTATTGGGTTTGTGAGTGTCTCTATAGCTAAATTGAGTTTGCTTTGGCCCAATCAATTGTTCATACCAAGCCCCCCCCCCATACTTGGGCCAGATGCACCCTCCAAGGTCATTTACCCAGCTTTGCCCTAAACTTTAGACTTAGGGTCACCCTAAGTCTGAAACAACGAAAGCATATAACAACAATAATCCTAATTAACAATGTGCATAGGAATTTGTTCATGTTTTTTTAAATCAAACTACAGTCTGGCTCCCCAAAAGTCTGAGGGACCCTTTGTTTAAAAAGTTTGAGAACCCCTGGTTCACATGAACAAAGACACCATTACACTTTCCCTGATCTGATCAGTGCATGGAAGGAAATGGGTCATTCTCGTGTTACCACTGCTCTTCCTCAATGGCCATTAAGCTCCATGTGAGATTCCAGACATTGTGATCATATCTGCCAAGGTCGAACTGTGACAAACACATGATAAACAAGAAGGGGTTGCTTTATCATCTTCTTGCTGATTGCGTAGCTGTCTCCCCTCAGGAGACTCAGCCACAATGACCAGATCCTTGCAGGGAGCATAAGAGGAAGGGACAGCAGAGCAGTGGATGCAGTGGAATAAAACGTTTAGCCTGGTCTGTGTAGCTGATCTGAAATAAATCTGGAGCAAATTGCTCCATATTGGCCCCAGATTAAGTGACTGGTGTATACATGGCCTTAGCTTCTCTTTTCCATTTCCCCTCTTTGTCCTCACCTCTCTTCAATTGCTGCAAATCCAATTCTTAAATGCTAAGGTAATTGGTTATCAATTAACACAGCAGGGAGAAAGCTGAGAAGTGGAATTCTATACACCACAGTAGGCTCAGGCAAAAACAAACTTCTGCAGGCTCTCCTAGCAGGTGAGTTTTCTCATTAGCAACCTTTGTCATCTTAGGCCCCTTCCACACAGCTGAATAAAATCCCACATGTTCTGCTTTGAAATGAAATATATGGCAGTTTGGACTCAGATAACCCAGTTCAAAGCGAATATTGTGAGATTTTCTGTGTTATATGGCTGTATGGAAGGGCTCTGATGTTATATGACTGTATGGAAGGGCTCTGACCCACACTCTGATGTTGCTTGGCAAAATGTGTCCTGCCTTTCACCTATAAAATGTTGGAAAATATGAAGCAAGTGTCTGATGTAATGAGAAATTGTATTGCCAATGTTTTAGCGCTACAGTAGTTGCACGCACTTGTCCAACATAAATGGGCCAGCAGAATGTTGGGTAAGCGAAAATGTTGGATAATAAAGAGAGATTAAGGAAAAGCTCTTAAATGTCAAATTATGTTATGATTTTATAAATTAAGCACCAAAACATCTTGTTTTGCAACAAATCAACAGAAAAAGCACATCAATACATGGTAACGTTATGTAGTAATGACTGTATTTATGAATTTAGCAACAAAACATCACAATGTATTGAAACAGCTGTGAATCTGGACCAGAGGCAGACTGTGTTGGATAATGCAGAATGTTGGATGAGCAATGGTTGGATAAGCAAGGCTCTACTGTATAATATAAAGTACTCAAAGGAAACTAAGAACACAATCCAGCAACAATTCAGCACTTTAATAAAGGGTTGAGCAAAATCTTTACCTTTGATTGTAGATGGTGCTTAATTGTTAGAGATTTCCATCTTTGGATTGATGTGTGTGTGTGTGTGTGTTTAATCTAAATGGAAGAAATTCATTTGGCAGGAATGCTACTATTTATCATTGAAATGGCACTTTTAATCTGCAAAGTGCTTCATATGTTCATTCACATAACAATTCTGGTACATTACAGCTACTATCCATCATTTATATTGCACTTTTAATTAGCAAAGTGCCCTCAACACCCTGTGAGACAGGGCACTATTATTCCAGTTTTATAGCTAGGCGACTGAAATTAAGAAAGAGTGGCCTGCTCAAGACCACCCTGTGATTCCATTGAAGATGAGAACCTAAACATATTTTTTCTCTTGAGCTTTTTATTTACATTTGTTTGATATAGATTTGAAGTAGTGGTTTTGAAATCAGTATCTTCAGATACTGTTGGTAAACAACTCCCTTAATTCCTGACTATTGGCCAAAGAAGCAAGGATTCTGGGAGCCGAAATCCAAAACAACTATACAACTAACTGACTTAGAACCTAAGAATATGTGAACTTTAATTTTGAAGAACAGTAAAGCCTGGATGGGGTTTAAGGATAGATGGGAATTTTGTCTGGTACATGTTTTGAAAAGTGTTCAATTGGTGAATTTGGTGGGACAAAAAGAATTTGACAGATACAAACAAATGCCCATTTTTAGCAAATGCCTTTTTAAAAGGTTACATTTTTAAACTTTTTAAACTCAGCCTTTGAAACCATGTTTTGTTGCTGAATTTGGGATCATTGCCTTTTTTCTGACAAACTTCTCACTTTTAACAATGGTATAACATGTAATATGAACCCTTTCACAGTAGTTGTTTTTGTAGAGTTATTATAGTGATTCTAGGGACAAGTCGACATTGGCTAGTAAATCCAGGGACAGTCCAAAGAAGAAATCTGGAGCCAGTCCAGAGGTGACAACATGCACCCCACTGAACCCACTGTGATAGGTAATTGAAATCCACATAGCCTAGTCAGGTTGAAACTACATCAGCAGTGCTGGCCCATCATCTCACCTTATCATCTACATGACCATATCCAGCCAGCCTCACAGTTCTGGCTGTTGTGAATGCCCCATTCTGACATCAGCAGAGGTGCCCATGCAACAAGGAAGAAGAAAGAAGTGAGGTCAAAGGTGATGGTGGCAGTGTCCCATGTTGTGGTGTTTCAGCCTGGTGCTCATGTGCATGCTAGGGATGATGGGAATGTTCCTGAAAATGCTGATGATGGAATTGTTCCTGCAAATGCTGATGATGGGATACTTAGTGAGAATTCTGAGATGCAAAGTGACCTTTCAGATGAGGCTTGCTTTCCTGGGAACAGTTCTCTCCCCAGGGCTTCATTAGATGAGAATTCTTGTGTTCAGGACTCTGAAGGTCTTGATATTGATAACGGGACACATGGGAATTTTAATGATCTTACATTTAACCGCCGAGATAGCATTCGGCAATCTAGGCAGGCTGCCAGCCTGCGACGTAGCAGTCAGTTTGCAAACCGAAACTGATTTGTCCTTATTAGAGCTTGCTTGGGAAATTGTCTTTTAGATTCCAGGCTTTGTTTAGAATACTATGCCAGATCTCATCTTGTCTCCGAGCTCCTGATTTTGCCTAGGCCTTTGTGCACGTTTTGCTCCTATAGCTGCCTTGTATTACTCATGGGATTGTCATCAAGCATTTTACCTTTGCCTTTGGATTTTGGGACTATATCTTTAGCTTTGTATTTTGGGACTATTTGAACTGTGTGTTTTACCTTGGATATATTCTACTATAGATCTTCTTTTAACCCTTTTGTTGGACACTATATTTGTTTTCAATAAAAACCTATTATTTAGAGACTGTCTGTTGTGTGTGTGACTAGGGGGGTGCTCCGTGTCTGAAGTGCAACACATGTGGACAGTGGACCAGTCTGAATCAGACACAATCCAGTTGTACATAATGTCTCAAATCCATGGGATATACCAGAGTTTCATGTGGGGTAAAGCTGGTAGAACCTGTGGTACTCACTAGAAGTGGAGGAACGTTGTGAAGACACCCAGAAGTCAACTTAGGGTGAGTCTAGGATTTCATGCCCTAGTAGATGAACCCCAAGATGTGGCTTTCTTTGCGCAAGATCACCCAATGGGCTTCCATGGTCAAGTGGGGATATGAACTCTGATCTCCAAAAATCCTAGGATTTCTTCACACTTACCTTTTTTTGGTGGAAGCAACAGGAGTTTACAACTACAGCCACAGAGCCCAATGGCTCCCATCATACTCCAGAGAACTATTTCCAGGGCAGCTCTGTGGCTGAAGTTGAAAACCGTCACTGCAGATGGGCTCCTTGTCTTTTGTAATGAATTCCCTACTTGGTAGGCCCAGGAAATTGAGCTAACATGGTAAGAACAAACAAGCAGGATGATCAGGACTAGAATCATTGAACACCGTTCTAGAATCCAGAACAGGGCTGATAACACTATACTTTGCATGCATTTCAAGGGAAAAGGACACAACAGTGATGCCTTTAAATTCACTGGATTGGAGAAGGTTCGCATCAACCCACACAGTGACTCCAATAAAGCCCTAATTAGGGCAGAGACCAAATGGATTGTGCTCCTTGCTACAGAAATTCCTCATGGTCTTAAGGAACCATTAAGCATTCCTACCTTGTTAACCTAGATCACCTGTTTCATTGTGAATTCTTTCCTATATATTCTACACCATTGTTCTATTGGTCCACACTGCTGTTTGAAATATAGCTGGAATCTTGTGTTTGAACCCATCTCTCGCTTGAACCAATGTTTTACATCTGAATGGGTATGTATGTTTCATGCAATGCTACTTATGCTTTGTACTGCTTACTATCTTGTACCCACATTGTATACTCACAGCCTTATTAGGGGATATGTTTACAGTCTCTGTTACCCTGATGTACTTTTCATTTGTATTTTTAGATCTTATATGCCAATAAGTAGACGCCTTGACTATGAATATGATGCCAGCCTTGACAAAGCCGCGTTAGCAGGTGAAACAGGTTGGGACCCATTGTATATATTATCCTTGTCAGCTGTTCTTTGGAGCTCCGACTGGTGCTTCTGATTTTCTTACCGGAGTCTCCCATCGCATCCTACATTTGAAACTGCACACATACTGACTTTGAACCCCTTTCTCTTTTGGGACTACCGGGGTCTGTGTCACCTCTGACATACCTCTTGGAGCCTACTGGACTTCCTCTTTTGTTCCAGATTATTTGCCGCAGTATTTACTGCACTATACTCCGCTGACTCCATAGCCGCTTTGACTGATCCATCACTCGGTTTTGGATTTGATTGGCTTTGCTCTTGGTCTGTTTGAAGTGGCTCTTCACCCACTACATATCAGTGTTCTGTAGTGGTATGTCACATGTTATATTTACATTATAATGTACATACATATGTTTATGCTTCCCTGTAAGAGTCCCTATCGGAAAATGTATGTTTAGATTACCTCAGGTCGATGATTGTAATTGGCGATATGTGCGTCTTCCATACCATTTATTTTGCTTTTGCTCTTAATATTCTCGTGACGCTTATGTAAACACAATTAGATCACACTTTGTCAATATTATTGTTATTCAATTACTGGGTATGGATGCTCTTACCCTGTTGTTCTAGCTTCGTTTCAGTGAGGCTTCCCCAGTGTGTAGTGAGGCCCAGGAAATTGGCAGCCATTTTAAATAGGTGTCATGGGGGCATCCATTTTAAGATCCTCATTTCCAAAAGGGGGGTGTGCCTAAGGAGCAGCCTGGAGGAAAATGAGGGGAGTTAGGATTGGCTGGTAGAGAAGCCTAACTTGGAAAAAGAAAAAAAAGCCCTGAAGAAGAGGTGTTTTAAAATCTGACAGCAGTTGGTGTTTGGGTGTCAGAGAAGGAGGAGGAAGAGTGTTAGAGAGCAGTAGGGGGAGTTAGTATTAGAGTGAAGAAGCCTGAAAGTTGTCAGGTGACTAGCAGAGTTAGCTGGCGAGTAGATTTTACAGCTATCAGGGAAGATAGTGTGTAGAGGAGTAGATAACTGTGTTGGAGTTAAGAGTTAAGATTTGCTAGGCAGAGAAGAATTCCTGTCAGTAAATTCTTGGAGGAAGAAAGGAGTGGTAACTAAGATTTGAACTGTTTAAAGAAACCATACGCTTTCATGCCAAAATCTCTGAACCATTAAGCTTACCTATTTTGTAAGTTCTCTTAAATAAACTTCATTGTTTTGTTGTTCAAAACACCTGCCTCACATGTGCCTCTATCAAAGAAGTCCAGAATCAGTTCCCTGCAGAAATCAGGAGTCTAATGGTGGCAACGTATATTCTGAAGAAGAAATCTCTTCAGTTTTACCTCAGTGCACAGGCCTGAATGCAAGTCCAGAGCATTCTTGTCTGAAATACCTCCTTTAAGCCAAAAGCTTAAAAGTGATTATAAGTCTGGTGGTGACCACTGGGTTTTCAAAAGGCTTTCCGGACAGAAGAGCATTCCAGCTTATTGCAGCTTTTGATTTCTACTTAAACAATCCCACATTTCATTACATTTGGTGTACAGTGGATGGGATTTCTTAATACACAAAGCCTTAACTTATTATAATTGGTGGCAGCGGCAGGATTGAATAGGAAGGTCCACCCTGCCTGAAGCAATAAAGTCACAGAGACTCCTTAACCTATTATCTCTTTCCATAGGGAAAGATAAGTTGAGCCGGTGAAAAAAGCCTTCCTCCATGTGATGGGGCGGGGCGAGATGGAGCAAGACGCAGGATGTCAGGTCCCCACATCCCCTTTGCAACTGTCACTGGGACACAATGAGATCCCTTCATTTTGGTGGCACATCTAGCAAGGTCTCTAGTCCAATAGTCAGACCACTATACTATGCTGGTTCTCTATCCATACTGTACCTATTTCTATATGTTTGAATAGGCTCTACCTAATGAACAAAATAAAAAAATTGTCCAAATATATTATCTTCTGTTCCTGGCCTGACTTCACATGCACTTTCCTATACACAGACATTCTCATATGCAGATTTAACACTGAGCTATTATTATAAATGCAGTGTAATGGCCTAATCTATTTGCCTTATTTAACTGTCATCTTAACAAACTGTTGGTTGCAATATAGCATCACCCTCTTGAGACTGCATTTGTAGACAAGCTTGGCACTCATGGGCAAAGATGGAGACTGTCATGTATAATAACAAATTTCGGAGTCCAGTGTAATATTGTACTGACTGATTTCCTGGCTCGCTGATTTTATTACTAACATCCATTCACTCCAAAACCTGCCTAGTTATCAGCATGAAGTCTGTTTAATCAGTTTTGGACAAAAGTGTGAACAGGAAAGAAGAGGTGGTGATAAAAGAGCTAACTACACAACATGAATATAATTTTCTGCTATATATTGATCTCTCTCTCTCTCTCTCTCTCTCTCTCTCTCTCTCTCTCTCTCTCTCTCTCTCTCTCGTCTCTCTCTCGTCTCTTCCTGTCATAGCAGACTTTCTTATTTGGCACCAAATGATAGCTGTTTGGCATAATAATAATTGCAAATGTCCTTTGGAGGGAAAGTCATTTTTATTTAGTAAATAGAATGCATGAATAATGAACAATACAAGAAAATTGTAAAATAATTAGCAAGTGGTTCAGAGGTGATCATTTACAGCTGAGGAAATTAAATATGCAAATACATTATTATCACAGAGGTAGTTAACAGACAAATGAGTAGGGGGGAAAATGAGCCAGTGTCTTCCAATTCATCATTGTTTAAAAGACACCTGTGAGTTCTGTCTGAAAAATGACAACACTGAGAAATGCAGATGGTAGTATTTTGCTTTCGATCAGTCATTTTTTATGTGCTAATTAGATTGGCAAAGAGGGAGCAGCAACAAATTCCCTCTGTAAGATGAACCTTGTTGTTTCAATATCACAAGAAAATGATTTATATTACATAGTTAGATTATTTAAAAATAGCATGGTTTCATCTATCTATCAATCCATCCATGTACCTATCTATATCTATCTATCTATCTCATCCTCCTCCTTCTTTTCTTCCCTTCTTCAAAAACAGCTCTTTCTAAATTACTCAGAGAGTGAGACAGATTATCTCTCATGACGTTTTGCCTGCATATATTGAAGGCATACTCAGAGGTTGTGACAACCTCTGAGGATGCCTGCCATAGATGCAGGCAAAATGTCAGGAGAGAATGCTTCTGGAACATGGCCATACAGCCTGAAAAATTTACAACAACCCAGTGATTTGGCCATGAAAGCCTTTGACAATACACTGTTCCATTTATCAAAAAAAGCAATGTTACTTTACAATCAAAGAGAAACCAAACAGTGTGTTCATGATCAGTAATGGACAGTAAACTAACTTCTATGTGATTTTTGCCATGCTCATTTTGATATAACTAATCTCCCTCCCTCCCTCCCTCCCTCCCTCTCTCCTCTCTCTCTCTCTCTCTCTCTATATATATATATATATATATACACACACACACACACACACACACACACACACACACTGTATATATATATCCTTCCCAGTACAGTGAATGAGTCCTACTGCATAAGCAAAGGAAATGGAAGGTGAAAGTTAGTACAAAGCTAGATGCAAGAGAGAGGGAGAATGCAGACTCTGTTCAATTATGATAAATTGTGCAACACAAAGTTAGTCAGTGATTGTATGTAATTCCACAGGGCACAAGAGAGGGGGAAAGATCAATTATTGCTTAGAACAGGAGTTTATTTTCAAGTTTAATGATGTAGCCTTGAATATTTCACTACAGATCCAAAGATACAAATCTTACTAAAATAAATCATGGACCTACTCCACAGGGATCTTCCTATACATTGATTCACCACTCCAACATATAAAATTAAGTGTTTGTGTCATATTGGACAACAAATTGTGCAGGTTGAATTTTTGGGTTTCACAGCAGGGTGTTGGATCTAGACGCCCCCTTTGAGCTACATTAGAATATAAGTATTTTTAAACCGTGTCCCATCATGTTGCCTGATCCCAAATTATATTGGACTTTGAAGTACATAATCAGCTTTTTGAAATGTGCCCCAAAGCAATTGATAATAGTGAGCAAAGACTTTATGATATCTTTGTTAAACCATAGACAGATCAAATAGTTGTATTTGAATGGCAATTCACAGCTTGAATGTGGCAGCCAGCTATCATTTGTTTGCAAGTTCAACATTAATATTTTCCAGCTGTTCTCATAAACCATGTTCACATGTGTGTATAGCAAACATGATACAGAGGGAATTCAAGATTCAGGAAAGAAATGGTGAATGCCTATTCTTTCCCTTTTCTTTCACAGAGTCCACTTTTAAATAGAAATACAGTCTGTCAAAAGAAAGAAAGAAGAAAAGAAGAAGGAAGGAATGGAAAAAGAAAAGAAACTGGCTTCAAATATATATGAGAGTGAACAAAACATTGTTTTTGTAAATATTGAATTGAGGCACAAATTTAAAAAGAAAGAAAATATAAACATGAAAGGAAACATTTCCCAGAAAAGCATTCTTCTTTCTTGGAAATTATTTTTGACACCGAGTTCAGTCTGTGCAGTAAAATGGGTTACTCCAATACAATGTAAACTGAATTACCACTTCAATTGCCAGTCGCTGTATAAAGAAGTAATAGTTCAGAGGATGAAAATTACCAACCAATTTTGTTGATTATATATATTTATTATAGGCCGTACAGTAAACACACCTGACATAGAATAAACCAGCTCTTTCATGGGGAAGGCTTATAGTATAGAATAAAGAGTCCCCCCGCCAAAATATATGCATTTTACAACATTTCCTGACTCATTTTCTTTACTTTGATAAAATAAAAAGAGTTCATAGCAGGGTGCCTCATAACGAACTGTCTTCCAAAATTGCAACAGGACTTTCTATATGCCTGCTGGCTATTTCATTTAATGGGATTTTTATTAGTGTGCACTCACTGGTTATTTAAACCACAGGGGTCTTCACAGGTAGAGGTACAATTTGAAGAGATAAAAAACCAAAAGGAACAATTTATTTTTAGGCTTTAAAAATATTAAATGCATTGCATTTATATTCATGGATTTAAAATACATTTCTAGATGCCAGGGGTGGGTGGACACTTGGAAGAAAGTTAAAAATGGCATCAACAACTTGTTTTAAGAAGATCTAAGTACAGTGACACATGCCTTTGTTACGTCCCGCTTGAACTATAGCAACACACCTATGTGGAACTGCTTTTAAAAAATGTTTGCAAACTTCAGATGTTATATGTCTAGACTGGACTAAAGTACAAAAACATATAGTTCCTGAATTCAGTATGCATATCAGCAGTGTTTAACATGTCACTTACCTCTGACCTTTAAACCCTCATCTTCAATATGAGAATAATAATATGGGCATCAATCAAGTTTAGGTCCATAGATTGGTTGTGTTTGTGCTAGCACCTTGACTCTATTTGGAGCCCTTTTACACTACATAGTATGATGGTTCCATTTTAATTGCTATTAGTCTATCTTATAGAGCTCTGGGATTTACAGTTTAGGGAGAGGTTCTTGAAATCTTCAGAGATGTTTAGTGTTCAATGAAACAAAATATCCACAGAAGCAATAACTACAAAAGCAAATGTTACAGATAGATATGTAGGAGGTCTTCAATTGTATTTATTTATTTATTTTATTTATTTATATTTCGTTCTTGTATTCCGTGCAGGCTTCACATAAAATTACACCGACAGTTCCCCTGACTTATAGCAACCCCATGAATTTAATAGACTTTTCTTGGATAAGGAATACTCAGCTATGGTTTTGCTAGTTCCTATCTCTGAAATATGGCCTACTCTCAGTGCAGTCTCTGTGGACTACTTTAAACTATGTGGATTGATTATCTAATCAAGAAGTCCTTAGCTGGTAAGAAATAATTTCTCTATATGCCAGTTCTCTCAATTGCAACTTGCAAATGATTGACGTGACTTCCAGTTGAGTCCAGGTTAATATCTTTTGTATGTATTTGAATTGTTTGTTTTTGGGAGGAAAGGAGCAAAGGTTCTTTGAGACTTTTCATGATTTTCAAGAAGGACAACAATTTCAAAGGAACAATATATTACATTCCATATGTGTAACACCATTACAGTGACAGGTTTCCAAACTGAGTAACAGAGCTAGCATTGCAAGGCAGGGAGCAAGTTCAGATACCAAGAAGATAACACAGAAAATGGCATCTAAATCATGCAGTAAGACACTTCAAAGTCTTGTTCCTAACTCAGCATTGGATACTGACAGCAACATGATCAGAGCATTCAGAAATAGATTAGCTTTCACCAAATGCTTGTCAAGAAAACTTGCAAATAAATGCCAAGTCAATTCCAAAACAGGTCCTCTAACTAAAGGTTCCCCACCACTACTAAACAATCATCTTGGAGACTCTACTTTATTTGCCTGGAATATTGCTCTTGAGGTTAGTTTTGGGGAAGCTTTTAGGTATGTTCCACCAACTAGTCCCTGACCTGTAAGGACAACGCTTGCTCTCTCACCCAGTGTTTTTAAACTTTTAATCTTTTTTGCAACTTATCCTGTCCATTGTGATCAATTTTTTGTGTTCAAATATTTCATTTAATTTCATTTTCATTTCAATTTATTATTTGATAAGTCGCTCTCCACCGGAATGCTCCGAGCGACTTACACAGAAATAAAACAACAATAAATCACAGTTTAAAAGCTTTGACAAAGAGCCAAGTTTTGAGAGCTTGGGAGAATGACCGCAAATCAGGTATAGCTCTAATGTATGGAGGTAAGGAGTTCCACAAGGTTGGGGTAAGAACCGAAAAGGCCCTGCGCCTCGTGGAATTCAGGCGAGCCTCCCTGGGCCCGGGAATAGACAAAAGGTTTTCTTAAGCTGATCTTGGTGTTCTCTGATGGCAGATACGTGAAAGACGCTCTCTGAGGTATTTCGGGCCTTGACCACGAATGGCCCTAAAGGTCAGAATCAGTATCTTTTAGGTAGCCCGATGTTCTATTGGGAGCCAATGGAGGTGTTGTGGTACTGGAGCTATATGATGTCTCATTCGTGTCCAAGTGAGTAGTCTGACAGCTGCATTTTGGACCACCTGGATCTTCCGTGTCACTGAGAGAGGAGTACCAGCATACAATGCATTACAATAATCCAGCCTTGAGGTAATTGTGGTGTGGATTACCGTTGCAAGTGCTTCTGTTGGAAGGTAGGAGGTCAGCTGCCTCGCCTGGCGGAGATGGTAAAAGGCCTGCTTACTGATGGTAGAAATCTTAGCTTCCATCGTCAACCGGGAATCCAGAAGGACACCGAGGCTCTTCACCGTGGCAGATGGGGCTAATGGTTCACCTTCAAAGGTAGGCAGAGGGCAGGCCAGTTCTAGGGGCCAACCAGGCCTTAGGATTTTAGTTTTGGCAGGGTTCACCTTGAGTCTGCTCATGCGCAGCCAGCCTGTCATGGCTTCCAAACACAAGGAGAAGTTATCAGGAATTGTTGTTCTCCCAGGTTCTAGATGCAAAAGGAGCTGAGTATTGTGATTTTATATTGTTTGATGTGTTTATTTATACTGGTTCTTGTATTTTTTTCCCTTTATTTTATTGCTGTGTTCCTTGTTTATATTGTTTTGTTGTATTGTTGGGCCTGGCCTCATGTAAGCCATCCCGAGTCCCCTTGGGAAGATGATGGCAGGGTATAAATAAAGTATTATTGTTATTATTATGCAAATAATTGTGGTGATATTCATTATCCTTGAACTTTAAGATTATATTCTCATGGTCATGGAATTTGACATAGGCTGGCAGGACATGGGACCAATATGTTTATGTCATATACAATATGACAAATATATATAATCATTCTATTATGTGATCTATGTGCAGCAACTCCACCTTCACATCTATGAAAATAAGACTTTTAAAAAGACATATCTGACAAGTTTCTAACAGAAACCATTATAAGCTACCTAAATTTATACAGTTCATACTTCAGCTGGTTCAATTTGCAAGACCTGTCTTTAATAAGGTTGTTTAAGAAGGTCAGGTGAAGTTCAGGCAAGGATGTTCTCATTAACACCAACACCTCTTCATTTCTTAATTATAATTTTTTTAAAATTTGGATTAGCATTTGTTTCTTTCTTGCAGTTTTACAGATGCAAACGAAGTCCCTTGATTCACATTTTAGCCCAGAAATGTAACCCTTCTAATTAATACTAATCAGGACTGATATGCTTTTTAAAAAAAAGTCATGAAAATTGAAGCATTCATAAATTCCTCACTGGGGCAGATCCCTTTACCTAGTCTGATACTGCAGTTCGAAACCTATGGAACCAACCATTCACCCTGCCCACTTAATCCCTTTCTGAATTGGGTCCCTGGGACCTGTGGCTATGTTCCTGAGTAGTTTCTTCAATGTAGGCATGGCCTGGTTACTTAACAGGCTTGAAAGAGACAGCCAGGTTTAAAAAATACTAAATAATTATCAGATTTATTAAAACTCAGAAATATAAGAAAATATTTTCCTTCATAGTTCCCTGGAACAGAATCAGTTCTTCCTGCCTAATTGTCCTATCTTTCTGTAATCCACACACAGTCTCAAACCTCAAACTCTGTTGCACCAACTCCAAAACCTGTCTGTAATTTACTCGGAGACAAGGATCTTTTTGTTCACCTGCCTCCTGACCTATAATTGAAGCCAACTCAGCATCTTCTTCATAGACACTTATGGAAACAAGTGTGTAAGCTTGGTTTTCAGTCATGTTGAAATATTGCAACAAATGAGAGGATGTAAGAAATAGTTTCCACTATTGGCTATACAACAAGCATTCATCAATTAACACCACCTTTAAAATCATCTCTGTTTCCCCCTCTTTCATATATTCTTAATCTTCTGCTAATGTGGGCTAATTGCTAACCGTTTTCTCAAGGTGGAGCTAGGAAAACCTTTGTTTGCACTGAGTTCCATACATTCTTAAAATCAGTGCTTGGGAAAGTGTTCAAAACAGAGTTGGGAAAAGTATCGGAATCTCTCTTTTTTGTGTTGAATCAAAAGCAAGGGGAAGTTCAATTTTCAACCAAATACAACCCTCCTTTCATTAGACCAACAACTTTATCACATGAGCCAGTTGAAGCATCCCACTTCGCCTGGCTTCACTAAATAAACAGAGGGGCAAGTGGGGGGAATCCATTGCCCCATGTGACCCTTTTGCAGCCATGTTTTCCCCCTCACACGTGGGAAGCATCGTCCATACAATGAGGATTCTTGCTGGCTTTATTGGAGCCAGCACAACACAGGCTGACTCCAATGTTGGGAGGGAAGTATTGTACAATGCTTCCACTCCCATTGTGGGCTGAGCCTCTGTCTGAAGTCCAGTGACATTGTGGGATGGGCAGCATGCCCATCTGTAGCTGGACTCGTGGAGAAGTGTCCTAAGATACTTCCCAAGCTTTGTCTGATGACGTCATTGGTGTTTATCATCAGAAAGTACATCTACATTGTAGAATGAATGCAGTTTAACACTGCTTGAACTGTCATGGCTCAATGCTATGGAATCAAGGGATTTGTATCTTTTAAAAGAGGGATATCCTGGCCTTGAATGTTTCTTCTGAAGACCTTTCTCTCCCTCTTTTGGCAGAAAAAGTAGATTGGGCTGTCAGGAAATGAATCTTAAACATCACACAAACCAAAATTTGAAAAGTTGTAAACCTTATGCCAGGCTATAAAAGGGGACTGAAAACAGATATATAAGTAATATAAACTCTGTGCCAGGCAATAAAACAATGCTAAGAGATTAGTTTATGAGGATGAAATTATTTATATCCAATGTCTTTGGAGCATACCCTTATGTTTAAGATCCAAACATACTTACTTTTGGAACAGTTTTGGATGGATAGAAGGTACCTGGCAGAAATGTTGATGACTTTAGATGTGTTTCCTAGAGTGTTAAGGGAATTAGTAAATTAACTTACTGAACCACTTAGAGTTGATTTTCTACCAAGAAAAGAGGTAAACGGAATTGAGAAAATAAGAAATAAACAGGCATGAACCTAATAACTACCAAGTTCAAGCATAGCATCGGTGCATGGGGGAACAAATTAGGAGAGAGGAAAAATGCTTGAAGCATGATTCTTCTTCACCACTGTCCATTGATGCTCAAGTATCTGTGTACCCCCGATCCTGAACACATTATTTGAATGAAAGTTGTATTGATTTCTGTCAGATCTCTTTACAAATAACCATGCTTGTACTTGGAGTTATGAAATTTAAACCCAAAGACAAACAGAATATGGAAGATCTCGTTCATTTCTGCAAATCATGCTTTCAATAAAGTCACACCTCCAAATGTGCACATGCTTACTGTCTTACTGGCCTTATAGACCCATAGGGCTAAAGGGGAAATAAAGCTGTAGATTTAAAAAATCAATTTATGGACACCTGTCTTACAAACTCCTGTCTGTCCTGAAACAAAGAAGATTGAACTCACTGTTTTGGTTTGGCAATCATAAACCATGGGGCAGCCATTAATGCTAGAAGTCCATGTTAGTTCAGTGGTATGCTTCCTTTAGATTTTACTAAATAATTTAAATACAACATTGCTTCAGGGATAGAATTCAGTACTTTGAATAGTTCCCCATGTTATCCTTGCAACAATCCTGTGAGGTCAGGGTGACTAGACTGAGGATCTTATCACACACATCTCAGAAAACACATTTTATGTAGGCAACCGATCAGTCAAGAATTCTAGATCATGGCTAGATGCTTACACACTTCATCTCATAACCAGGTGATGACTTTTTCCAATCCATGCTTTGCCTGCCAACCCACAAAATAACGAGACCACATAAAAGTATTTGGGTTTAAATCTGGGCAACTTTTATTAACTGTTACCTGTTTGACTTTGACTGGAACTCAATCTATGGATCTTGAACTTGGTGGCAAAGCCGAGGTAGCAACCCTGTCTGGCCTACCCCTTGGCTAGATATGGTGAACCACCCCTGAACACCCAATCATGCAACCTCTGAAGAAAATGTGTCGGAGCTGTCTCTCTCAGTGTATCAGAGACCATATTTGGAGTCCAAGGGGTGGCCCTTAAATGGTTTGAGTCATTCCTCAGGGGTTGTAGCCAACGGGTAGAATGGGAGGGCCAGGTATGCAAGACGTCCCCTCTCCAGTGCGGAGTACCACAAGGAGCTATCCTCTCCCCAGTATTATTTAACATATATGTACAACCACTGGCTGAGTTGCTGAGGAGCTTCAGCTTAGAATGTTACCAGTACGCCGATGACACCCAGCTCCTTTTGCATCTAGAACCTGGGAGAACAACAATTCCTGATAACTTCTCCTTGTGCTTGGAAGCTGTGACAGGCTGGCTGCGCATGAGTAGACTTAAGGTGAACCTGGCCAAAACTGAAATCTTATGGCCTGGTTGGCCCCAGGAATTGGCCTGCCCTCTGCCCACCTTTGATGGTGAATCCTTAGCCCCATCTGCTACAGTGAAAAGCCTCAGTATCTTGCTGGATTCCCAGTTGACGATGGAAGCTCAGATTTCCACCATCAGTAAGCAGGCCTTTTCCCACCTCTGCCAAGTGAGGCAGCTGGCTTCTTACCTTCCAACAGAGGCCCTTGCAAGGGTAATTCATGCCACAGTTACCTCGAGGCTGGATTACTGTAATGCATTTTATGCTGGTACTCCTCTTTCAGTGACACAGAGGATCCAAGTGGTTCAAAACACAGCTGCCAGATTACTTACTCAGACACCAATGAGACATCACATAGCTCCAGTGTTACAACTCCTCCATTGGCTCCCAATTGAACATCAGGCTTCCTATAAGATACTGGTTCTGACTTTCAAGGTCATCCATGGTCAAGGCCCTAAATACCTCAGAGATTGTCTCTCACATACTTGTCATTAGGAACCACCAAGATCAGCTCAAGAAAGCCTCTTGTTTGTTCCTGGTCCTAGGGAGGCACGTCTGGACTCCACATGGTGCAGGACCTTCTCGGTTCTTGCCCCAACCTTGTGGAATTCCTTACCTAAACACATTAGAGCTATACCTGATTTGCGGTCTTTCTCTCAAGCTCTCTTTTTGTCAAAGCTTTTAATTTGTGATTTATCGTTGATATGTTTGCTGTTTTATTGCTGTGTAAGTTGCTCAGAGCACTCCGGTGGAGAGCAACTCATCAAATAATAAATTGAAATGACATGAAAATGAGATTTTTCTTTAATTCTTAGGCCATTGTAATTCCTCTCACCTCTTTAAATTGAACCTTAGGTGAGTGTTTTAGTTAATGTCTTTCCTCCTGTAGGGGGTCCCTTAGATGTATATCAAATTTTAGCTTTTCCTAACTGTTTACCACCACAAATGTCTATTTAGCCAGCTCCAGACTGAGGAAAGGGGCCGACAAGTGCAAGGCGCCTGGCTCCGCCCCCTTCCAGGAAGTTCCTGCAGGAACTAGTCTTCTTCGTGGGAGGAGGCAAACCTCTCTACCTCTCCACTGCGTGAAGGAGGTAAAGCTTAATGTTCCCCTACACAGTTCCAAATTATTTATAAACCAAATATAAAAGGAAACAGTAATGAAAAGTGGAAAAATTATTTAACACATTGTTTTGCTTTGACTGCCACCAGATGTGTACTGCCAGCCATTTCAGCAAAAAAGAATAAAGCAGGATAAAAAGACTGTACCCAAAACAGATCCCAAAAGACAAATCACTGTCACAGAGAACAAGCTACAGATGAGCTGGAGATGGGGGCCCTTCCAAACAGGCCCCTATGCGGAGTATTCCTCGTGCATCATTTTCGCAGGTCAGGAGGTAGGGGTGGGAGAAGGGAAATCCCTCCTCTCTCCCTCTTCCCCCCACCTACTGATGCATGAAAATGACATGTGAAAATGATACATCAGGAGTATTCTGCAGAGGGGGCTGCACTGCCAGCACACTCCTCTGGTAAGTTTTTTGGGAAAATGGGTGCCTGGAGGGGGGCTAGATGCCATCCCAAGGAAGCCTAGTGTTTGGGTTGGGGGTGGAGACAGAAACCAGGGAGGAAGTGTGTTAAAATAACCCACTTCTTCCTAAGTTTTAGGGAAGTGTAGAAGGGCCCTAGGTCTACCATCACTGACAAAAACTATACTTCTGACATGTGTGTAGAAATTAAAGTTGAATGAAGTCAACTGTTTCCCATTTTACAAAAGGTATTCATGACAGATTTTTTTGCTCATGAGTGTCTGTCAAAATGGACCTTGCATTGTGTGATAGGACCTGTAGGGAAACAAGAGCATCGGGCGGGGTATATGTGTGTGTAATAAGGTCCCAGGTTTTCTTAGGAGTTTCATGGTTCATTGGAGAACAGGATTTGGTTCTTCCCATCCAACAATCAAATAACTATACTACATTGACATCTGAAGTGCAGCTAAGAGAATCTGAGTGCCCTCTGGAGATACAGATGAGACAGTCATTAAATTTATCAATATTTTTTAAAGTAACATTTATTAAAGTTTTTGTAACAAAGAGTTACATTAAAAACAGCAGAAAGACAAAATAACATACACTCTGCCACCATCTCAACTAACATCCTAACAATACATCTCCTAATAGACTATAATAAAAAAGAAAAAAAAGAAAAAGAGAAACAAAAAAGAAAACAACAAAAATGAAACTTAAAATGACTTCCGTTCTCTCCTCCTGAACACATCTTAAATTGTCTAATTTTAGAATTATACCTTATTTTCAATTTCTGTTTTTCCTCCTCTTTTCCTTTCTTATTTTTTTATCTCTACCTTTATTAATTTATTTTTTATTTATTTTTCTTATATTCTTCTAAATTTAGAACTTTTCAATTTAACTTCTTCATTTTTTTTGTTCTTACTCTGTCTCAGCCTGATAGTTAACTACTCCTTCTTCTTAATTTGTCTCCTCTTGTCCCACCCTTGACCCTTTTTAAAAGTTTTGTCTCATTTCCCAATTTTACTAAGAAAAGTAACCCTCTAATAATTTCTATTATTGCATCATTAGAGCATAATTACATCAACCATATTTAATATAACCATTTCTATTTCCTTAAAAAATCAATTTTAAAACAGTTTCCTACTTCTCTATATTTAATCTAATCCATTGATAATATTTAGCAAAGCATTATATTTGTTTTATGAGTTCAGTCCTTATTTTACTCTACTTCTTCTCTTTCCGGGTTGTCTTTGTCCTTTTCAGCATCTTCATCCTCCTTTATTGGATGCAAGGAAGTGGTTGCTTCCAGGATTTTCAGGAGGTTTGAGTTCTTCCTTATTTATTTATTTATTTATTTATTTATTGTTCATTTTTGTATTCCACTCCTCCCAGCAGGCTCGGGGCGGATAACAACAATTATAACGAGCAACATGTCACCACATGTCGACATGTAGCCCTACATTAAAAGCGTAAAAGACATAAAACACAATTAAAACACATTACATCACCACACAGGTATGAGAGGACATGCGACATAATTCTTAGTCCGGTGTGCCTAATTGAAGGCTAGGCCAAAAAGGGCCATCTTACAAGCCCTCCGAAAAGGGGCCAGTTCCGAGATAGCTCGGGCACTGTCCGGGAGGGCGTTCCAGAGCACCGGCGCCGCTACGGAAAACGTTCTCTGTCTAATCGTCGATAGATGGCAGGAGCGGATTGATGGCACTGACAACAGATTCTGTTCATCTGAGCGCAGTGATCTCGGGGGAGAATACGGGGTAAGGCGGTCCCTCAGGTACGCAGGCCCTAGGCCGTGCAAGGCCTTAAAGGTCAAAACCAACACCTTGAAGGCAATTCGGTACTCAATAGGAGGCCAGTGCAGTTGCCGGAGGATAGGTGTGATGTGCTCCCTCACTGGCGTTCCCGCCAGCAAGCAAGCAGCGGCATTCTGCACTAGCTTGAGTTTCTGGATTGTCGACAAGGGAAGGCCGACGTAGAGGGCATTACAGTAGTCTAATCTCGAGATGACCGTCGCTTGGATTACCGTGGCCAGGTCGTCCCTGGACAGGTAGGGTGCCAGTCGCCTAGCCTGCCGGAGGTGAAAGAATGACGTCCTGCTGACCACGGAGGCCTGAGCCTCCATGGTCAGCGAGGAGTCCAACACAACCCCCAAGCTCTTAACCGATGGCGATGGGTTAAGCCGCCCGCCATCCAGGGTAGGCAACCGGCACCCACCCAGGCCAGGCCGACCAGGCCACAGGATCTCCGTCTTCAATGGGTTCACCTTCAGCCGGCTGGCACGCAGCCAACCAGTCACGGCTTCAAGGCACAGATGGAAACAATCGGGTACGGAGTCCGGCCTGCCGTCCATTCTCAGCAAAAGCTGGGTGTCATCCGCATACTGATAACACTCCAGACCAAAGTCGCGGGCCAGCTGGGCCAGGGGGTGCATATAAACGTTGAATAATAAGGGGAGAGGATGGCGCCCTGGGGACCCCACAACTAAGTGGGAGTCTCCCGAGACCTCCCGCCCCCTCGACACGTTGTCCCCGGCCCTGGAGGAAGGAGGCCACCCATTTAAGGGCAGTCCCCCCGACCCCAGAGCCAGCTAAACGGTGGGTCAACAGTGCGTGATCTACAGTATCAAATGCTGCTGTCAGGTCTAACAGGACGAGCAGGGCTGATCCACCCTGGTCCAACTGGCGGCGACGTGGGTCTGTAATGGCGACAAGTACGGTCTCCGTCCCATGCCTGATACGGAAGCCGGACTGGAAGGGATCAAGTCCAGCTGTGTCATCTAGGAACCGCTGCAGCTGATCCGCTGCTGCCCTCTCAATTACTTTGCCTAAGAAAGGCAAGTTGGAAACAGGCCGGTAATTGGAGGGAGCCGAAGGATCTAAATTCGGCTTCTTCAGCAGCGGTTTCACCATAGCCTCTTTTAATCCCCCTGGGAAGACTCCTTGCTCAAGGGAGCTATTTATGATCGTGCCCAGGGGCCTCGTAGCCCTCCCGGCAAGATCTAACAAGCCAGGAGGGGCACGGGTTGAGGGAGCAAGTAGTTGGTCTAGCTGCAGCCAGTAGCCTATCGACAGCTGCTGCGTCCAGCAGTTGGAAACGGGTGAAGGTGGACCCGCCGAGTGGTGGTGCGGTCTCGAGTTCACTAACTGTATCAAGAGTGGCAGGAATGTCCCGGCGGAGAGTCGAAATCTTGTCGGCAAAATAGTTCTGAAAAACCTCAGCTGTTGGCGCCAAACCCCTATCATTTGGGACAGTTGGAATTGTTGTCAAGGACCGAATTATCTTAAATAATTGAGCTGGGCGTGAACTGGCCGACTCTATCAAGGAAGAATAGTATACCTTTTTCGCTTCCTTGATAGCTTGCTCATAAACCTCTTTAAATTGTTTATAAGCTGATTTCGACGCTTCGTCATGGAGGCTCCGCCACATGTCCTCTAGCTGTCTCTTTCTCCGTTTCATCTTTCATATTAATGTCTTTCTCTTCTCCGGGGTGTTTTTGTGTTGACTTAACATTTTTATCTTTTTGTAGCTTTTTATAAAATTCTTGGGCTTCATCTTCTGAAGTCAGCCATATTTTTTGACCTTTGTAAGTCGTCATGATCCCTTCGTCTCTTTCACATCTAATTATCATGTTTGGTTTTTTTAATTCATCTGTAAGGTAGAAGTACTTTCTTATAAATAAAAGACAGCTTTCTCCCCAAACAACTATATACAATTTGCAACATTGACATTAAAATGGGGTTTTTAAGGCAAAATGTGAGCTATTGTAAGATGTGTAAGAAAAATAATACGAAACAGAGGCAATAATCACCTAGAAAGAAAGACTGATGAAAGGGAAAAGATAATGGGCATTAAATTACCCATAAGTACAGCTTTTTGCTAAAATTTTGCTTTATAATGTAATTCTGGGGACCATTTCATCATGCCATAAAACAAAGATGTACTCTGTAGATACAGACAGGTTGCACCTAGATGTCACCTTTCCAAAACAGAAAGCTAAGATCAATCAGAGAAGACCAGAAAATATGGTTTGTTATTATTCTGAATCTATGATCTGGGATTCCTGTACAGAGTCATGGAGTCTGTGCCATAAATGAGGTTTTAAATTGTGAGAAAGGGTAAAGTCTTTCTGACATGTTTTTCATGAGATTCAAACCTGCAGCACTTTTATTTGTCTGTTTGTTGGACTATAATTCTCAGAATCTCCTAGTCAGCGTGGAAGATGGTTCAAGCAACATGCTGAAGGTAACTACAGGTTAATCACATGGTCCACTTTTACAAAATTAGGAGGGTAAAATTAGGGGGCATATGAAGGCTTTAAAAATCTTGAGATGAGTCAATTGATCCAGTATTACTTCCTGAAGGAATGACAATAGAAGTGTAGTTTCTGCCATTGTTCAAGAATAAGATTTGCAAAATAGATTTTTTAAAATTTGAAGATGGACATGTTTTGGACTGAATATGTTCATCAAGTGTCATAGCAGTGATATTCCAGATGATGGAAAGGAATCTTGTAAAACTGAAACACAATGATGGAAAAAGTAATCCATAAAATGTAATTGTTTCTTCCTTGAAATAGATATGAAGCAATTAACCCCATTAACTTGTAAAGGCAATTAATATAGTAGCCTTGCAATCATGCTTTGCTGAAGATCACAAGACATCAATTTATTTCATAAAGTCTTGTCCAGTTTGATTTGTTCAGTTACAGGTCAGATTGGTGGACATTTCCCAAAGGTGTTAATAAGGTGGATGTTGAATGCACCACTTTGTCAGTTTCCATGAACATCACTGAGACAAGGAGGCAATAACATGTTAGTCATTTAATTCCTTCTCCAAAAGCCCAATAAATTCATATCTGTGATTAAAGACTCAGAGCATATCCAAGTTAATAAGCTAAGTGGAATAATTGGCAGCTTTATATTTAAGGGGAATAGATTCAGCAGGATTTAGATCCCATATTTTCACTTCAGTTGCAGAAGACTTGGCTTTTTGCCTTGCTTTCTATTATAGGGCTGACAGAATAGTCCTACAGTGACTTTGGATTCAGATGATGCAAAGTTCAGGCCCTATTCAGCAGGAGACACTATTGAAGGCCTGTAACTGCAGAATTTTATGGTTTCATGACCATGCTCTAATCTTTACAGGGTCCCTGTAGATGGGACCAGTAGGAGGTTAGTCTTTTTTACTTGTGTGGGATCCCTTTGGTACCTATTGTTGTTGTTGTATGATGTATAGTAACCCTAAAATGGGATTTTTTTTTTGGCAAAATTTGTTCGCAGGGCCTTTGCCTTCCTCTGAGCCCATTTGCTTACCATGGCCAAGCAGAGATTTGATCACTGGTCACCTAGGACACGTCCACACATACCTAAGACCCATAGTGAAACAGGTTAAAGTAACCAGTTTTGGCACAGGTCCTAGTCCCCACCCCCCAACCCAAACCTGGGCTTTCCTGGTTGGGGGGAGTGGTTACATGCCATCCTGAGTCAAATCATGATGGCATTAAGCCACTCCAAGGCCCCTCCCCATTTGGATCTCCAAGCTTACCAGAGACGCCTGCCGGCAACACAGGCCTTCCCCTACAATCCTCCTGGCAGGAGAAAATGACATATGGAGTGGGAAGGAGAGAAATCCTCATAAAGATCCAGATCTAATAAGGCATTTAATTAATGCAGAGTAAACCAGGGAAAGCCTGGTTTACTCTGCATTAATTTGCTTTTACCAGAGGTCCCATTTTTGGGTTTGTCTGGATGAGCCCCCAGTGTTCACATACAGCACTCAAATCACTACACCATGCTGGCTCTCCTGTAACTCTTACGACTTTAGATAGGTGTGAGAAGGGCATAACTGAGATTATATTGATGGGTTCAAAGACTAGAGCTTCTTTAAGTATCTACTATTTCCTCCCTGAAGATGAGCACTGACTAGTACTAACTCTCAGGACTTAAGCACAGGACTTAAGCAGACTGAAAGTATAGTTCAGGCTGACAGACTAAAACAAGGAGGAGATTTAAGGAGCAGATAAGAACCCCCAAATCAGATTGCATAATGAGCTGTGCTTTCTAAAGCAATGTATTCAACATACTATAGGAAGACAGAAACTGTTAATTTTATATCCCTCATCTATGCTCATCCTGCGATAGGGGAAAAATGAAAGTGTGTATGCATCTGTCTCATCACATATATTTAAAACCTCTAAACTAGTTATTGTTCTTAATATGTAAGGTGGGGAACATCGCCCAGTCAAAAAGGATTGTGAAATCTTGTGAGAAAAGTTCCCCCTACCTTCTTGGTGGCGGGCCCAGACTCTGTAACTTCTTTTCTGGGGACGTTAAATATGATCCCATTCGTGCTGTCTCCCCATTGGTAGGCAAAGTGGATCCAAAGACTAGCCTACTTTCTATTGTAAGACACTATTTATTTCCCTGATTCAAAAATACAATAATATTGACAGCCTAAATTACATTCCAATGAGCTTAATACTTCTATCCAATTTTGGGCTTCTGGTTAGAAATATTTGTTAGGATTATATAAATATTACTTTGCAATGAGAATGAAATTCTCATTATAGAAGAAAGTAAAGTAGTCAGTGGAATAAATATAACTGTTCTGCTTTACTGTAGAACAGAGAAGGATTACATGTATTTGAGTTTATGATTTATTTTTTAATATTCATTTCAATCTACTATGGCTTGCACTGAGTACTGAGAACTCCTTTCATTTTCATTACTTTGTTGATTTGTGATCTAGCAGCTAAGCTTTTTATGTCTGCAGACAGGAAATCTAATAAACACTCAAGATATGTTAGAAAAGGGGCCAGTTCAAGTGAACAAATAATAATAATAATAATAATTCCCAGGGTTGCACATCACAGCATTGTAGTAGGAACTCAGGTGAGGGTAGTGTTCTGTTACCAGTAAGCAGCTACATTTACATGTTATCCCATTCCAGTGGGAATAAAGTTAATACATCAGGGCCCATCTTCCAAAAGAGATTTCTAGTAAGGGTGCATCTATTGCCTCATCACACTAAAGCATGGATCTACTTTAGCCACCTTATCACATTGAGAAATTTCCCACTTTATCCTCTTTTCAAGCATAGAGAGGCACTGAGCTCATCACAGGAGTGAAACTGGTGGTCATGCATATCCTTCTGTGGTTGAAAAAAGACAGAAGTGTCCCAAAAAGAGGAAACTACATATTGAGAAATTTTCCCCTCATAGGACATTTCAATCTCTTTTCAAGAATGGAGAAGCACCAAGCTCATCACATGTTCCAGGGTTGAAAAGAGGCAGAAATGTCCTGAAAGGAGGGAATTCTGAACATGGGCCAGCAGTCATGTTCAGAGCTCCTACCTCTTATCACATTTTACTCCCATGTTTATAACTGAAAAATAGGTGTGATGGGAACCATCACAGTTTCCTGTCCTGTTTGATTGCCCAGCCCATCAGCAATGGTTTTAACCTGGATCACTGTCTCTTGTATCCTATGGGCTTTGATGTAGAATCATAGGATCCCATGGAAATAAATGGTTTTAAACTAGTGTCAAATCCTTTAATATAAGGGGCTCTGGGCAGAGCAAAGGATGGCTTGGTTTTTGGATGTTGCTTTTTCTCCTGATTAAAAATTTTAAAAAGTAATATTGTTATAGTGATGAAGGTAAGATTAATGTATTGCCATAAATTTCCATGTGTGAGTGTGATGGGGAGGCAGAACGCAAAACAGGACTGCTCACGATATAAGAGGGGTGAGGTGATTCTCTACTCTTAAAGGGAGATGTAATGTGATGAGATGGTAAATTGGTGAGATGGTAAATTGGGTTGTTGCCTCCAGCAGAATTCTGGGGTTTGTAGTTTAGTGAGGCTCAGGACTTCTCTGGCCGAGCAGTTTAAAGGCACCTCCCTAAACTACAAACCTTAGAATTCTGCAAGAGGCAGCAACTGGACTTAAAATGGATCCATGCTCTAGTGTGATGTGGTCCACACTATAGAAGGAATACAATTTGACAGCATTTTAATTGTCATAACTTAATGCTATAGAATCATGGGAATTGTAGTTCTGTAAGCTGGTTCAACTTCTTATTTTTAGAGTTAATAAAGGTCCATGCATAACAGAACATATATCTGAGGGATCTGTTCCACAAGGATGTTGAAGAATGCTACCCTTATCAGTCTTCACCATTGGACTATCTGGAATAAAAATCCAACAACATCTGACCCATACTAGAGTTTCAAACTCAACATCGGCTTTTAAAACTAATGGTAGTTTGGGTCCCCCTCCACTTCTTAATTCTTGAACATACAGCACAATAAGGATATTGAAACTCATCTAGCTTGCCTATCTACATGTACATTGATATCAAATGACTGACAAGATACATGAGGTTTTATGTTAATAACTAGACATATATTATTCAAGAGAACATATCAAATGCATATAATTTCCACCATATATCCTATTTCTTAGAATTATTCATTCTTACCACCACCACCACCTACTACTTATTACTTCTACTATATGTTGAGCATCCCTTATTTTGAATTATGAAATATTGCAAAATAGTACACATGGTTAGCTAAGATAGTACACATGGTTAGTTAAGCTAAGATAGTGACACCTTTGCTTTCTGATGGTTCAATGACCACAATTTTTGATTATGCACAAAATATTTTAAAATGTTGCATGCATATACACCATAGAATGAATGCAGTTTCACATCACAGTAACGATCATCGTTTGATGTTACGGAATTATGGAAGTGGTAGTTTTACAAGGTCTTTCATCTTCTCTGCTAAAAATGACCACTTCCATGATTCTATAGCATTGAGCCATGACAGTTTAAGTGGTATTAAACTGCATTCATTCTTCCTTCTAGGTAAATTTATTTCTCAAGATCATATTGAGAGGCTCTTATTGTAGTAGCATTCAGAGCAGACCATTTACAGTGGTGTCATCTACAATGTCTTCCTTTAGAAATTCAGCGTTCTTTAGCTATATTACATTTTACTTTGGGATGGAAAAAGAATTTTAAAATATTTGAAAAATATTTCTCAAATGCTGGCAAACCAATGAGAATTCTAGCCAGGTGAACTTCTTTATATCTGGGAACTTATTCTGTGGGGCAAAATACATGCAGATATTTTTCTTTTTATAGAAAATAAAACTTTTTCAAAGAAAACTACATTTGAAATGATCAACATCCTTTTTAGATAGGTGTTTAAGAAACATATTTATATGAGCATACACTATATAGTCCAACCTACAGTCTATTTTCATAGACAATGTTAGAGCTGCATCTTGTGTTTACTGTATTTTGTCTTCAAATGATTGTAAACTGCTTCAAAATCTTTGACTCAAAATTGTTAATATTTATTCATAAATTATAACTAATTGAAGAAATAGCTAACTGAATATGAAGAGAACCCTCAACTCCAGCATGGGCAACTAATGAAGCCCCATCTTAACAAAACTTTATTAATATCAATTCCTAGTGAATTTTTCAATGCATTGGATTTAGCTTACATAAATGTTTAATGTCAGTATCTCTGAAATCATTTGTACTTCAGATAGGCATTAACCACAAATCCCATCTTGGTGAGACTAAACTAAATATGACTTTCCTAAGTTATCATTTGTCCCTGTTACAAAATATTTTTACATCTCCTTAAAATACATCTGAAATGGAAAAGATATCCTGGGTGAACTATGTGCAGAGAAAATGCCTTGCTAAGCTATAAAACACTTTAACAGAGTGAAGCCAAGCATTTAGAGAAGGAAATAGAATAGGCCAATGCACATGATACTGTAAGTGTGGGGGATGGAGAGAAAACTGACATGGGACAGTTTTGCTCAGAGTAGTACTAATACAGTAGCCAGTTATGGTTGGGATGTACAGATCACTGTTAAATAATATATGCTTCTATATTTCTCTAGAGATATATCCTTGTTCCAGCTAGAGGGGAAAAAATCTCACTTTCCTTTTTTGAAGTAATTAGAAAGATATCACTTTCCTTCCTGGGGCTCCTTCATACATATTGACAGCATCCTTGCAATGAAAAGTAGTTGGAAATCCATTCACATAAACTGTGAAAACCAGTTTATGGATGTTTTACCTCACCGGAGGCAACATGCTGCAGCCAAAATACATTTGTCTACGCATATTGCTCCAAATAGCCTCTTTAGTTTATGTTCCCTGCATTTATTCTGCCATACTTTTAGACTGTTTTCCCTTTTTTTAAAAAAAAAACCTCAACAACAACCCAATGAATAGAGAACCAACTAAAGTAGGATTGTAAAGTCACTCAATCTCTTCCTATATCCATTTCAGAAGATGTTGTGTAAATCCCTTTAAGAAAAGAATGAGCAATTGGTGACCCTTGAGATACTTTGAACTTTAATTCCTACACTGTTGGATCTACTGACAAGGGTTGATGGTAGTTACAGTTCAGCAGAAAGCCAGTTATGTAGTGATTAAATAGTTGGACTTGCAATTGAACCTGGACATGGGAGATCCAGGTTCACCTCTTCACTGAACTGTGAAATTCACTGGACAATTCATGGTACCATTTTTATTTAGTCAAATCTACTTCACAAGGCAGTTGTTTCCATATGGTGACAGAAAAAATAAAGGACAACTTTGAGGCAACCTTTTCCCAATTTTCAATGTATTTTTCAAGAATTGAATATTAATGATGTGCCTCCAACTAAATCAACTGGATTTTGATGAAGTAAATATTAATATATTATAAACCAACTAATATCAGAGATACTCCATATGAATAGATAGACAGATGATTGAATATTTATTATTTATTTGATAATGTTTGTACATGACTATATTTGATTAATTGTTATAATTCTGTTGTTAAATCTGGCAATTTAGAGGCAAGGCTACATTTCATTGTTATTGCTGGATTGTAAATGTAAAAAGAATGAATAAAATGTTCTGTGGATTTGTAACACAATTTCAGTCTTTCAATCAAGAATTTATCTCATAATCTATAGAATGTATTCATGACCTTTTTATTAAAAGTTTTTGTTTTTTTCAAGGTCATTTCACTAAACTGGATTTTGCTTTCTTCTCATCTAACATATATTGGATGGCTTTGAGAAAAAGAGGATCATTGGAATGAATTCATCACTGTTGAACAGTTATATAAATTGCAAAGGGGATTGATGTAGATTGAAAATTATAATTGGTGAAAAAGATACAGTGTAAATAAAATAGCCTCAGTCCAAGGAGTCTCTTTAGTGAAATACATGGAACATGAGCATTTCCAGGGCTTTGGGTTACAATGAAATTGCTTCAAAAGATTAAGCTTTTGACGGAAGAAGGCTTCTCACAAGAATTGGATATCTCCAAGGTCATACCCTTCTCATGCTATTATGGGTAGAGAAAGTCTATTCTGTGATTTACCCTCAATATTCAGTGATATTATGTTCAACTAATCTTAAGTAAACCAAAGAATTATGCTTCGAATTTCATCATATCAAATGATCTTCTGAAGACTCTCAAAACAAAGTTTCCTACTGTGTAAGGGTGGAGTCAGGAAAATGTCTTCTACATGTTGCTTAAGAAATTTGGAAAAGCTGTGACACAAATGTTTTTTAAAAACCTGAAATAATACCAATCTAGGTCCTCCAGGGTAACTTTATGTCACATTCTGCTAGACTATGTATTGCGTTAGATTGTGTGATTTTAATGTTTATGCATATTGCTATGTTTTTAATTCCATGTTTTAATGTTAAATGATGCCATGTTTAATGATTTAATTGATAATTGTATGTTATTATCGTTATGTTAGGTTTCTGTATATGAGGCATTAAATTTTGCCATAATTATGTTGGAAACCACTTTGAGTCACCGCTGGGTTGGGAAAAAGTGAAGTAAGTAAGTAAATAAATAAATAAATAAATATAGACATTGATGATAGAAGTACACTGGTGGATCTAGAGATTCCTATGAACATGCTTTCTCTAGGAATCTCGAGTTATTCAGTTGACTGTATGACCAACCCCCAGTGAGAGGTGACAATAGAATCATCTCAGAAAACCTAGAGATATAGGGTGCAAAACTGATTTGCAAATAATCAAATCTGTGAAAGTTTGAACCTGCAAATGTGGAGGGCCAACAGTATTTTTAGGACTGCATTTAAAAGCTGAAAACATGAATTTCTTTCAAAGTTCCTTTTATACCAAAGTTGAATATGATTTCTTTAATGTTCCAATTCCACTTTCTGACCATACCAATGAAAAGGAGGATAAACCAAAAGACAATGTCTCTAAACACTACCATAAAGGCCAATGAAAGCTTCATATTTTAAGATAGCTAATCCTTATATACTGAAATGAAATAGGGCAATCCTGGTGGATTGTCTGGAACGGCAAATGCTAAGAAGTGTCATTTTATGTAATGTAAAGGCAGGCTCCCTCTCTCCTCATTTTAGTTGCATATATCCAGTGGAGCAGGGCTAATTACAATTAATGTGATCACATAGTTTTTTTTCCTTTTTTGGATGAAGTTCATCACATGAATGACACTGAAACATCTATAAAAATATAACAAATTAGATGTGTCAAGCTGAATGATAATGGTCTATATGTGGGAGAGATTGCAAGACAGGTTGTATTACCTGACTAATCTGCGTCTAGGATGTGCAATTGTGCACAACCAGGAAAAGTGTCTTAGCACCCAAAGATTTAACTGGCATGAAATGAGTGATGTAAATCTGACCATATAACATTTGTGCAAATAGTTATGCTTCCAACCAGATATCTCCTGAAAGCCTACATTAGGCTTTATGGAGATAATGCTCAGCTATTTCCAAGGAGATTTTTTTAAAGGAAAGGCTTCTCTCAAAATGAATAAGATGTTTTAATTATTTATTTTTGTGTTGATTGAATCTCCTGTTTTTATTGAAATGTTTCTGTACACCACCTGCAATATTTTTCTTTCTTTAAATAAAATAATAAATACATATCAATAATTAGCAATGTGGATATTCAAATTGCAATATCCTTTCCAATTGTCAGAAAGAACTCGATGCTGTTCGTGACATATACAGAATGGTAACTATGAAAAATGAAAACTATGTGTCCCAAATTGTAGTCTTATTATAGAATCACAGAATTAGAAAAGGCCTCATAAGCCGAAGCCACAAAATCCAGCCGCCCTGCTCAATGTAGGAAATGCAACATGATCAACCCCAGCAGGTAGCTGTCCAGCCTCTTTTTGAAGATGTTCAGAGAAAGAAACTGTACCATCTCTCTAAGGAATTGGTGCCATTGTGGAACCACTCTTATAGTTGTAAGATTCCTTCTTGTGCTCAACTGTAATCTATCCTCCTTTAATTTAAAACCATAAGGCATGATCTTACCTTCCTCTTAGTGGCAGCCCTTTGAATACTTAAACAGTGCAGACATGTCACTCCTTAAATTTCTCTTCACCAGGTTGAACTTGCAGTTTTCTTTGTTGAATTTTATTCTGTTAGTTTCACCCTAATTTTATAGTTTATCAAGGTCCTTTGGAGTTCTACTCCTGCTGTCGATTGTACCTTAGACCTTTTTGTTCTACAATACATTTTAGCAGTCACATTTGATTTCTAAATATGTTTTTCAGAAATTACACATCAAGCTTCCTACATAGTGTATATGTATGTTCCTTCAAGTCATGTGTTCAGTAACAATGACTATATGATTTCAGAGGGTTTTCTTAGGCAAAGAATACTCAGAGGTGGTTTTGCCAGTTTCTTCCTCTGAAATATAATCTACAGCACCTAGTAATCATTGACAATCTCCCATCCAATTATTTACCAGAGCTGACCCTATTTGGCATTGAAGATCCACCTGATTCCTAGGGCTGGTTGCAAAAGAACAAAAATGCCTATTGCAACTAAAATTGGTGTACTGAACAATGCAGGAAATGCAACTGAACAGGAACAATATTAAAACTAATATTGATAATCAACAGCAAATTAATAACAATTTAATCCAGAATCAGATTCTATGCTAGTGTAAAAACAGACAGTATTTTCTAATACTAGTTCTAGTGCTGCCAGTCATTCTGTCCTCTTTTACACTTTTGACTTGGGATGACAGCTCATTGACGGTTATGCAATATGTTGTGCAGATAGCCATCAAACTCTGGAATCTAGCATAATTCTACTACTATATATTTTTGCTATGTTAAAGTGTATAGGTCATTGGCCTTAATAGTTCATTTGTTAATGCACTGGATAATAAGAAAATCTTTTTTCTACAGCCTCTCAATCAGTTGCCACACCGAGACAGATTCAAATTAAGGCTAGCCCTGACATTAGGCATTGTGACATGGTTGCAGAAACCAGCAGGTTGTGCTTGGCAGAAAGAAGCAAACAGTGGTCAGTTAATTAATTTGTTTGCATATTAATTTTTAATGCCAGTTTATGGGAGAGCTACAATTACTTAAGCCAAAATAATGTGTCTCGCTTTGGATACTATACACTTAGATAAGTCAGGAGGAGAATGCCCTGGACTGGCTCAGGTCCAAGGTATGTGCTTATTTTTGAATAACAGCAGATAGCTGCTGTCATGGCAGCAATCCTTCATACAGAAAGATCTGTTTTGTTTCCTCATTTGTTCTTCCACTAACAGCCTATCAACAACTATGGTAAGCAGCTTTACTCTATGCTAAGCTTTTTATTCCACTTTAACAATTCCCAGTAACTCAAGGAGTTTACAACACTGCATCAGTAGATAATACTGTGTTCACCTCAGGTAACTGAACAGAATTACTATTTATTTCAAAGTTATGCCCTATAATTAATTGTTTAACCAGGTTCTCCAATGCATCAGGGCTAACTGCCTTTTGTCATTGCAGATTGTAATTTTTCCATTGAGAAAATAAGCTCTTTTTATTTTATTTTATCAGTAGCATTTTTAATTTCCTTTGTATGTTGTTGCTTTTCAAAGTTTAGAAAAATAAATAAAAAGACTTCAGTCCCTTTAGATATTTTTTTAATAAGCTGTGACCTCCTCGTTGGTTCCAAGTATTTTTGAAAATCAGTTCATTGTTATTCAGTGGAAAAAGAATGTAATTTACTGTTGGATGATAATAAGAGATCATCTGGCTTCAGCTAGACTTGTGTGGCTGAGTCTAATAAAACATTTGATGCAGTCTTGATTAGAGCACACAAAGCTTGGGATTTGGGAAACATTGAGTGTGATTTGGGCTTTTATATCATCCTAACCCTGGTGTCCCTGGCGCTGAATGAAATAATCAGTTTAAATGTATGTACTCTAATGATGTGTTTGTCATGAAAACAGAGCCTACAATCCCTCCATCAACGTGACAGGGAAGAACAATTGATTTAATTCAGGACTGGTTGCTAAATATCACTGTGATAGGATGCTTTTAGGAGGTCTGATAATTGTGCAAAGCTGTTTAATGTATAATTTGTACAGACATGGATGATAAGCTGGGTTTCCCATACTTTGTTTCTTTAGTTTTTAAAACAGAGAATATTTTGTTGAGTTGAGCTGTGGGAAGCTCATAGATCTGGAAAAATAACAAATCAGTTTGCTATTGTGGTGCTTACCTTTTTAAAATCAGTGTGGTAGTACTAAAAACAGGTGAGATCTTCCTCCAGTTGGAGGCTCAATATTCCATACGTAGAGAGTCAGGTCCTGAAGAGCCTGCAGTCTTGACAGAGCTATATGTGTCAGTGAAACAGATAATAGTCCTTTGGATATGGATCTTAAATCCCTAGATGATGCCAGCTTAGTTCCAAGTGAGAGTGAAAAATTGGGAGAGATGATAGTACAGAACTGTAAATACCAGAACCAAAAGTTTGAAACAGGCCCTGGTCTGAACTAGTAACTAGGGAAGAAATCTATGTGATGAAAGAAACATGGGTATTTTATAATATTTGAATCAACCTGGATGGCAGTGTACTGGATTAAAACAAGAGAAGAGAGCAAGAATAAAAACCTTCCAGTAGGATATTAAAGTAAACCAGACATGACATAACCAAGACCTGAACTAGGAGATGGTCAATCTCAATGGTCAAAAAGCTACAGATCCTATGGATGCTCAAAAGGTTTTGCCCTCCCTTCTGCTCAAGATCCCCGTGTACAACTGGTGGGCCACTGTGTGATACAGAATGCTGGACTAGATGGGCTGAGGTCCGATTCAGCATGGCTCTTCTTATGTTCTTATGATGGAAATTGGTGCATATGCTCATGTATAAATTGAGGGCAGATTTGGAGCCAAAATAATGGATTTTAATATAACACATGGATAGGTTGAAGGTCATTTCATGGAGAGGAAAATGCACCAACACTGCCTCAAGGAGGCAGCCATCTATGATCCCCACTACCATTTCTCCACCCTGGCATTAAAAAAGGCCAGAAGCAATGCCATGGCAGAAAGAGTACTGCGGGGGGGCTTGTCAGTGTTTATGTTTTTCCAGGACAAACTATCAGATTTTGCCATTCCACTCACATAAGGTGATGGTTCTTTTTTGTGAGAGTTAAGTTACTGTATGCATGTTGACTGATTTGACCCAGGTTTTTAGGTTTGAGTTTTGGCTAAATTTTCTAGATTTATATGCCAGTATATGCCTCTTTCCCAATAAAAGGGTGCAGGTACAAAAATCATACAGCAGGGTTCCTGGCAACTGAGACAGTAACCACTGTGCAACCCTGTAAACATGATGAAGGCTATTTCATGGTAAGGCTGAAACATCAACATGTTCTTTTTTTAATATTCAGCTTAAGGTGGTAGCTGGTCATTCACAAAGAAACAGACCATCATGGACTTCCATACAAAGGCATCAATTTTAAACTCAGTAAAATATGAGTGTTATCTACATATATTAAAAAAGTAAAGGTTTCCCCTTGACATTAGTTCTGACTCTGGGTGAATGTTGCTCATCTCAATTTCAAAGCCGAAGAGATTGCATTTTTTAGCAACTCTCTAGGACAGGGGTGCTCAGTATGGTGATCGGGATCACCAGGGTGATCTTCAGGCCTCATCCTGGTGATCTTCAGGCCCCTGACCAGGTTTTTTTTGCTGTTGGTCCTCTTCACGCGCAACTGCACGCTGCAAAGAAGTCCTCCGTCATTGCTCCTCCCAGCTCCCTGCTCGCACGCCACCTCCAAAAGCTCCAGAGTCCAAGAGGCAGAATGGGCCCCCTCTTTTGGATTCCTCCTCCTCCCTCCGTCCTTCTCCAGCCACTCAGAGTCATAGGAGACCAAAGGGGGTGGGCCTGGATGACCCGATGCATGGCTGGCCCCGCGCGCATGCGCAGAAGCGCCCATTCTGCTTCTCGGACTTCTCGTGAGCTCCTGGAGGTGGCACGCATGCTGGCGGTGTGGAAATAGGAGCAACGATGGAGGAGGAGGAGAAGGACACTTTGGGGTAATTTCCTTACCGCATCTCAAAGGTCGGTCTTTTTTACTTTGGGGTGGGTGCTTGATTGTTCTGTGGCATGTCTCTTTGTTTATTTTTAATGTTTAAAAATGGCCTTTTAGCTCCAAAGCCTCTCTGCTTGCTTTGTTCCTTGAGAAATATATGTTGGGGAATATGGAAATGTGGGAGAAATGGGGTGGTTGGATGTATTTTTGTATGCCCCTTTGTTTACCTTGCTGAGTATTAAATGGCCGTGCAGTTCAACAGCCTCTCTTCTTACTTTCTGGCTGATAATATGTGTGGTAATATGACAGTGTGGGAGAAATGGGGTGGTTGGATGTATTTATGCATGTCCCTTTGTTTTCCTTGCTGAGTATTAAATGGCCTTGCAGTTCAAAGGCTTCCCTTCTTACTTTCTGGCCGATAATATGTGTGGTAATATGACAGTGTGGGAGAAATGGGGTGGTTGGATGTATTTATGCATGTCCCTTTGTTTACCTTGCTGAGTATTAAATGGCCTTGCAGTTCAAAGGCTTCCCTTCTTACTTTCTGGCTGATAATATGTGTGGTAATATGACAGTTTGGGAGAAATGGGGTGGTTGGATGTATTTATGCATGTCCCTTTGTTTACCTTGCTGCGTATTAAATGGCCTTGCAGTTCAACAGCCTCTCTCTTACTTTCTGGCTGATAATATGTGTGGTAATATGGCAGTGTGGGAGAAATGGGGTGGTTGGATGCATTTTTATGTTTTATATTATTAAATTGAAATGTTGATGTTTTATAACTTCATTTTATGTAAACTGCCCCGAGCCTGCTGGAAGGAGCGGTACATAAAAATGAATAATATAAATAAATAAATAAGAAAATAGCTATACGTTTTACATTTCTGGGCAGGTGATCTTTGGGACTTGGTTTTTTAATCAGTAGCTCCCATGCTGAAAAAGTGTGAGCACCCCTGCTCTAGGATTTCTGATAGAGGGTTGTTGGTTTTTTAAACTGTCCTCCCTGGAGACACCAGGGGTTCACCATCCTGCATGCAATTATCTTTATATTGCTAAACAATATGTATTTCCCTATGTAATGTCTAGAAACACTTCTTGATTTTAATGTAGTAGTAATAGTAGTAGTAGACACCTCCAAGGTCACGTGACCAGCACAACTGCATGGAGCCTCATTACCTTTCCACCAGAGCAGTACCTATTGAGCAACTCACATTTGCATTTTTTTTGAACTGCTAGGTTGGCAGAAGCTAAGGCTAACAGTGGGAGCTCACCCCGCTCCCTGTTTTTGAATCACTGAACTTTTGGTCAGCAAGTTCAGCAGCTTAAAGGTTTAACCCGCAGCACCACCATGGGCTCATATATATATATATATATGATACAGAAAACATATTCTAAAAATAAGAAAACCCAAATAGAGTGTATTAAATAAAAATAAGAGATCTCAAAACAGTTATTTGTGACACTCTTACAGTTACAGGGGAAACATATATCCTTGAAATAAAACAGAGGTGGAATGATTAAACAATGAAGATTTAGACTAGGACAAAGCATTCCCTGATATTCCCAATGATGCCAAATATAACAGTAGGATTTGATGGGAACAAAATGTCAATAGCTGCAGAAAGATCCAACAGGAACAACACAGATTTTGATGCTGAACCTTTGCCATTTGAATAGAATAGTACATGCATCAAGGCCATTGTAGTGGAGTGACATATGTAGTGGAGTGATTAAAATGGGCCAAGGAGATCGCATGTTGTCAGATAATACATTAATTCAGAAAGGGCAGCTCTCCAAAATTGCATAAAGAAATGGGAGAAGAGACACAAGATAATTAACACAAAGTGAAGGATCTGAAAAAGGTTTCTTTAATGGAGGGCATAAGACTTTCAATGATTCATCATTGGAAAAATGTGAGTTGTTGTCCACTTGCCTGCTATAGAGGGGAGTGGGAGAGATCAGGGTTGGGCACTCTTTGGATGACTCACTTGACTCCCTCTCTCTGTACTTTTCCTTCTGTCTCCCTCCTTTCTTCTCTCCTTTCTTCTTTTCCTTCCCCAATAGGGGCAGCCTGGTGATCAACCCCCTCTTCTACTCTTCCTTAGCCTTCCTCAGAAGCATGCATTGCTAAGACAGAGTTAGGGCTATCCAGGAAAGCCTGTGTCTTGCTTCCTGTTGTTGATGACAGAGATGGTGCAGTGAAACCTTTTATTTTCTGTCTTCACAACAAGTGGTTTGGCCAACCCAACAAAATTAACAACTAGTTCAGGCTACCTGGTGTCAACTGAGAGAAAGGCACCACTGATTTTATCAGTTACTATGTAACAGTTTTTCAGATAAAACCAGGAGATTCGCAGTATCTCTAGATCTAGTGTGTGCTTAATTCTAATTTAGAATGACTTTTCAAATTGATTGCATAAACATAAGAATGTGGTAGCCAAAGGTCATTAATTAGATTTATGTTCATTTTAGAGAACTGCTTTAAGTGTTTCAACAGAAAGTGGCTTTTAAAAATTTATTTGACAGCTTTGTAACCGAAATTAATTGTTAGTTTCATCTGTTACCCAAGAGAATATATCGTTTGACCTTGATTCGCTCCGTGCAAAAAGCCAGAGCGGTTATTGAACAGACTTGTAATTCTTTGTCCTCTTGACATGCAAGGATCAAGATGTTGCCACCTGCTAAAGCAGCTCAAAAGGTTCAACACAACACACAACTTTGTGTATTGAAAATGCAGCTTTAGATATGCAAGACAGAAGAGCTGATGGGAGACGTTCTATGAGTCTGCCATGCCCTCATTGTGTATAACAGTGATGAAATATTATTATTCAGAAAGGCTTGTGTATAGAATTAAAATTTTCTTGCTTCCTGGCAACAGCAGGAGTTTCATGCTGAAAAGTGACATTGTTTGTGACACTGGATGTGGCAGCCTAATGAAGAGGTTTGTAAACAGATATAATATCAGGGTTTAGTATGTAAACATGAAGAGCTCTGTTGTACCTGCTAAACCAAAGCCAAAGGAGAAAGAATGAATGGGGATTGCAGATCAAGAAGTCCCCAAGTCAAATGACGTATCTATCATCAACTCATAGATTGGACTCAGACAATTCACTCCTTCTCAGCCTCAATGCTTCCATCTACACTATTGGGATAATAATATTGATCCTTATATAATGTGTGTGCTTTCTACATTCTATGTCTACATTTAAAATTAACAAATTGCTCTCGAGTATCTTTGATTTTGAATTGGTTCTTTTTTTTGCTTTGGGGGTACCCTTTTAACCAGAGGTAAGGAAAGCACAGCCCACGGATTGTATGCCCATTTTATGCCTCCTGGTATTTCTAAGTGTAAAAAAAAGGAAAATATTACATGATTGTTGGACATATTGTTTTGCAAGGTTTTCAGGGTTTTGACCCTCAGAGCCAATTTAGGAGATATCTTTTCTGAAATAGGAAGTGAACAGGGAGTGACTTCTATTTACTTCATGTGGTTTAAAAAGACCTGTCTTGCAAGCCTAAGAATACAGCAAGGAATTATGTGGCCAAATAACTTTCTACAGTTGCCCAAGTCTGCCTAAAGCATTAAACATGAATTGTATATTTCCAGATAGAAAATGATTCCATAAATGGGAATTGGGATTTGTGTTTGGGAAATGTTTGGGCATAACAAGATGATTATTATGCTTGTTTAAAAAGTGTAGTTGGATTATATACAATAGCATATAGTTGTAATAATAATAATAATAATTTTTTTGGTAGCCACACTTTTGAGGTTCTGACTTGTAATAGTATTTCAGAACGGTGTGGTTTTCTGGCATTGTATGTTTCTGCTTCTTCTGTGACTGTTCATTTGTATTTTGATTTTATAGCCCACTTGTCGATGGATGTCCAGAATCAGCAGCATCCACCGCAGCAGACTGTGCAAGGAAGCTGATGAAACCATTGATCATATCCTAAGCTGCTGCAAGAAAACTGGACAGACAGACTATAAACAGGCACATCTATGTGGCCCAAATGATTCATTGGAATTTATGTCACAAGTATCACCTGCTGGTAGTAAAGAACTGGTGGGATCATAAACCTGCAAAGGTAGTAGAAAATTAACATGCAAAAATACTGTGGGACTTTTGAATTCAGACTGACAAAGTTTTGGAACACAATACATCAGACCTCATGATTGTGGAAAAGAAAAAAAGTTTGAATTATTGATGTCACCATATCAGGTGACAGTCAAACTGATTATTATTATTTTATTATTTATTTTGATTTGATAAACTGCCCTTCCTGAGGCTCAGGGTGGTTTACAACATATAAAAACAGCATATAAAACACATGGTTAAAAACACATAAAATTACATCTTAAAACAGTCACATAAAATCATACCCAGACATAGCTGGTACATGGAGAATGGTAGTGGTATGGCAGGATGGCAAGCGTTAATTAGGTGCTGTCAGACATCGAACGACTGTCTAAACAGCCAGGTCTTGGAGGACCTGTGGAACGCCATCAGGTCCTGCAAGGCTCGTGTCTCCGGCGGCAGCGAGTTCCATGGAACCGCCGCTGAAAACACTCTCTGCCACGTGGTAGGGAGCCTGCAGGACTTCATACCCGGGACTTCAAGTAAGTTAAGCCCCTCTGAGCACAGTGATCTTCTGGGCACATATGAGGTAAGCAGCTCCTTCAGGTACACTGGCCCCAAACCATATAAGGCCTTGAAAGTCAAAACTAACACCTTGAAGGAGACCCGGAATTCAATGGGCAACCAGTGCAGTTCGCGCAGGAGTGGCGTTATATGTGCCGTTCTTGGGGCTCCTAGCAGCAAGCGAGCTGCCACGTTCTGCACCAGTTTAAGTTTCTGGATCGCCGACAAAGGCAGGCCGATGTACAGTGCATTACAGTAATCGAGCCTCGAGATGACCGTGGCTTGGATCACCGTGGCCAGGTCGCGACTGGAGAGATAGGGAGCCAGACGTTTTGCCTGTCGGAGATGGTAAAAGGCTGTCTTGCAGGCACAAGCAATCTGTGCCTCCATAGACATCTGCGGGTCCAGCCGGACCCCCAAGCTCTTTACTGAGGACTGCGGGCATAGTGCCACGCCGTCAAACGCCGGCAGCTGGATCTCCAACCCCCCGGGTGGCCTAGCCACAAGATCTCCGTCTTCGCCGGGTTCACCTTCAACTTACTGGCTCGCAGCCATCCAGGTACGGCTTCTAGGCAGAGTTGGAAATTATCGGGTACAGATTCCGCCCCGGGGTCCATCCTCAGAACGAGCTGGGTGTCATCAGCGTACTGATGACATTCCAGCCCGAAACTCCGCACTAATTGGGCGAGTGGTCGCATGTAGATGTTAAATAACAGTGGGGAGAGGATGGCCCCCTGAGGGACCCCGCAGTGTAAGGCAGAGCCCTCGGAGACCACCCCTCCCCACTTCACTCACTGCAGACGGTTTTGGAGGAAGGAGGACAGCCAGTTGAGAGCTGTCCTCCTCATCCCCGCCACCGCCAGGCGGTGTGTCAAAAGTTGGTAATCGACATTATCAAACGCTGACGTGAGGTCCAATAACACGAGCAGCGCCAATCCGCCTCGGTCCAAGTGGCAACGTAGGTCTGTGATGGAGACCAGGACGGTCTCTGTCCCATGGCCAGAACAGAAGCCAGACTGGAAGGGGTCTAGCCAGGTTGCATCATCCAAGAAAGCCTGCAGCTGGTCCATTGCTGCCCTCTCAATTACCTTGCCCAGGTATGGTAAGTTGGACACTGGGCGGTAATTGGAGGGAGCCGCAGGGTCTAACCCTGGCTTCTTCAGCAATGGAGTTACCACCGCCTCTTTTAACTCCTCTGGAAAGGCTCCTTGCTCAAGGGAGCAGTTGACTATATTCAACAGAGGGCCACGTAATCTCTCCACGCAAGATCGAATCAGCGTGGAGGGGCACGGGTCGAGGGAGCAGGTGGTAGGTCGAAGAGCTGCGACTATCTTGTCAACATCCTCTGTGTCCAGTGGTCGAAACCAGTTGAAGGTGGATCCGGCGGAGGGCCACGGAGTCTCAAGCTCCTGTACTGTATCAACTGTGGCAGGCAGGTCCCGGCAGAGCGTCGCAATCTTGTCTGCAAAATGACTCTGGAAAGCCTCGGCGGTAAGAGCCCGATCATCTTTATTTGGGATGATGAAAAACAATAGGAAAAACTCAACCATTATCAAGACCTCAAAATTGAACTGCAAAGACTCTGGCATAAACCAGTACAGGTGGTCCCAATGGTAATCGGTGCATTGGGTGCCGTGCCAAAAGAACTCAGCTGGCATTTTAAAACAATAAACATTCACAAAATCATGATCTGTCAACAGCAAAAGGCCACCTTACTTGGATTTGTGCGCATCATTTGAAAATACATCACACAGTCCTAAACGCTTGGGAAGTGATCAACTTGTGATTTTATATACAGTATATACTGTGTGTGTGTGTGTGTGTGTGTATCCCTTTTACTTTGTGATACTATGTTTTTGTGTCAGTATAATAATAATAATACTTTATTTATATTCTGCCCTATTTCCCCAGGGAGACACAGTGCAGATTTCAATATACAATAGGTAACATTCAATGCCTCCATAGAACAAGCAAGTACAAGTCAACCTATTTTGGAATATTTTCCTGGTAAGATTCTACTTTAAGTATTTGGGGATTATGAAAGTCATTAGATATATTTCTCTCTATCACTGTGAAAGAAACGTGGCCTTGGGGACAACTGGGTATTAAGCTAATCTTAGCATGAATCTGCAACAAAATCATTGTTAGAATGCAAGTATTTGGGGAATCAAATGTATTTAATTTAATTAATGTATTAATATTTATGCAGTACATTTCTCCTAGAGGTGCTTCTTTCAGTCCTGTAATATTTCATTTCTGTGGATTTTTCTTCCATTTCCAGAACACATGTTTTACTTCCCCTCCACTTCTTTACAAAATGTGAAAACAAGTCAAGAGAGGTTAAAATAGCTGTTCTTCCATAATAGCATAATTTGTTTCTTGGGCATTAAACATGAATGCTGAGATTTTAATTCCACTACATGGTTTCCAGCATCTACGATAATTAATTTCCTCTTACTTCATTGCTATAGAACCAAGTGGAAACTAATGGTGTGAAACCCCAAATTGTCAAGGCTGAGATGAGCTTCTTCGGCATGGTGGGGAGGCTCTTCATTCTAACAAAATACCAAATGACTTGCATGGTTTATCACAGTGTTGAGGTTCTGTGCCTGGGAGGTATGTTCTGCTACAAATGGACCACCCAGGGTTGCAAGTCTTGAAGCAAAAAATCCTTCTCTATCACTATGCTCCTTTTTAAAAGAAAAGGAAAAATACTCAACCATTTTTGGAACAGACTAACAGTCCTTGGTCTGCAATTACTTCTATGAGCCCCATTTTCCAAAAACCGCGAATTTTTCATCTATTTTAGAAATTATTTATTGATATGAGCATGCCAATAATACTATAAAGCTGTTAAGGAAAAGGTCTATTTACATGAATGACAATGTTGCAGAAACTTAACTTTGGCTGCATACTGCAGTCTGGTGAAGATAATTCCTTACCAAAGGAATTCTCTCTACACCAAATGCATCTATTCAGGCAGTAAGGGCAGCTCGCCAGCTCAATCAATGTTAAAGTCTGAAAAACAAGGTATTTTTAAAGGGCATTTTGTGAAACTCGACTAATCCTCAACTGTGGCAAATTGATAGTTTAAGAAGTATTTCCTTCCTACTAAATAGATGATAATACAGTACATTAAAATGTCTAGAATGCATTTTCCCCTTTTTGCTCCAAAAGTGATGCCTAGATTTGGGACAAGAGAACAAGGATTTATAATGCAATCGAAGGTCTTTCTACACAGGCCCTAAAATGGGGAACAAACTAGGATAAAGGGGGGTGGGCTAAATGATGTTTGCCGAAAATGTGTGCTGGGTCGCATTAATGGCCAAAAAACACATGTTAAAAAGGTGTGCCTGAAATCCGATTTTGGCCCCAAAATTGGCATATTTGCATCACGTTATATCCCTGCACTCAAGGAACTACATGACTTCATTCCTCTACACTGGTGTGGATTGCTCCAGTGCATTTGTGCATTTTAAAATCCCAAAACAGCTGATGGTGGTTGTAAACTAATGGAGCCACAGAGCCACAGGTGGCTAAATGGTAGCACAATTTGAAATCTCTTCCCATGAGAACTCTCTGCAACCATTCCTTTGTTCTGATGTTTATCAAACAGAGCTTGAATTTACAGAGTGAGCACCAGAATGGCAGGCAAGTGACCCCAAAGGGAAATGGGATTCAGGAGGGGAAAAATAAAGGCAGCAGGAAGGTGATGAGAGATAATGACAAGAAATCTGCTTGTGGGCACATTTAGATATCCACATCAGCACTTATGAGGTTCAGCACATCTTGGAGAATCAATTAAAAAAATTAAAAGTAAACATCCACTAGATATTCTCTCATCCATCTTCCAGACTTCTAAAATCTGCTACAAATGAATGTGTCAGGATGGCAGGGGAGCATTTACCAGGATTGACAGCTTCGTGTTTGGACATACTGTCAGATACCACAATTTTTTGCCCTTGCCCTTTCAGACAGACCCTATATCCCAGGATCTGATCCCAGGTTTTTTGCTTTAAAATGGATTATGAGAGCCCTCACTGCCAGATAAACTAAGACAAATCAGATCCTGGGATGTAGGGCTTGTCTGGAAGGGCCCTCAATGAGCCCTATGTTTAGTCTGTAGCTTTTCTAGGCATGATATGTGTCAGATAGCCCATTATATTCTCTGAAGGCTGCTTTATACATTACGTAAAGCATATGAGCTTTCTTGGAACAAATAAAAAATCCATCTAGCTAACTACAGGCTTCAAGAAAGCCCGTAAGTAGAGTGCTACTGCAGTGTTCCTCCATCACACTTATCCACTTGTTCAATACCTGATGATGTGCTGCCACATGTCTTGGGGGTGGCATAGCTATATTTATTTATTTATTACATTTATTCCCCACTTTTCTTCCACTGAGCTCAAGACAGGAGACTTTGGGTGCTGTAATGGGGCTGTAGCATTAATGCAATTTTACACCACTTAAACTGCCATGGCTCAATGCTGCAGAAACCAAGGAGTTGTAGTTTACAAGAACTTTAGCTTTCTCCACCAAAGCGTTTTAGTGCCTCATCAAACAACAAATTCCAGGATTCCATACCATGGTGGAAAATGGAATAGAGTCTTCCACTATGCTCTGGCCCCATCCTCACTAACTATATAATCCAGTTCCTGATTGCAGATTATCTGCTTTAAACTGGATTATATGAGTCTACATTGCCATATAATCCAGTTAAAAACAGACAATCTACATTTAGTAACTGGAGTATATGGCACCATAGATAGAGCCTCAATGTTAACAATTGTACATGATAGCAAGTGGAGCTACTGCTGTTTTTCTTCGTAAATCTTGATCTCTCATACCCATAATCACTGTTTTTCTCCCTCTCCTGTGAAATTTGCAAAAGGAATTTCCCCCAACTTCTATATCTGCTGACATTGCTTTGAGACTGTCAATTCAATGCCAGATGAAAGATGGTCACAAAAATTCCAGAAACCATACATGCACCTCTCCTTTTAGACAATTGTCTCTTTCATAGTTCACAAAGCTGACCATTAACTGGAAAAAATAAACAATATCCACACTTACAAAGCTTTTGAACAAACTGGGTTTTTTTAAAAAAATTATTATTTAGGGTTAAGCAAAGCAAAGCAGCTTTCTGACCTATGGATCAATAGAGATCTAAGATCTCGAACATGGCTGACCTCTAATCTTCATGAACAGAGCTCTGTGCCTCATTTACACAGAACATTCTAAAAACTCCTTGATGTGAGTTCAGTGGCTAGGTTACCCATCACAGGCACGTAAAAATCTTCTGCTATCTTGTAATGACCAAGAAAATGTACAAGATAAAGATGAAAGAAAGAAAGAAAGAAAACAAGACAGAAGGAAACTAAATGAGAGATTGCATTTTGCTCCTGGAAGCAATGTGAAATCTACAACACTTCTAACCACAACATTGGATATGTGGGATTTGAAATAATTTTATGTGTATTAAAGTTAATAAATCCCATTTCTCTGTAGAAGTAAAAAAGTTTCTGGGCGCTTCCAGACAATGCTAGAACCCACGTGAAAATGGGTTAAAATAACCCACTTCCACATGGGTTCTAGTCCCCACCTCCAACCCAAACCCCAGGCTTTCTCAGGGGGTGGGGGGATACATGCCATCCCAAGTCAAATCAGAATTTAATAAAACCACCCCACCCCACCCTCGATTTCACCCCTAAAACTGGCAGGGGCTGGCAGCCATGGATCCTTTCTGTAGTGTCCTCCTGGCCTGAGGAAATGACAACTCAGGAGATGGGAGGAGGGGCAAGGGAAATTCCTCTTGCCCTTCCCTCTGTCTCCAGAGTTGCCATTTTCTTCAGCCAGGAGGATGCTACAGACAGGCTCTATGGCTGCCAACCCCTTTTGGATAAACTTTAGGGATGAAATTGGGGGCTGGGGGAGGGGGTGCGTGCCCTCTCGCACCTTTGGGCTCCAGAAGCCGAAAAGTGTGAGATGGCTATGGAGATTGACTGCCAGTATCATGGATATTAGTTCAGTATCTGATACTGGGAATCAATTCCCACAGGCCCAATACGTCATCAGTCCTGGATCTTCCATTAAGGTCTGGATCTGATGAAGTATTTAATTAATGCAGAGCAAACTGGGAAACCCCCGTTTAGTCCACATTAATTCACTTTTACCAGAAGCATCATTTGGATGCCTCCAGTAAAAGTGAGACAGGTCTCATACTAAAAGCCTGTCTGGAAGGGTCCCCTGTTTTTAATGATTGCAGCGATAACCTGGCCAGGTGGGAAATTCTGGAAGCTGTAGTTCAAAAATCCAGTCCTAAGCTGTCTTTTCACACATCCCCAACAGGAAATGGTATCTCGTACTAACATTCAGTGCGAGGATGAGTCCCCTTCGGGATGAGCAGGGTGTGGTATCAATATCTATTATATAAATGGGTTCATGTCATGTGATATATACCTCAAACAAAGAAACCATACAACGCAGAAACACAATACTTGCCAACAGAAATAGGCCTCAAGCAAAGTACGTTTGTAGCAAAGAAACTTTCCCCCCAAAACCTAAAAGGCCCCCAAAACAACGAGTAAAAATAAAACTACGTTTACCAGCATCCTCCGGGCAGCCAAAGACTCACCCAGCCTCTACATTCTGAACAACATGATTGGCTGCCAATAAGGGCGGATTTGCATAACTGCTGCACTGGCCAGCCAACATGAAAATTCCGATCCATAATAAACTGCCAATCCCCAACACAAACACCCAAATCACTTCCAACCGAAAAATCACAGACCACGCCCAAAATTGACAGTAAGGCTTCATTAACTTGATTTCCCTAACTAGCCCTCACTTACTGGGAAGCTGTTTACGCTCTGAATTGACAGTAAGGCTTCATTAACTTGATTCTCCCGACTAGGCCTCAGCTCACTGGACATTGTGTAAGGCCTGAATTGACAGTAAGGCTTCATTAACTTGCTGTTCCTAACTAGGCCTCAGCTCATGGGACATTGTGTATGGCCTGAATTTACAGTAACCTACCTTGGCACACAGAGCCCCAACCATGCATGATGGGACTTGAAGTACCACCATGGAAAATGGGATTTGTAGTACTTCAAACCCCATCAGTCCCCACAGCCCACTGGGGCCCAGAACCAAGACCAATAAAGACCCAACTTGGCACACCATGCCCCCCATGACCCACACTCCATCCAACAGCAGTTTAGAGGAGGGCACACCGTGGATGATTGGACTTTCTCGCATCTCCTAAAAAGGGCACAGCAACGCGTGCCGGGTACAGCTAGTAGTAAATAAATAAATAAATAAATAAATAATAAGAAAGAACTAGTTTTTCCATGGCCTTTTTGTCAATGGTTATCTGACCAGTCCATCTTCCCTCTGTCTCGGCCAATACAAATTTTGCCTGGTTATTGATTAGAATTTTTTTTGCTTCTTATGAAGCCATGGTCACATCTACACTTACACTATAATGGAGCTTGGAACTGGCTTGGGAGGCATTGGTTGCAATGCTTGGCTGATTGGATTGCCATGCCTGAAACCAGTTTGGAGCCAGGACAGAGATTACATTGAAGATGGAATGTGGCCTCAAACTGCTGTGCAAGTCCCCCCCCCCCTCCTCATTTCCAACTAAGGTGCACAACAGCACAGAGGATTTTTTTAAAGGAAAGTGACAGTTTAGAGTGGAGGTAATCAATTAGCTTTCCCAGGGAGTCGATTAGCTTCCTGCTGCTCAGACATGCTCTTTGGGCCTTCCTTGGCAGCCCCCCTTTCTGGATTTTTTACTGCACTTCGGTAGGGATGGGTGTCGACAACACTCTCTGCAGAGCTGATTGTGATCTGGATCTGGGATCTACTTGTTAATTTTTAATGTGCTATATTCCCCGGGATATATTCTGCAGTATACATTGATGCCCTGCATTTGTGGCTGCTGTGATTTCAGGTTGTCTTGAAAATTTATTATATTATATATTCAGTGTAGATTAGGCCCATGTTTCCTGAGAACAGGAAGGAGTTTTTATCCAATCTACAATGGCATGTGATGGGAATTATAGAATAATCAGATCTGATGTTTCCTTAAAGTATTGGTCATGCAAATTGGTTAGTGTGTACATGACTAGCTTACAACAAGCACTACCAAGTTTATAGTGAAAAGGAGTGATCTTCCTTTGGGGTTTTAGGGGGTCTACTCAGAAGAACACCCCTTTCTAAAAGAATATGGGGAAATGGTTTTGGTCTTGGGTAATTTTCATTTTGTGGCATGGCCATCTAGCAATAAATTGTAAGGCTTAACCTCAAAAGCAGGTGTGGTTCAAATTAGATAATATAAGGAAAAGGGCTTTGGATCCTATGTTCACTCAGGCCCACTGTTGTTTGCCCTGTGGAGAGCCTTATAAATAGTGAACAAAGTTATCTTACTTGCCTTACCTATATTCTCACTCTATCTTTTGGCATTTATTGGGGAGCAATTATTTTTCAGAAATAATTTATACACTTATACATACAGAGATTTATACATTTCTGTACATTTCACCAGCTGAAGCTATTAATTCATGCAGAAGGATGTGTCACCAATTAATTCAGTAGAAAATCCTTCCAGGTAATTAATGCAATAGGATTATGATCCTGACCCAGGGCCAGGTGGCTTGTGGCATTAATTGGAGATTTCAGTTTGATTTGGATATATTTTATGATGGAACTTTTAACCAGTTTGTATATTTTCTTTAAATATAAAAAACATAGCAGTAGGCTGCCTATCTATCCTGAGAACATGGATATGATTTCTTCAAAAGTGTGGCTATAATGGCTGATAAGTTCCCATACCTTAAAAGTTACTATTGCACCATTACTTCACCATTACTTCCAAATAAATCACCATAGGGATGCAAACATAAAGTGATGGTGTCCCCAGTTGTTTATGTTTTGGTCATCAGAACATATGCTTGTATTTCATAGCCTTAGATGCTTGATGTGTTGATATTGTTAGATTAAGAATGAGTGCAAAACAATATATTACAAATCATTACCCAGCAGTCATTTCAGAACCATCAAACATGAATTTTGTATTCATTCTACATCAAGAAAGCCATAAAAAGCAGTCATTATTATAAAACAAAAATATCTATAAAATACATTCACTGTTGATTTCAACTTCTCCATATTAACTTCTGCATGTATGCATAATGATTTTTTTTCTTTTTCTCAAGGAATTTTAAAAACCTTGTAAATAAAAATAAATTCCAAAGCTTGGAAAATATAATTTTCAGGAATAACAGTAACCAGATCACTTTATGTGGCCCATGAGACTTTCAATACCAAGGCAGCCTAGTTCCATTATACAGTCTTACAACTGCAAACAGCCATTTGAAGGCAACCATAAGGTTGAGTTGTGGCCCTCGGTAAAAAAGAGTTTGACACACCTGATTTAGAATGTCTACACAGAATGATTTTTCATCCCATACTACTTTTGTACATTCTTTGTGTTTCATGACATGATTATTCCCCTGCTTAAATCTCCACATTTCCTTCCTTTCTTTGTATATAGTCAACAAATGATCAGATTAAATATTTTTACTCTATCTTTCCAAGTTATTTAAAATGTATAATTAGGTCTTTATGTATTTCTCAAGATCACTTTTTAAGGAACTCACTTCCCGCTTGTAACATTAAGCTCACAGCTATAAGCCAACCAAACTCATGCTAGGGGACAGTTTGTGCAGCTATGAATTCCGAAAACAGCTTTAAGTGCTTACTAGTTAATGTTATGCAGCTTGTGAAAACTGCATTTAATGTTCAGCCTATAATTTGCTCATTGTGGGACCCACCTCTTACCTCACCAAAGCTTCACTAAGTTTTAAGACAATGGGCTCTGATGAAGCTTTCATTTACAATTAATTTGTATGGTAAGGGGAGGGGTTGCTTATGGCCACTTCCCCTTTAGAGTGTCATATCAGAATTTACTATTTTGTGTTGACTCTACAAGAAGCTTTGCCCAGCTGGTATTCATGAAAAGAAAATATCCTCTCTAGATTCTTCCAAGGAAAATTTAAATAGTATAAGGACTGAAAGAAGCAGAATGATGTGGGATGGGTGGGGGAATAGCAGGTGTCTCATGTTTGTGGTTTTGCCAAATATTTTCCCCCTATCGCTCATCAGTATTGCTATTTAGAGTAGTTGTACATCAAGCAGTTTTTCCTAAAATGACCTTAAAATAGTAAATGGGGGCGGCCTTTTCTTGAATCATTCTAAGGCTGGATCTACATCCCAGGATCTGCTCCCAGAATATCTGCTTTGAACTAGATTTTATATTAATCTAAGGATCCTTCTGCACTGCCATATAAAATCCAAATTATCTGCTTTGAACTGGATTATCTAACAGTGTATACTCATATAATCCAGTTCAAGGCAAATGATATAAATTATCTGCATGGATAACATATTATATGGCAGTCCAAAGGGGTGCTCTGGATTTCCCTCCTCCCACCACTTTCTGATGCATCATTTTTGAGTGCCAAGAGAGCTCCCAAAAGGGCCTGCACTACCGGCAGGCCCCTTGGGTAAGGTTTTTTGGAAGAGGGAATTGGGTTACTGGGAGGGAAGGGGGTGTCATCCCACTCCTTTGGGCTCTTACAAGCAGGACTGTGGAAGCAGAACCAGGAATCAAACCCAACTGGGCCCTCACCAGGAAAGATCCAGACCTTAACTTAAGGTACAGAACTTTCCAGGTGTTTTATTAATCCAGAACAAATTGTGAAATCCCAGGTTTTTGGGGATCAATTCAGTTTTACTTGGGGCATTATTTGGATGCCTCGGATAAAACCGAGACAGGTTCTGGGAAATAGGCCTGTCTGGAAGGACCCTTAGTACTCAGCCAAAGCAAAAGAAGATGCTGCTTCAGGAGCTGCACCTTGTCTCTAATTTAATGGCAATGACTCAATGCTATGCATAGCTCACCCCATGCTAGTTTGGTGAGCCACCTGAATTCTTTGGCAGAGAAGTCTAAAGAACTTTAAAATGATAATTTCATAGTGTTGAGCCAGGACAGTTAAAGAGGCTTCATTCTACAGCATAGGTGTACCTCAGGGTTTTCCTTTCAATTGCTGGAAGCTTTGGTGTTCTAACACTTTTCTTTTTAAAGAAGGAATTCAAAGCAGGCAGCAACTGTAATGACCAAATGACAAAGAGTGCACTTTTGATGCTTTTTGCACATTGCATTTTGCAACAAATACTTTTTTTTTTGGTTTCAGGGTTTTGAAAAATGAGCAGTGCAGTAGATTTCTTCTATACTGTCATAAAAATCCAAATAATCTGCTTTGAACTGGATTTTATGGCAATGTAGACTCCTATAATCCAGTTCAAAGCAGATAATGTAGAATATCTGCTTTGATAATCTGAATTATATATAGTGTAGAAGGAGCCTTAGATTTGATGGCCCATTAGACTTGAGTAAACATGGAACCATCAAATTACCGTAACTGATATAGCAATTTCTTTAAGCAATCTCCTTCTTGAGTCCCACAAACATATTCCAGTGGATACTGAAGTGCCTTTACACTGCAAATCTAATGAGCACCTTAATTTTGATGGAGTCATTTAGACAAAAAAGATGAGCATTAGACTTGAGCAAATAGGGTATTTTGATTGCCATGAATCCATTCTGTCATAGGATTTTTTCCTTAGTGAAAAGGCTACTTAAATGCTCTACCATATAGCTCAATGGTGCTCATTTAACCCTGTAAAGTCAACCATCTAGAGAAGGAAACTGGAACCAAACCTACGCTGCCACCGTCCCAGCTTGCTAGGCCCCGGCAGACGAAACTTTGGTTTAAAGGGTGAGGCCAGTTTTGTGCACGCTGCGCTCCACCAGAAAAATCCATTGCACTTGCTCGAAGGACACATCCAACCTCCGAATCATCAACACGCTTGTAGAAAGCATGAGATGAGTCTTTCCTGAATCTTCGTTCGTGAAGAAAAGCCAAAAAAAAAGGATATAGCTCAAGCACAGCAGTTCAGTAAAGAAGTCCAGAACTCTATAGGGATGCATCTACACTGCAGAATAAAAGCACTTTGATGCCACTTTAACTGGCGTGGCTCACAGGGATTTGTAGTTTGATGAGGCACCAGTACTCTTTGGCAGAAAGGGCTAAAGACCTTGTAAAATTACAGGTCCCATAATTCCATAGCAATCTTCAAATCTCAAAATAACCAGGACAGTTAAAGTGGTATCAAACTGCTATAATAAGGCAGTGTATAAAATCTTTAGGTAACAGCGTCAACACAGAACATGTATAATTGCAAAATGTGTCCTGTAGGTTCCAATTCTTAAATATTATGAACTTATTCCCTCTTTTGACAAATTGACGGAACAGAGAGACAATCCTATCTCAGATTTGCCAGCAACCCTGTTCAATTAACTAAAGGTTTAAACTGGGTTCATGTCCATTAGTCCACAGAATGGGGGCTTACATTTATGGCAGCATTCTTTAATTGTTCCTAAGCTTACTTTTGGACTCCGATTCCATTTTTATTTCCACACTTGTGAAAGATATGGTAATTCGCCACGGTACACTGTTCTGCAGTGGAAAAATCAATATTAGCCATTCACAGCATTCCTTTAGGGGATCCTGTTAATAGTTATTTATGATCCTTTGCTACTTCTGACACAGCAGTACTGATTTTCACTGAACATGCTTTTAATTAACTCCCAAATCAATAACACCCCCCAAAATAGACTTAGTAACAGTGGCAAGTGGCAAGATAATTTTCTTGTATTTAGAAAAACTGGTGAAGGAATGCAAAGGAAGAAAAAAGCTATTAAAACGGAGAGGTTTGCTTTGGTTTTAGATTTTTTAAAAAAATAACACTGATAGATACAACTCTGGAAAGAAAATTACTTCCCTTCTGATAGAATAACTGTGATTGTAAGATGTAGAAATAAGGATCTATGTGAACATCATCCTTTCCAACATTTCAGAAAAAGAAAACTGGGATACATTTTGCCAAGCAACCTCAGAATGTGGTCAAGATGGCAAATATTATTAATGAAGAAGAACAGACAAGCCAGGGTAGGCTGCAGCAGTTTGCTTTGCCTAAGCGTACTGGCAAGATCTACTTCCTTCTTCTCTCCTCTCTTCTCTGCTTAGTTAATTGAGTGCAAATTATTTTTACAAGTTAAACTCAGTTGCAACTATGGAAGTTAGCTGAAGACAAGGCAAGGGAAGTGGAAGATGGAATGAAAAACTAGAACACGTTAATTACAGGTGAAGGTTGCTTCAATGTCAGTGCAGTGGTTCAAATCCAAGATCTTGCTCCTTTACAGTGTAAACTAAGGGCCCATACAGGCAGCCCCTTTAATGCGGGAGTTCCTGCAAATAAAGGGGACTGTCCAGATGACATCCCTGAGAAACATGAATTAATTCAGCACAAACCAGACAAAAGCATGGCTTGTGAAAAATTAAATTTTAGTGGGTTTTTTCTGCACCTTTTTGGAAGGTGTGGGATAAAGCTCTCAAAAGCCCTTTAAAAAACAAAAGAACTGACCAAGTCTCCATTCGCATCTTGCCAGAGCTCTCCTGGTGTATAGGAATGATGTGACAGGAGAGCTCCAGCACCACACGAATGGAGGCCGGGTAAGTTATTTTGTTTTCTAAAGGGCTTTTGGAGGCTTTTGGGGAGGGGATTAGGGTGTCTGGGTGTTTGAATCTTCAAATATCAGCATTAATACCATGACAGTGGTGACTGCAGCATTGTTGGAGGAAATCCAATTGGGTTTTAGGGTGCTTTCAGATAGCCCTTTATTTTAAAAATGCGAATGTTCCCGGGTCCCCATCTACCCCACCCCCCTGAGAAAGTGCATGCTGTCTGGGGTGGGTGTCCAGATGTTCTTCCGGAAAGCATGCACTTTCTGGCGGGGGGTGGGGGGGTGGATGGGGACCTGGGAACATTCGCATTTTTAAAATAAAGGGCTGTCTGAAAGCACCCTAAAACCCAATTGGATTTCCTCCAACCATGCCGGAGTCATCACTGTCATGGTATTAATACGGATATTTGAAGATTAGAATATTCTCCATTGTTGGCAGTCTCAACAATTATTCAATATATATTATGTGTCAGTTATTCCAGCCATCCAAATATTTGTTTCAAAGGAAAGTCTTATTACCTTTCAAATTGTTATCAAACCGCAGATCAGCCTACTCAGAACTGGACGATCTCTATAGAATCGGCTTTATAAAAGGCCTTACATGCCAAGCTGTTTATAGGTTATACTCTTAGCCCTTTGTTCTAATGTGAAAAAGGTTCAATTACCCAAGCTCATCTAAACATAAGTGTAAACATTTCCTGATTTCCATTTGATTATCCGAGCCAAAAGGTGTTCTAAAAACCTTGTATGTTTTCATATATACAGTACAACAGTTGTATGTGCCATGGTGACATTTATCATATGACTTCAAATGATTTATAGCATTATGTATGAATACATTTGAACCAAATAACCAGGGCCTTCCATGGCAGAAATGTGTTTCCAGAGAGTACCTACTGCAAGATTAGGGTCATTGCAGCATATGTTTCTTGCTCTTCCCTCCTCATATGCTGAAACAGTTCCTAAAGAGTCCAAAAAAGGCAAGTACAGGCGATGTTTAGTCATTTCTCCCATATCCTTGCTGCTCTTAAAAGCTGATGTTGTCTTAAATATTCTTTTTACCATTCTTATACAAATGGTTCACCCTTGCTTCCTCTACACTATGGTGACCACCAAATATGGAGATTTTCTCAACCCTTATCCTGCTAACTATGGGGTTTGCACTTGGACTATGCCACCAATGGCACCAGTTGTGAGAATTGCTTTCAGGCAGTCCCAACACTGTGGCTACCAAATGTGAGGTGTCTATACCTTTAACCCACCAAATGTAAAGGATTCCATTGTGATCCCTGAACCTTACTTCTGCCACTATGTGAGGACTCCTCCTATCCCACCTAGATGGCAACAGGTTTATGTGATGATTGCAGAACCTTGATAGCAGTTAAATTCATTCACAAGGGAATCTTGGAAGTTTATTTAATGCTAGGTTACTACTAATCAGCAAAGTTACATATTCAGAAACTGCTTTTCTCAGTCCTATGCATTATGTGCTAAATACATTTCATTTAAATTGTTTGTATAATTTTTTATTTTGTAAACCAGTATTTAAACAGAATTTTATTTTACGCTTGTTAAAACTATTTCTTCTTATGCTGGAAGAAAATGAGGTATAAACTAAACAAATACCTTTCAGAATATATTTTAATATTAATATTATTTTATTTTTATTAAAATAGAAAAAATATGATGTCACAATATCATGATGACCAGCTAAATAATAAATGAAACTCTGAATATATGAAATGAATGACATGTTTAGGGTTTTCTATAATAACAACAATAGTTTTCTTAATCTGAGAAATCTTCTACCAATAGCTGTTATTATTCAGATAGGTAGCTCTTTCTCAGTCATGTTATATGTAATTTCAGAAGGACTTCCCCATAGGAGGCCCTTTGGTTTTTTTAAAAAAGGCATTCCAATCATGAATATTAATTTACATTCCAATAGAAAACATCTGGCTTGTATCAGAAATAATTATTATCTCCTTCTGACACATTTATGAGTTTTTCCCTTCATTAATTTTTATCTGCAAAGTATTCATTGTTATGGTAGACTGGCTTTAGAACAAACACCTGTTTTTTTTACAACTGGTACTGGAACCTTTCAAGGTTCAATCTGATAACAACTTATGTTTAACTAAAGAAGTGATTGAAGTATTCATCATTTTTCATATGGTGTTATCAATGTTCTAGTTGTTAGGGATGTGTCTTTTGCTTTATAGAAGTTTAAAAAAAGTTACAACCTCTCCCCTCATTCACACACTTTTTTTTACTATATTGCCTGGAGTGATTATATCTGTTTCAGTAAAATATTGTTTCAGCAAAATATGTTTGGACAATGTTCCATAATCATAAAACGCAGCCAGTCGATATCCAGTTCTTCTTTCCTTATTTCATAGAGTTGCAAGTGGGGGGAAGAGACTTGGCTAGTTAATCCAGTGCCCTACCATGCTAACAGGTTTACTAATATACCATGATTCCCCCCAGAATAAGTGGCTTAGTATACAAAATATACAGATATAATATGACAAGACAGAACTGTGGAGGAGGAAAAATGATGGCAGCAGTTTCAGTGTATCATCACATTGGGATATACAGTAATCTGTTTATATCAGTATACATCATGTATTTCTTTAGGATTAGGTGCATACTATAATCAAACAGGGTGCGCACTTTCGCCATCATACCCAATTATTACGATTCTTACATTTTGAAAATATTTCACAGACTCATCACACCATGGAAGGTTGACTCCTCCCAATCCATTTGAATGCTTCCCTATGTCACTTGGTTTGTTCCCATAATATTGCACAGTGATGTAGCCTAGAAGTCCAAACAATCATTCACATGAGATTTTAGCTGACAGAATGCATACTGTTTTTCCAATTACATGTAAAAACAATGCTTCAGCAATATATAAAATTATTGTCAATCAAGACGCACTATTAGAATCCCACGTGGAATTACTCCATTCCTGCAAGATGTTGCAGATGGATTTCAATGAATTACTGTGATAAGACTAGTTTGGAATCATGTTCCAAGAGTCCCAGAAATTTAGTATATTCTATCTAATCTGATACGGTCCTTGTTGCTGAAGGGGAGCCAAATCAGCTCTGTGGTGGTTGCACAACGCAAGGAGATAATTTGGGTTAATGCAGGCAATTTAATGTAGCTTTGAACCATAATAACAGCAGCATAGCTTCCCCCAAAATGTGGCGTAAACTGTGACTTTGAGCCCATGCAAGCAGCTCTGCTACTTCCTATTCAGGAAGTGGCCATGGCTGTGTTTACACCCCGACCTGTTTTCCCTAGGCCCAGGCAGCCCAGGGTCAGGGGATAGCACCTATCATATCCAGTCAGTTGGCTGTTTTTGGTGCCCACTGGAATGAAAATGGTGCTGAACATTACTTGATTACTGGAGTGATGATATCCAGAGTGATGAGGCAATTGGCATGATTTCTCTATTCCCATCCCTCCCTTGCATCACTTTCTCACTCTGGTCAGCATCACTCCAGCTGCCAAGTTGTGTCCAGCACCTAGTGGGCACCACAAACCCCAGATTGATGGAGGCAGGGTAAGGATCACAGTTGAGCAGTGCCTAACCAGTTCCAGCACCACTCAGCTATGCAGCTGTCATCCAACCGCTAGACTAGGTCAGGGTGTGTAGCACACACTCCAGCCACACTGATCCAGAATATCCCACTGCAGATCAACATCATATTTTTTGGCCTAAAAACTGATCCCAAACATTTTTCACTTGGGTTGCAGACAGTTTCATAATTTCAATGAGGCAGCAGCAAGGGGATTTATTATTTTGAACTGAAACACTGATGAACTGGACAACTAAATAGATGTAGTGGAAGCCTCGAAGTGGAGTGATAGTATTCTCTTGGGATTTGTTATACAGAGTAAAGTGGAAGCCAGACATACAATCCTGCCTTTTAAAAAGTTGGCTTTAGTGAACCAAAGGAAATCCTGAGTGAAGTATTTGTCAGAAATGCTCCTAGGGAAGGGAGTTCATGATGCATGATAATTGCTAAAAAGTGAATATTGAAAATACAATTGCAAACAATTTATACTCAAAAGAGATGCCCACATTCAAATTTGCTTGTGATTGATCCTCATTCTAGATCCAAATTTGTATTTTTATGACCCTCATTGTACATTCCTCTTCTTAGAAAAAATGTTGATATAAATGCTTCTCTCTTTCTTCCTCCTCAGGCAGTATGAAACTGCAGGCATTAATCATTAATGTGATATGGAGTCCATCCCTATCAATATTTACACATAAATAAAACTTTTTTCCCCATTTAATGGGCTTACTGCCAAGTAAAATCTGGCCAAACATTCAGGCTTCATCTTATCTACATTAATTAAACACACACATTTTTCCTGAGAACAAAACACAAACATATGTATGAGCTTGCAATACACATAAAATAGAATACAGTTATTTGGAGACTTCAGCTGATGATAATATGGATTGCCATCTCCAAAATATGCTGAATGTAATATTTACAAAATCTTTTAAGAAAAACATCCCCAGGTCATTTTGACAATACATGTGTTTTTAAAAATAATGTTGTGTTTTCTAGAGTTATAAATAGAGTACAGTCCTAACACAACGGGATAGGAAGTCTAGAGAAGGGATTAAATTCAGCTAGAGCAGACAGATGGATTTATTATTATATGGTGAGTTGGCACATTGGTAAATTCCACTGAACTAATCTAAGGTATGATTGCAGAACCACAGATTGTCAAATTGGCACAACCACATGACTAAAGAAAGGCATGAAATGACAGGTGCTCATCCCAATATGCACCTGCCAATTATGATAGCATGTCTGCTGTGGAATAAAGTCCTAAGTAACTTCTCCTGTGTCAAGATGCCCATGCAAAAACCAAAACAAAAAAACAGCATTCAACCATTCTTGAGTCACTGACAAATTTGATCTTTATTTATTTATTTATTTATTTATTTATTTATTCAGTCTTATATTCCGCTCCTCCCTGCAGGCTCGGAGCGGATCACAAATACGATAAAACATGCTGCGTGCGACAAAACTTGCAGCATACAATAAAAACATAAAAACACGAGACGATTACAAGAGTAGCATTCAAAAGGGGTTACAATTCCTTGAAACCTCAGGCACAGAGAACGCCGGACAAGCTGGACTAATTAAAAGCCAATCTGAAGAGGGCAGTCTTGCAAGCCCTACGAAAGGGGGCAAGCTCCAAAATCCCTTGGGTGTCATCAGGAAGAGAGTTCCATAACACCGGAGCCACCACAGAGAAAGCTCTCTGCCTAGTTGTGGACAGATGGCAGGAGCGGATTGATGGTACCAGTAACAAATTCTGTTCTACTGAACATAGTGATCTCGGGGGAACATACGAGGTAAGGCGGTCCCTCAGGTACGCAGGCCCTAGATCGTGCAAGGCCTTAAAGGTTAAAACCAGCACTGGTACTCAATAGGAAACCAGTGCAGTTGCCGAAGGATGGGAGTGATGTGCTCCCTCACTGGTGTTCCCACCAGCAAGCGAGCAGCGGCATTCTGCACCAGTTTGAGTTTCTGGATTGTCGACAAGGGAAGACCGACGTAGAGATTACCGTAGTCCAGCCTCAAGATGACCGTCGCTTGGATCACCGTGGCCAGGTCAACCCTGGACAGGTAGGGTGCCAGTTGCCTAGCCTGTCGTAGATGGAAGAACGACGTTTTGCTAACCATGGAGACCTGAGTCTCCATGGACAGCAAATGGTCCAATTGGACACCCAAGCTCTTTACAAGGGATGACGGGCTAAGTTGCTCGCCATCCAGGGTAGGCAACTGGCACTCATCCAGCCCAGGGCGACCGGGCCACAAGATCTCCGTCTTCGACAGGTCCAGCTTCAGTCGGCTGGCGCGCAGCCATCCAGTCATGGCTTTGAGGCATAGGTGGAAACAATCAGGTATGGTGTCCGGCCTGCCGTCCATTCTCAGCAGAAGCTGGGTGTCATCAGCGTACTGATAACACTCCAGACCAAAGTCGCGAACCAGCTGGGCCAGGGGGCGCATATAGATGTTGAATAATAAGGGCGAGAGGATGGCCCCTGGGGACCCCACAACTTAATGGGAGCCTCCCGGAGACCTCCTCCCCCCTCTCCACACGTTGTCCCCGATCCTGGAGGAAGGAGGTTACCCACTTAAGGGCAATCCCCCTAACCCCAGTCATGGCTAAACGGTGGGCCAACAATGCATGGTCTACAGTATCAAACACTGCTGTCAGGTCTAACAAGACAAGCAGGGCTGATCCACCCTGGTCCAGCTGGCGGCAAAGTTGGTCTGTAATGGCGACAAGCACGGTCTCCTTCCCATGCCCAATACGGAAGCCGGACTGGAAGGGATCAAGTCCAGCTGTGTCGTCTAAGAACCGCTGCAGCTGATCTGCTGCTGCCCTCTCAATTACCTTGCCTAAAAATGGCAAGTTGGAAACAGGTCGGTAATTGGAGGGAGCCGAAGGGTCTAACTTCGGCTTCTTCAGCAGCGATCTCACCATTGCCTCTTTCAAACCCCCTGGGAACACTCCTTGCTCAAGGGAGCTGTTGATAATCTTTCCCAGGGGGTCTTGTAACCCCTCCCGGCAGGATCTAACAAGCCAGGAGGGGCACGGATCAAGGGAGCAGGTAGTTGGTCTAGCTGCAGCAAGTAACTTATCAACAGCTGCTGCGTCCAGCAGTTGAAAACGAGTGAAGGTGGGCCCGCCGAGTGGCGGCGGAGTCTCGAGTTCGCTCACTGTATCAAGCGTGGCTGGGATATCCCGGCGGAGGGTCGAGATCTTGTCGGCGAAATGGTTCTGGAAAGCCTCAGCTGTTGGAGCCAAACCCCTATTGTTTGGGACAATCGGGATTGTTGTCAATGACCGAATTATCTTAAAAAGTTGAGCTGGGCGTGAACTGGCCGACTCTATCAAGGAAGAATAGTAAACTTCTTTGGCTTCCTTGATAGCTTGCTCATAAACCTCCTTAAACTGTTTGTAAGCTGATCTCAATGCTCCGTCATGGAGGTCTCGCCACACGTCCTCTAGTTGTCTCTTCCTCCGTTTCATCGCCCGTAACTCCTCAGTAAACCAAGGCGAGCAATTTCTACGGGGGATGAGAGAACGTCTGGGGGCGATCTCGTCTAAGGCAGCAGAAAGACAGATGTTCCAACATTCCACTTGCCCATCGACTGAGTCGCTGGGGAGCTCCAAATCCCTCAGAGCATTCAGGAACCTAGTGGGTTCCATAAGTCTCTTCGGGCGAACCAAAATAGGTTCGGCACCCTTACTGGGTGAGGAAGCCATTTCAAGACGGACTTCCAGGACACTGTGATCCGACCATGGAACCTCAGTTATAGAGGTTGGGATCACTTGAATTCCAGCCGCGAAGATCAAGTCCAGGGTGTGCCCGGCCTGGTGCGTGGGACCGGTCTTACAGAGTGAGAGTCCTAGTGTCTCCATGGTGGACACCAGGTCCATGGCTGCGGTTGAAGGGGAGGTGGTGTCGGCGTGGACATTGAAGTCCCCCAACACAATAAGTTTAGGGAACCTCAATGCCCACTCCGAGACCACCTCCAGCAGCTTAGGTAGGCTCCCTGTTGGTGCGTTGGATGCTCGGTACACCAACAGGAAGGCTACACTCTCACTAGAATCCCACACCAGGCCTGCACACTCTATTCCTGGGATGTTCGCCGTCGGAATCGTCCTGGAATTAAAAGTGTCTCGACTGAGGATGGCGACCCCCCCCCCCAGTCTCTCTATTTCTCATTGTGCAGCTGATGCCTGATGAAATACCTCAGAGGGAGTTATAATCATGATAATGTATCACTATCATGACTAAGTAGCTATTGTGAGAATGGAACAGCTACCATGATTTATTCATCCATAACTGTTCTGTATGCACAGTTGCTAAATAGGCTTAAGGCACGAGATGTTTTCTGATTTTGAAAGCTAAGCAAGTCAGCCCTGATAATTATTTGGACAGAAGAAAACAAACAAATACCTGGCACTGTAAGCTATATTTCAGAGGAAGGAACTGACAAAACCACCATTGAGTATTTCTTGCCTAAGAAAACTCTAAAAAAATTCACGGGGTCACCATAAATCAGCTGGCAACTTGAAGGCACATATGTATTTAGACCTGTGCAATTGATGAAAAAAATGTTTGAGTACTCATTACAAAATTAGGGAGCGCCTTAGAGAGCATCAGCAAGTCATTTCTCAAATGTTTCTAAAATACTGCAAGTAATTGCACGGGGGGGGGGGGAGCTTCGTGGGCTTCTTTCTCACTTATTCTAGATCTACCAATCAGTGCTTTGGCTTCTGCCTAACTTAAACAACTTGTGGCAACCAATGCACACAAAATAGGCTGGCAGTAGCCCTAGAAGATAGCGATACCCTTAAAATGAACCAGAAAAGGATTGTGCATGCCTCAAACAATTTGTTGTGTGGGTTGTGGCAACCAATCTACACAAAATAGGCTGGCAGTCCCTAGAAGATACCCTCAAAATGCTGCAAAAAGGCAAAAGGTGCATACCCACCCCAAAAAAGAAGCAAGCAGTAAAGCCTCAGCTTTAAGCTATTGTCAACCCACCCAAACCCCTCTCCCTCTCCAGTACTACTACCCTATTGCCTGCTTGACTACCTACAAAGTTAACTAACTGAATCCGGTGCGGAGCTCTGTCCTTTCCCTGCCCGATCGCAAATGGAAGCTACAGAATGGCACTCGAGAATATAAAGAGCAATGGCTGTAGCTCCACCTTCTCCCCCCCCCCCCCCTCCAGCCCTGATTAACTGAGAGGCATGGTAAAAAGTTTGACTTTTCCTCCTGGTAGTGCTTGGTTGCTCTGTGAATTAAAACTGTGTCACAGAAAGTTATGACGTTTATGTAACTTACGAAAAATACCAGGCAAAAGTTGCAATTCTTACATTTTTGGCGTGGACAACACCCACATTTTGGATATTTTATCGTATGCACGGATCTAATGAATTAAATCTGACTTACGACAGAGAATGACATTTTGCACAGCCCCAATGTACATACTATTGCCATGCTTGTAATTCCCCCGCCCTGCGCCATCTATTTTACCTGCGGTCAGCTGCATGGAAAGAAGGAGCTCCATTCTGGTAGTGACTGGGAAAAAGATAAATATGTTTCCAAGCTTTCCATCAAGTTTGGTGGAGCCAGCCAGAAGAGCTTAAGTATACATAATAAAGTAACTTATGAGAGAATACTGCCTAGTTTAATCATATTTGTATACTATCTTAATGTCTTCAATAATGAAGGCTGGGTAAAAATGTTTTAGTAAATACATAATAAAATATTAGCCTTCTTCCCTTCCTATATTTGCAGTCTGAAGGAGGATAAAGAGGGAAGAAGTTATCACACTAGCCATTAGTAATATTTGTTCAAAAAGAGGAGAGTGTCAAACCGCTGCTACCATCTATTCTTTTCATTTGGATCTTAGGAAAAATTGTCCACAGCTGACCCTTGTTGATTCTGATTAATCTGGAATACTGGCCAAACTTTCAGCTTGAAGAATACAAACAAGTGACTTGTTCCAAAATGTAAAATAAAGCTTTTATAAATTTGATCTGTACAACCATAAACCATGTAGCTTTGACCAACCCCCTATATCTGTTTAATGCTTGCAACAAACCCATGTCCTGAAAGGTTTTTAATTGAATGCAAATTGTGTGTGTAGCATCTCTGCTAGACACTGTAAATGAGAGCTCAATTAGAATGATGAGATAGGACAGTTGAGGACTTCAGTATCAATCATCACCACTGTTGAAGCTGCCTAACCTATGCATTCATAAATCATTCCCTCATTGTCTGCATTAGGGTTGCCACTTTTTGATATAAGAATAAGGGACAGGTACCTAAAAATAGGGAATTTTTCACAAAAATAAGGGATAAGGAAAATCAATTGATGATTTTCAAGTTTTTATGAAGCGTCCCTTATTTTTGTGAAAATTTCCTTATTTTAGGTACCTGTCCCTTATTTATGTGGCAACCCTAGTCTGCATCGTATCTGCAGTCTTGACTCCAGCTTTCAAATAACATGACACTTCAACTTTATTAATAAGTCCCTCCATCCACACACACAAATCCAAACTGGAAAAATAATCTAGGAAATTATCTACTTCCAAATACTGTCTTTCATTTGTAAGCAGATAGGCCAGGTTCTTCTTTATTTCTGGCAAATTCAGTTATGGATTGGTCATTTGTATTTTTGTTCAAGGGCAGAAATGCAAGAGAGGGGGGAGAGAGGGAAAAACTGAAAAGAATTCAAAATGTATAAGCAGTAAAAAAAAAAAAGCAAAGTGCTGGAATTATAACATTAAATTACAAAATTGAGAATTTGATCTGCACTTGCAGATTTTTGTGGTCCAGAATGGTAGTGCTGTGGCCACCCCCAGTGACAGCAGAATCGAATCTAGCCTGCCGAACCCAACTCAGGTCCTAGACAGCTCACCTATGTCATTTTTGCTCACAGTATGGCCAACCATGGAGCTTCAAAGAGCTCTTGGGCATACCTTGATACCTTTGCCAATGTTACTAAAGGTACTCATGGAACTTGGAGAGGAGAGGGCAGAAAGGAAGTGGCCATCCCCCTCCAACCTCCAAGTCACTCAGGCATCTTTTCTGACATCTACAAAAGAACCAAGCATCAGTCAGGAGCTCTTTGGAGTTTAATGGACACCACTGCTCTCTGCCATGCCACAGAGTGCTGGGAAAGTAGGTTGGCAATACTGACCTGTGTGAATAGCAGGACCGATTAACAGAACTGAAGCTAGCACAACAGTGTTCACACCACCCCAAAGTGCAGAGCTGCTGAAAGATTCTGGAGCATTCCCTGACTTTTCTTAATGCAAGGCAAAACTGTTTTATAGAATCATAAAGACCACAAGGGCCATCTAATCTAATCCCTGCAGGAAAACCCAATGAAATTACTCCTGACAGATTGCCATCTAGCCTCTGATTAAGAACATAAGAACATAAGAACATAAGAAGAGCCATGCTGAATCGGGCCTCAGCCCATCTAGTCCAGCATTCTGTGTCACACAGTGGCCCACTAGTTGTACATGGGGATCTCTAGCAGAAAGGAGGGCAAAACCCTCACCTGCTCCCGACCCCCCACAACCAGTACCCGGGGGAAATCCTGCCTGCCTCCATCAACACAGAGGTGATAAAAAACCTCCAGAGATGTTAAGTGGCTTTAACTTGTATTAGGAGCATGAATCATGGCAATACCTTCTAGCCCATTTTTGAGGTGTGAATGCCCCTCCCCCCTCGTTCCTTTTCTACTTAATAAAGTGTTTTTCATGTAGAGTTTGGAAACTGTGTTTTGTTTTGTTTTGTTTTGTTTTGTGATGAACAACAGGTTTTGACATATCCCAGCCAGTGTGGTCATGGCTATTTGTTGTCCAAAAAGAAATCACTTTCCAGGTACTGGTGTTCTACTTTTCTCAGCAGATATTTGTTCAAAAAATGATGATGAGGATGACTAGCCACCTGTCCCTGTGACTCAAGGTGTGATATAACATAATTGAACAAGAGTTAAAACACTGTTAAAACACATACAAGATACTCAGAGTTCAAGTACAAATTATAAGCTACTAATGAAAGGCAGACTAAAATTCACAACTTTAAATTGACTGGGTAGGCCAGTCGGAAGAAAAGGCTCTTCAGATGCTTCTTAAATCTTTTCAGGCAGGTCATTCTACAGTCTTGGGATGGCCAAAGAAAAGGTCCTCTGAGCGACAGTTGCCAGTTGGGTTCTGTCTGGCTGGAATAGATGCCCTCTGAGGACCTAAGTGAGTGGGGCTGATTGTATGAGAGAAGGAGATCCTGTAGGTAACCTGGACCCAAACCATGCAGGGATTTAAAGGTCAAAACCAAAATATACAATCGAGTGTTTCTTATTGAGTGTTAAAACAGCAAAGCTCTATTTCATTTCAAAAAAAATTCAAAAGTCTTATGAATCAGAAAAAGCAGGCATTAAAGAGGACTTATTAAAGAGCTATATAAAGGTAACCCTGGTCTCAATTTATAGAAAGATCTATAAAGAGATTACATAAACAAGCCATACTGCACTTATAAAGTCTCATTTTATTGTCAGTCACTAATGCTGCTAATCATCATTTAACTTCTCATACCTTGATGTCAGATTGTGTTATATATGAAATCTGAAAATTCTAAGTAAATACTAACATTTGTTTAGGAATCATGAAATTTGCACTACTGAAATTGGCACCATTAGTTACACAGTCTGTCTGCTCTCAGAAGAGATTGTGTTCTATCCATTTGATATACCCAGGAGGCTTATACATTTAGTGTGTTTATAAGCATTCTGTCGCAAACAGATTGTCTTAAAGAAGCCAAGCCCACTGTAGTTAGTAATAAGAGTTTATTAAATACAGCACAGAACTCAAAAAGGGTCAAACTTAACCAAACACACAGAAAACTTAGTGTGCAAGTACAAAAATTCAAAAATACAACCAGTTCGGTCAAAATAGAGTAAGTAGCACAAAATGCAGATTAAATCTCCGAAAAATCCACAGCAAACTCAAACATGGCAGGAACCAGGGGAAAGGAAGCAGCATATAGTCAGTCAGTCCGTTGTCGTCACCAAAAGGGGCAGGCAGTTGCAGTCGTTACACCAGAGGGGCAGGCAGAAGAAATCACTGAAGCAGTCCCAGGTCAAACCGAAAGAGCAGTCAGCGTCAAGGGTAGCCAAAAACGATCCGAAGTCAAAACGGGAAACCAGAAGAATCTAGCACATGAATTTAACTCGGTGTAGCCAGTGAAAGAATACAAGATGCAGATCCCACCAGATATAATACTGTAGCAGCAAATCCGGAGTCCCAAAACTCCTAGGTGTTACCTTTTTACTTACAGGTTGCGTAACGTGCGAGCACAGGAACGAGAGAAAACGCAACAATCGTACTGCAGGTACAATGAAGCCAAAGTTTATTTGCACACGTCAGCTGACGGGACCTGCCCACAGAACTAGCTGCCTCAGGGCAAGACCCCGAGCAATTTCTAACTTTCCCTTATATACACACTATGGCGGCAGGTCCCGTCTCCTCCTTTCTTCATCATTTTCATTGGTTCACAGCATTAACACATTTCTATTATCCAATTAAACATCATATTATTTGGCATTGCACTCTACTTGCATTCTTATTTGCTAAACAGCATTGCGCAGTATTAATTCTTCATTCTCACAGTATGTTATCTGCTATATGAGCAGCTTGTACTGAATTAGCAACATTTCTAAAACGTCCCTCTGTGCCAGCAGGGAGGAACGGTTTCATTTGCCCATGCACAGTTCCTACCAATCAGTAACAATGTAAACAAACGCACGTTGGGGCTAGCTAGACCAATCACGGCCAGTATTATCAGGAAAGGTACATGATGTTCCCTGGCAAATCACTGCGGGTGCCTTACATAGCAATCAGGGTGCATTATTCTCGTTACGGCTGCCAGCATGATTTCTGGCAAGTTATCTCGCTATACTAAGGTCTGTGCTTGTGCATCACTCTCTCCTGAATGTACTTCTGCTAAAAGCGCCAATTCTGCTATAATACCAGAGTTCAGAAAAAAGTCCAAGATCCAAAGTCCACAGTCCAGCGATCAGCAACACAGCAACCCAGGGTAGGGCATGGGCAGCAAGGATGATTCCTTGCCAGCTGCAAGGAAGGGTTATTCCCGACCTCCCTTTATTCAATGTTCTTCCTCAGAACTAGATTGAGCTAAGGCCCCATCATCATTTCTCTCAGCTGCTAGTACTCCTTCACATGCTGCCTTTTGCCTTTCACACCAAGCCATACGTTTTCTGTGACAACTTACACCCCAGCATGAAGCCTGCTCCTCAGTACTCCAATTCCCATCCCCAGCAAAGCCCACAAATGAATCGCTACTAGTAGGTTCTTCACACACATCCCGAATCTGTTGTACTTTAATCCAGTCCACATCACTAGACACTTCTTCAGAACTCTGAGAATCCCCATCCTCATCCCCCATAGATTGCTCTCCATCACCACACCCATTATCCCCAGAGAAGCCCAAGAACATATCATCATCAGAGAACTCATTAAGTATTTGCCTTTTTCTCTTCCTCCCCTGTTCCTCGTCTGACTCTGACATATAAGCAACCCGTTTGACGTTCCTGGCCCCAATCTCCTCTCTTTCAGTCTCTGACTCAGGCTCAACTGCAACACATTCAATAAGTGTATACAAAACCAGTATGGATAAAACAAAATGTATTAGGAGACTCATAAACTCTGCTTTATGTGTATCTGTGTTAAATTTACAGCTTTATATTGTCAATAAAAAACATATCACTTTTCATTCTCACTCTGCTTGACCATAAATATGCAACATGATGTGCATCATGTTTTAATTCAAACCAAGGAATTCTGAGTTTTAATCCATAATTACATACGCAGAGACAGACATACACTCATGCATATAATTGTGTATATGGCACTTTGAAGAATTTCAGAAGCAAAGAACAAACTTCTCCTTATTCCCTGAGAGTTTCAATCTAAATATATTTTATTCATTTATGTACTTACACAAAGTTTTATACACTTCTCTCTTCCCTTCAGCTACTTCTGCTTGCATATGATAAAGACATTTCCCCCTAATTATTATTTTTATTTAAAATCCATATATCAGAGCAATTTTAAGTAACAGAGAAAGTAGGAATATTAATGTATAATGTGTAGTTTCCATGTATCATTTATTTGCATAATTGGATGTACATTGGAAAAATGAAAAGTTTTATATAAAATATTTGCATTCAATTCTGGTGATGCAACACCTTGATTGTTTTCTCTAGCATACTCATGAAGCCATTTTTACTCCCACTTGCAGAGGATGAATCACCTGGATAAACATGTTCAAACTGAGAAAAACATGGTAAACATTATAAAGACAAAGGGAACTTGGAAAGGACCAAAGATGTTACATTTCTTCTCCAAAACACAATGCTTTGATCTAGGATAGGGTTTTTTTCGTGTCAGCAGTGACTCGAGAAACTGCAAGTTGTTTCTGGTGTGAGATAATTGGCCAATCTGCAAGAATGTTACCCAAGGGATGCCTGGATGTTTTACCATACTGAGGGAGGCTTCTCTCATGTTTCCGCATGGAAAGCTGGAGCTGACAGATGAGAGCTCAACCCACTCCTTGTATTCAAATTGCCAACCTTTTAGTCAGCAGTTCTGCCAGCACAAGTTCAGTTTAGTTTATTGCATTAGCCAGAAGGCCATATCAAGCAGAACAAACCATGCAAAAGAAATATATGTATCAAGCGTTGAACAGTGGTTCCAGCACAAGGGTTTAACCCATTTATTTATTTTATTTATTCCATTTTATATTCCACTCCTCCCTGCAGGCTCGGGGCGGATCACAGCATAAAAAGCATACACTAAAAACATACAGTAAAAACATACAATAAAACGAGCAATAAAAACACATAATACATGACCATAAATGGCGGAATTACAGTTCTTTGATGTAGGCGTGAGCATACTGATTTCTTTCGGGTTTAGCTAAACGCCAACCTGAAGAGGACAGTCTTACATGCCCTACGAAAAGGGACAAGTTCTGAGATCTCCCGGACATGATTTGGGAGAGAATTCCAGAGGACTGGAGCCGCAGCGGAAAAAGCTCGCTATCTTGTACTGGACAGATGACAGGAGTGGGATGATGGAACCACCAGCAGATTCTGCTCTGACGAGCGCAGTAATCTCGGGGGAACATACGGGGTAAGGCGGTCCCTTAGGTACACAGGCCCTAGACCGTGTAAGGCCTTAAAGGTTAAAACCAACACCTTGAAGGCAATTCGGTACTCAATAGGTAGCCAGTGCAGTTGCCGGAGAATGGGAGTTATATGCTCCCTCACTGGTGCTCCCACCAGTAAGCGGGCCGCGGCATTCTGCACCAGCTTGAGTTCCTGAATTGTCGACAGGGGAAGGCCTACATAGAGGGCGTTACAGTAATCCAACCTCAAGATGACCGTCGCCTGGATCACCGTGGCCAGATCGTCCCTGGACAGGTAGGGGGCCAGTCGCCTAGCCTGTCGTAGGTGAAAAAACGACGTTTTGCTGACCATGGAGACCTGGGCCTCCATAGTCAGCAATGGGTCCAATTGGACACCTAAGCTCTTAACTAGGGATGACGGGCTAAGTTGCTCGCCATCCAGGGTAGGCAACCCATCCATCCTAGGGCGACCAGGCCACAAGATCTCCGTCTTCGACGGGTTCACCTTCAGCCAGCTGGAACGCAGCCATCCAGTCACAGCTTCAAGGCATTGATGGAAACAATCGGGTACGGTGTCCGGCCTGCCGTCCATTCTCAGCAAAAGCTGGGTGTCATCAGCGTACTGATAACACTCCAGACCAAAGTCGCGGGCCAGCTGAGCCAGGGGGCACATGTAGATGTTAAATAATAAGGGCGAGAGGATGGCGCCCTGGGGGACCCCACAACTTAATAGGAGTCTCCCGGAGACCTCCTCTCCCCTCTCCACCCGCTGTCCCCGATCCCGGAGGAAGGAAGTCACCCATTGAAGGGCAACACCCCTGACCCCAGTCATGGCTAAGCGGTGGGCTAACAATGCGTGGTCTACGGTATCAAACGCTGCTGTTGCACCACCTGGGGCTCCTTATCTAGGATAGTAATCACATAGTAAGATTGACCCAAAAATCTTGCTGCTTGAGGTAAAAGAAAAGATTGTGCCCCTCCATATGTGAGATACAACCCATTGAACTATCAAATAAATATTATTTTAATGCTGGCAGTGGGATATATCCTCCACACCACTGCAGAAGCAATCTGTGAGAAGGGCTCCACAGTTGGACATGCAGTATGCATGGCTGATCCATTGTCTCCCACCCATACTTGGTCCTTGATGCCATTGTCTCATGCTGGCTAGCATTATGACCAGGCCTTCTACAAAAAACGTTTCATCTACCAATCATGAGGATCCAAACCGTTACATTACTTTGATATAAAAATCTGTTGCAACAATCAAGAGACAAGAAAACAGAAGAGCTGAGAGAAGAGCTATTTCGGACCCTAAACATCTCCATCTTTCCAAACCCTCTTTAATCTTGGGGTGAATATACATTCTGTAATTAATGCAGTTTGACACCACTTTAACTGGCATGGCTCAATGCTATGGAATCCCGAGTGATCAGTTAGCACATAATTTCTAACTGATCACTATATATAAATGTCTGAAAAACACACCCAACCCTCTGCAAGTTTAGGGTAAAGCATATTATTCCAATTTTTCAGGAAGTGGGTTTATATATTTTTAAAGCTCATGTAAAAACTTTTTTTAATAAAAAAAACTAAGTCTACGGCTTAAGGAAGCTAGGGGGAGTTACTAATTGAACAGGTGTTTGTGTGTAATAGAGACGATTGATAGCAGAAGTAATAAGCAGTTTTGAAGTGGGATCTGTTTGATTTAATGCTCAAATAGAAAAACAGAAAAAAGATCTTGCATGATTCTTCAAGTTTTCTTTTTTAAAAGTAGAACAAGTCTTATTTTTAATCTTAAAATCGCTTTGATCTTAGAATCATAGAATCATTGAGTTGGAAAAGACTTTGTGGGCCATCCAGTCCAACCGCCTGCCAAAAAGCAGGAAAATCGCATTCAAAGCACCCCAACAGATGGCCATTCAGCCTCTGCTTAAAAACCTCCAAAGAAGGAGCCTCCTCCACCCTCTGGGGCAGAGAGTTCCACTGCTGAACAGCTGTCACAGTCAGGAAGTTCTTCCTAATGTTCAGGTGGAATCTCCTTTCCTGTAGTTTAAAGTCATTGTTCCACATCCTAGTCTCCAGGGCAGCAGAAAACAAGACTGCTCCCTCCTCCCTATGACTTCCCCCCACATATTTATACATGGCCATCATGTCTCCTCTCAGCCTTCTCTTCTGAAGGCTAAATACCCAGCTCTTTAAGCTGCTTCTCACAGGGCTTGTTCTCCAGACCCTTCATCATTTTAGTCGCCCACCTCTGGACACATTCCAGCTTGTCAACATCTCCCTTCAATCGTGGTGCCCAGAATTGGACACAGTATTCCAGATGCGGTCTAACCAAGGCAGAATAGAGAGGTAGCATATCTTCACTGGATCTAGATAATATACTTCTATTTATGCAGGCCAAAATCCGATTCGGGTTTTGGGGGGGGGGGTGCCACCACATGACATTGTTGGCTCATGTTTACTTGTTGTCCACGAGGACTCCACGATCATTTTCACACACACTGCCCTCAAACCAAGCATCCCCCATTCTGTATCTTTGCATATCATTTTGTCTGCCTAAGTGGAGATGACTGAGATGAATTCCTTTCAGTTGTTTACACATCTTTAATAAGTTACTTTTGGAACTCAAAATGGCTGGGGGTCCAAAAAGCCCCTTTTCAAAGATATGGATAAGGTATCTTATATTTCAGTGTATTGTTACTGCAATGTGTTATAATATTTTCCCTAGCTTTCTTTTTGTCTTCCAACCCCCCGAAATAACGAGACAGACACAAATATATATGGTTTCAAATTTGGGCAACTTTTATTTAAATAGTTACCTATTTAACTTGTAACTCAACTAACTTTTTGGTGTCAGTTCAACTTGGTGTGCGTAAGCTGAGGTAGCGTCACCTAACGTCTACCCCTCAGCTATTCAGGCGTACTGCCTGGGTCCCCTGTAGATTTCAACCCGGGCAACCCGGAAGGGAAACATCAGGAGAAATCTCTCTCAACTTTTGAGACTAGACTCTCCCCGCTCCTGGGACATTCCTCATCACCTCACCCCTAAAATTAACCGTCTAGGTGAGTGTTTGCATAATGCCCCACACCCTTAAGGGGTGCCTTAAGTGTCTACAAACCTTTGAATAACTCAACTATTTACGCCACGGATTGGGAGCAAATGTCCTATTTAGCTCCCATCCCCCACCAAGCCATCCACTATAAACCGAACACCTATCATCATTATGCAGAAACAAAAATTGCCCATAGCAGACAGATTGATTCCATCCGATCTGCAAAGGTGAGGGCTGTCAAGCAAGATCTCCCCATGGGATGTGTAGGGAGCCCCGAACTCTTGCAAGCACACCGTGCGCATGGCCCGGTTCACCCGTTCCTAGCCGATTCCATATATATATATATATATATATATATATATATATATATATATAAATTATTATCATTATTTTTGAACATCCCCGCTACATGACACCGAAGCGAGGATGATAGCCCGACTTTCAGGCGATGTGCACCCGCGACCATGCATGCCATATTTTACAGATGTCATTCCAAGCTTGCAAGAACAGGGCCCTACCCTTCAAGGGGCCTAGATCGTTGCCTCGAAGGTGTATAACCCAACGTCTGGAGGGGGCCCTCTCCTAGACTGCAACGAAAAGCGAGCAAACCGTCCCAACGCATACCTCTGATCCCATGCTACTTCAACTGCAGCGACGGATCGAGGCCCAAATGCTGACCATAGTGAGACCTCATGGCCTGCCGGGACACCCAGTGTATGAAACTGTGTCCGCAGACGAGGATCCTCCATCTATGGTTCAGCAACGCAGGATCTGAAACGACAGATCCAACCTTAATTGTGACCACGGAGTACCCACATATTTCCTGAAGGCATTTGATTTCCATCTGCCCAGGGTTTTTTTTTCTTTTTTTTTTTTTTTTTTTCTCCGAGTCACATCACATAGCATTGGCCACCGTAGCTTCTCCAATGCAGCAATAGGGGTTGCAAACTTGTATTGCCCCAGAATGCAGACCATAATGAGTCCTCATGGCCTGCCTAGCAGCCAGTAAATATAACTGTGCCTGCAGACGAGGATACTCCATCCATGGTTCAGCAAAATGGATCTCAACGAGATCGCCACAATCAATTTGCTAAAACAGAGTACCACGCATTTCCGAAAGCATTTTATTTCCATCCGCTCGGGTTTAACCCCTCGAGTCTTGTCCGATAGCATTGGCCACCGAAGCTTCTCAATGCAGCAAGCGTGGGTTGCAAACCTTAATTGCCCCCAACATGCTGACCATAATGAGTCCTCAAGTCCTGCCTTGCAGCCCAGTCCGAATAACTGCTCGCAGACCGGATACTCAAACCATGGTTCAGCAAAACAGATCCCATGGATCGGCACAATCAACTTATGACAACGGAGTACCACGTATTTCCTGAAGGCGTTTGATTTCCATCTGCCCAGGGTTTGATCACCTCCGAGTCATGTCCCATAGCATCGGCCACAGGGACTTCTCCAGTGCAGCAAGAGTGGGTTGCAAAACCTGTATTACAGCACAACCCATCATCCTTAGCACCTTACTGGTGCCTGCCTACAACTGGTAAGTTGTTAGCTGTATACCATCCGGCTTGCCAAACGGTAACCAGGCCCAATCTTGCTAGACTGTTTGAAGCACCAAAGCCTCAACTGGCCATAAAATGGGGTCACTACACTCCGCCAGTTTAATGACGTTGCCTCTTGACCCCAAATAAGCTTTGGATGACTGGACCAGCCACTCTATGCCATTACGCATTATTGTTATGCCAAACTCAACCAGGGCCGCATCAACCTGTCAGCTTTAGACACTAGGACTATTCTCGCTGATCCCATAGGGCTGCAAAGAATCTGTCCTAGCGTTCGCATGAATCAATTCGCTCCCCGTGTGTCCGCGTAAGCCTCGAGCTTCAGGCTTTTCAAAATTACAGGGAGCTCGGTTCTCTGTTCTCCGGAGTCTGGCCCTAACGGCCTGACCACCAGGTTAACTTTTTATGCCGCCAACCGTCAATGTAGTCTGAAATGCCCGGAAGTAATAAGCTGGCACAACCAATTGCACCCTGGTCGATTGTGGGTACAACCCCGCCTGTTGAAAACACCCAAAACTGTAATATGCTCATGACGAAAAAAAGGGGGGTAAACTGCGGCAGGGCGTATGCCCTTCCAAATTCCTCAAAATCATTGACCGCCCGTACCAGATCACATAAAGTTTGGGGCCAGCGCTAAGTGTAATACCCTTAAAGTTTCGGTCGCGACCGGCACAAATGGTCTGGTTAGCTTGGGCCGGACTAAAAGGCTGGGACTATGCCACTGCTAAAGCCCACAATCGGACGGAACCAGACTGAAGTACCACAAAACCATCAAACACCGGTATAAGAGTCACCCCAAGTGCAACCCCACAAAAATGTAGAGCGAGCGAACCGAAACATAAAACCAACGTATACTTCCAAGCCTCAAGGCCCTGCGGCATAAGAGGCCACCCCCAAGGCATATAACCAGTCCCTTCCAGTCCTGTATTGCCAAAAGCCCTGTTTTGATTCATCAGTATTACTTAATTTACCATTGCTGATGAGATTTGCCTGCTAAGGGGTGCGTGTGTATAATGTGGCTTAAAATTGAGGCATTTAATGGACCAACAGCCTTGCACTGAAATCGGAGGAACCCCTTGATGTGATCCCCATCCGAGCTGAAGGGTTAACCAATAACCCAAGCCTCATTTGCCACGCCCTTGCATCTGACTGCAATGAGAAAATTGGTCAACTACGAGGATGAAATCTATCCCAGTGAATGGGGTCCCCTCTTGGGGTCCCATCTTAATAACAAGGAAGTAACCCAATGAATTAAGGAAGAGTATGCGAGGATGGAGGGTGCCTCGTGTCAGTGCGTCCCTCCTGGGAGCACTGTGAGGAAAGTTCAACCCATCTCCATCCTCGGTGAACTCCCAAAGCTCTGTGTGCCGGTGAACTACGAATCCCAGCAGCCACAAATCGCAATGTCAATGTCCGCTGTTCGCACCCCCCCCCCATGTTCACGTTTGGGCATATTGGGATCTGTGTAAATCTGATCCAATGAATAAAACAACAGCCTACATATCAATAATCACTTTACCATTCATAACAGTAATAAATTACATTTATGAAGCAAACAATAATTCTATAGGCATCCCTTGCAGCTTTGGAAGTAGGGAATATATTCCAGTGTCGACCTTTCCCCTCGTCTGGCTTTGAACGCATGACTTCTTAGTCAGCAGGGACTTAATGCAGCTGGCTACAACCAGCAAATGCAACTATCTCTAAGGTTGCATAGGTCAACAGTACACTAGAATATTAACAGTCGGAAGCTCACTCTGCCCACAGGCTGGCTTCGAAGGCATGAACTCATGGTCAGCAGTGATTTATTGCAGCTAGGTACCACTAGCAAGTGCCACTATCCTTAAGGTTGCATAGGTCAACAGCAAGCTAGACTATTAACAGCAGGGAGTTCCCTCTGTCCCCAGCTTGCTTTAAACCCATAACTTCTTGAGCAGTAGTGATTTAATGCAGCTGTCTCGCCACTAGCAGATGCAACTATCCATTAAGGTTGCATAGGTCAGCAGCAAGCTAGGCTATTAACAGTCAGGAGCTCACTCTGCCCCCAGACTTGTTTTGGACACATGACTTCATGGTCATTAGAGATTTAATGCAGTTGATTACCAACTCGCTGCTCAACTTTCAATTAAAGTTGCATAGGTCAACAGCAAGCTAGGCTATTCACCGTGGGGAGCTCTCACTGCCCCCAAGCTTGCTTTGCACATGTGTCTGCTTGGTCAGCAATGATTTTAACGCAGTTGGCTCCCAACTTGCAATGCAACTATCGTTTAGGTTGCATAGGTCAACAGCAAGCTAGGCTATCACTGTCGGGAGCTCACTATGCCCCCAGCTTGTTTTGAACACATGGCTTCCTGATCAGTAATTATTCTATTGCAGTTGGCAACCACCTGCGGATGCCACTATTAAGTAAGGCTTTCTAGGTCAACAGCCAGCTGGACTATCAAAAGTTGGGAGCTCATTCTGCCGCTAGGCTTGCTCTGAACACAATGACCTCCTGGTCAGTAATGATTTTAATGCATTTGGCTACCCACTCGTGGATGCCACTATCCATTAGGGTTGTCTAGGTCAACAGCAAGCTGGACTATCCACAGTCAGGAGCTAGCAACTCGTGGATGCCACTATACATTAGGATTGTCTAGGTCAACAGCAAGCTGGACTATCCACAGTCGGGAGCTACACCCTGTCCCCAGTCTTACTTTAAAAAACATGACTTCTTGGTCAGTAGTGATTTAATGCAGCTGGCTGCCAACTCGCATATGCAACTATCCAAAAAGGTTGCATAGGTCCACAGCAAGCTAGACTATTAACAGTCAGGAGCTCACTGGCCCCGGCTTGCTTTGAATACATGACTTCTTGGTCAGTAGTGATTTAATGCAGGTGGCTAGCATTTGAACACCTGACTTCTTTACGAGCTAGTTGCAATAAATGCCCTTCCGAACATCAAATCATTACAGCCCATAATCTCATTTATGTCTGACCTCAAGATTAACTCGTATTTAATATTTCATTTACATCATGTTAAATCCAAATTTTAGTAATATAGGTCAGTAGCAAGCTGCACCTCAAATCGGAGCTTCCTTGCTCCCTTTAATATTATTTTATTTTATTTTTCCAAAATCTTCATTGTCTTCGATATCACTTAAATGATTACCTGTTAAGGACTGTTATTGATATTTAAATATTGTCACCTCCTCATTTTCTTTTCTTTCTCTTCTTTTTATTTATTTATTTATTATTTGTTATATTTATGTATACACATATACATATGTAACTATTAAGTTGTTTCAATTTATACATATATATATAAAGTCATTTCATTCTTTTTTCTTTTTTCTTTCATTATTATCTTTTAAATATATACTGTATATAAATCTTTTATATTTATTTCATCTATTTTTATTATTAAAATGTATTTATATATATATATATATATATATATATATATATATATATATTATTATTATTAAGGAACTCACTCTGCCCCCAGGGCTTGCTTTGAACGCATGCCTACTTGTTCAGTAGTGATTTAATGCATTCAGCTGCCAAGGAGCAGATGCAACTATCTTTAAGGTTGCATAGGTCAACAGCAAGCTAGACTATTAACAGTAAGGAGCTCACTCTGCCTACTTGGTCAGTAATGATTTAATGCAGTCAGCTTGCATGTGTCTTGTATCATAACATGTATATGTTAATTACTATTTATTATTCTTAATTTTATTTAGTTATTTAAAATTATTTATTTTGACCTTACCAAAATGGCCACCAAGCCTAACACAAAATGGCTGCCATGGCCCCACCCCCAAGATGGCCACTGACCTCACCAAAATGGCAGCTGAGTCTCCACCCCCCCTGCAATGGTAGCCACCCTTTAAAGATGGTGGCAATGGCCCCACCCACAAAATGGCCACCTCCATGGCTCTGGCATGGCCATGAGGCCCTGAAGTGAAGAGGACAAGGGTGAGTCAGGGAATCCCACCCCAGGGCCCTTTTAAGAAGGAGCTGAGGCTAGCAGTGGGAACCTCCAACCTTCCAGTGAGCAAGTTCAGCAGCTCAGTGGTTTAACCCACTGTGCCACGAGGAGGGGGACTTAAATTAATATTATGTTATAGGAAAGGGGGGGGGCAATCAAAACGAAGCCCTCCAGGCCTGGCTCCCTGTCCAGGGAAGCCAGGAAGAATTAAACTTAGATATAACTAAATTTAGCAGAGGCCTACGAAGGGCAAGGGGCCAGTTCAGCCTGGAAGATGAACTCTGGGCCTCCCTCATGGCCTCTGCACAGACCTGGTGCTGCATGGGCTCCAAGGTGTTCCTCACTCAACGATGTCTTGATGCAGACTGAGGGAAAAGGGGCTGGCACCACTATGCCAGCCCCTCCTCCCTTCCAGCAGATTCTGCAAAATTAACCAATCTCTTCTTCGAGGGGAGGAGACAAAATTGCTCCACCAGCCAACAAGTTGGATGGTGAAGTGTAGAACTGAAATACCTTTTAAAAGAAATAAACACACATGTAAATATTTGAACATCCATCTGCAGATCTTCTACTCATGCACCTGTCACGCTTTGTCAAGGAATTTTGCACAGAATTTAAATGCAGCCATAATCAATTTATCCTATTAAAGCTCCCAGAGTTTGAACTGTTGGTGCTTCTAAAATTGACCAGGGTAATGACAGTGCCCTATGGGCTAGTTTTGTGACTGAAGAGGTTTATCTTTTCAAGTTGTGTAGAAAGGCAGCAGTGCTTTTTAGATTGATGATTGCATGCGATGGAGAAAAAACAGCGGCTCTTTCCCCCCCAGACTTCTTTTCTTCTTGCAACTGATGTGTTTATTTTACAAATGGACCTGCACATGCTGTGTTATGATAAAACCATGTGGAGAAAATCTCCTACTCATTGAGTGCCTGTAAGCCAGAAGGCCTTCAGGATATTGGTTGTGTTCTGGGCCAATGATCTCCAGTAGCTTTATTTGGTTCTCGCTAGTACCTATTTCACCGCTGAGTGGGCAAATGCTATTCACCAGTACAAGATCCTTGCCTCAAGGATGCAACACAGATGGGTCTGAGCAGTCAGCTCTGTTTTAAAAGCAAAATGCAATCTGAGATCTTCTTTTTCACTGATAGCGTTCTTGTATCCTTCAGTCATCTCACTACAGCTACTCCCTGTTGGAATCTATAATGAATTTATTTACATCAGATTTTTTCCCCTACATTCAATTTACCTCCAAGATACATTTCTGTTGGAGACAATTAGGAAATGAATCATTTGTGTCTGTTAGACCTATTATGTCGTGTATGTGTACAGTGTTATAAACCCCAAAGGTTCCTGTTCTTTTTTGCAGAGTGTTTAAGGAATACCAAGATAGTTTAGACCAATGAGACACCTTCGAGATCAAATTGGGTTTTAATACTATTCACGTAACATTTATTGAAATACAATCACCATAGAATCACATGAGAATCACATCAAGAGAGAGCTCTTGTGCACAAATTCCAAACATTCACACATACTCTCTCACACACACAGGCCTCCTCCAGCAAAGTTGATCAGCTTTCTCTGAGGAGGTGTGGATGTTCCTGTTGCTGCGGATCAGGAAGCATGTTTAATCTTGGGGTCCCCTGCATTTATAGGCCAAAGTCAATCTTTCTTTCTTTGAACATGTTGTTCTGTTCTCATAGTTTCAAGACATCCACATTCCAGGCCATATGACTTATGGGGTACACCTGCAAACTCCTTACACGTCTTGCTGCACATCTCATTGTCCATTCTTGTTCAGCTATGCCTTACTGCTTCCTCGTTTTGTCTGCCAAGTCCGGCCCATATCATGCTTTGCGTGAACTCCATGTTGATTTTTCCAGGCCTGCTTCTTCTGCTCTTCTCCATGCATTCATACATTCTTCTGTTCTTCTCCATGCATTCATTCCTTACACAGTACAATGTGGCAAAAGTCATGACACCTCAAATGCAATTAATTCATTTCATTGTCTTTTCTGTGCATACAAGAATGAGAATCATGATAACCAAGAGAAAATTGTTTTAATGTAATGATGGCAGCCTCCATCAATCAATTAACTAAAATTCTACCCTCATATACTGTATGTGTGTGACTAATTTCCCCAGTTTCATTTATCAACATCTGGAAAAATATGTCCTTTCTAACATTTCTAGGTCCTCCAGTTTGACTCTACTATGGCATTCTTGGCCCAAAAGTCTTTTATTTCAATAGATTAGCTTTTATTATTTCACATGTCCATGCAAAGCCTAGAAACATATATCCACAGATATGAGGATGGTGCTATATTTTTATTTCGTTATTACAAAATGTTCTGCAAATTTATGTGAGAAGAATTTAGGCCTCATATAATTTGAAGCAGGAAGAATGAGCATGAACATGGTCAATTGTATTGTTAGACTACGATTCCTGGAAACTCCCAGTCTGCATGGCTAATGGCTAATGCTGATGTTCAATGCAGGATTCTGGAAGTCATCATCTGAAAAAAAAAACTGCACACACCTTTTTCAAGGTATGGACTGAACTTTCTGTGATAAAAAAATAATGTTAAATCTTGGCAATATTGCTAGTTTCAGCAAGTCAGTAAGTTAATTTTTGATGTAAGATGAAGGTTTTCTTTTATAGTTTTTTTTTTAAAAAATACATTGTCATTTCTAAATCTAGCTCAATTACAATGTGCAGTAACAGAATTTTGCATCATGTAATACACTGGGCAATGTGACCATGTCTCTCCCATTGTAAGGGATGGGGTGCTAATAATTGTGTTATTGTTACTCTACTGCTGCTGCTGTCAAAGAACATTATCACACAAACACGCTATTCCTTTATAGTTGTGTTATCATTACTGGTAGATACTAGGCCTGGTTATCTCCAGTTTAAATTACTTTGAAATCCATTATTTTTCGTATTTGAAATTATTTCTATCATATATCGACTCTCAAGGTCCAACCCGGAAGAGAAATTTAAAACCGAACCTGGCCGCCATTTTTTCTAATGGTCACCGTTATTACGTCATATTTGACCTACAATTCCCAGAAATCCCAACCAGTTTACCAGCTGTTAGGATTTCTGGGAGTCGAAGGTCTTCGCGCATTTTTCTCATCCAGGGAAAGAGGAGGGCAGGTTCGTCTGCCCTCCTCCTTCCCTGGATGGGAAAAATGTGAGTTATCCCCACCCAGGAGAGGAGGAGGGCAGGCGAACCTGCCCTCGTCCTCCTTTGGATGGGGATAATCCGCATTTTTCTCATCCAGGGGAGGAGGGGGGCAGATGAAACCCCCCCTCCTTCCCTGGATGGGAAAAACGCAGGTTATCCCCATCCAGGGGAGGAGGGGGAAGCACTCCTTTCTTCCCTCCTTGCCCCTCGTGCACAATGCCTGTCAGCTGGGAGGGGCAGGGAGGGAAGAAGGGAGAGCAAGCCCTCCATTCTAGCCTTTCATTCAATCACAAAATTTATTTTTTTAAAAATGTATTAATTTCTATAACAAACCAAAAAATGAATCCCCCCCCCCCCAACCGAGTTTAGAATCAAATTTTTCATGGATGAACCACCCCTAATAGATACTAGGCCTGGTTGATCCATGGTTCTAAATGCTTCAAAGTACTTACAAAACAAAAGTTCTAGTGGTGAACATTTCAGAACTTCATTATTATTTCATTATTGGTGATTTTAAAGATAAAACCAATTAGGAACTGCCATTTATAACAACATTTTGAAAGTTTTGTTAGAGTTCTGAAATGTTCACTATCAGAACTTTTGTTTTGTAAGTACTTTTGAAGCATTTAGAACCATAGATCAACCAGGCCTAGTAGATACATACTGTATAAAGCACCTCAACACCTCTCTTCATTAGCAAAATTTTGCTTATTCATCAATCCGTGTTCTTTCAATCAGACTTCTGTGTAATTCCACCTTTCTGCACTACTACTTTTCCTTAATTTTTATCATATTTTAGTGTGATTGCACAATTCTAGAATTTGAAAACAAACAGGCAAATACAATATAAATACAAAATGAAAGGAAAACCACCAGTCTGAGAAGAGCGAGGGAGAGGGAAGAAAGGAGAAGAATCCCTTTTACTGACATTCAGTTTGGTAATGGAATGCACACCATATCATGTGATTGGGACTATCACGAAAGGTTACTATTGAGCTATAATACCGGTTTGCCTGTCTTGTGAGATAAATATCATTGTTTGCTACATTTTATGTCCTATCTTTTTCCCAATAGGTTCAAGCTGGAATACATGGCTGGGCTACTCCCCACTTTATTCCAAATAAACCCTATCAGATAGACCAGACAGAGAGAAAAGGGGTGTCAGCCAGCATATTTCATGGTTCAAAGGCAACTTTATCCAAGAATGCTAAGGCTCAGTCCAAAACACTAATCACTATTTTTAACCATGTCTCGAACTGGTGTTTGGAGTAGTAGTGAAGTTTTTTGAGTTTTAAGAGGGAAAACACAATTTCCTCACGAAAAAATATCTTATGAATTTTGGTTTTCTCTTGAAAATAGATAACCTCCTTGCAATGAATATGTATACCATATTTTCTATTGCGCTGCAGAAATGGTCCTAGAAGAGGGGGGAAATGATTGGCTTGACAAAAGCTTCATACTATCCAGAAGAAAGATCTAAAATAGACAAAGAATGGAATGCATAGTTCAGTAAAATATTTGTTTCCTTAACTAGAATCACCTGATTTTCATTCTCTTCCCCAATGTTTTTCATCTTATAGTGAGTCTATATCTTTAAATAAGTGTGTAACGTATATAATAGGCCTAGGCAAAAAATGGAGAAAAAAGAGGTTCCAATATTAATTACTAAATTAGGGTGTAGTGAATCATTTTTCAAGTGTTTCTAAAATATCATTAGGGGTTCACATTGTATCTATTAGGCTTCTGGGGCTCCTTTCTCCATCATTTTTAGAGCTATCAGGATGAAACTTGCTTCAATGGTTGAACACAATGGTTTACCACTCCCCTTCCCCATCCCAAGTTTCAGAACTTCCTCTCATCCACCAATTTTTGGGGATTTAAAAAAAGTTTTATGAACAATTTTTTTAAAAACCTACAAGAGCTATCTCCTTGAATTTATATTTTCAATGATAAAACATAACCAGGGCATCATTTCCCTTGCGGTTCAGAAAAATTTGCACATCCACTGATTTTTTTAGGGATTTTTAACCAACATAAACTTAACAGTACTATTTCACTGGAAGACCCAGGGGCCATCCAGTCCAACCGCCTCCTGCCAGGCAGAAAAAGCACAGTCAAAGGACCAACAGATGCCCATACAGCCTTTGAAATAATAATAATAATAATAATAATAATAGGAAACCTACTAAGTAAACTTTGGAGTTACTGCCTCTCAACTTTGCCTACCTCACAATCCTTTTCTATCTCAAAATCTCTTTAGAGAATGAACACAGGTTTTCTCCCACCAAAATTTTCAGGGATTAGGAGGTGGCACAAGGTGGTAAGCAGAAATCTGAGAAATGTAGTTTGGGAAGATGAAGACCCCTTTAGTAGAGAATTCAAAAGGCCTCATCCTAAACTACATTTCCCAGAATTCTGCTCACTTCCCTCATTAAAGCCTCAATGTGAGTATGGTCTCTGCTTGTCTCCTTGGGCCAGCCACGTGCTAGAAGGGCTTCTTCCTTGCCTGACCATCCAGCCAGACATCCCTCCCTCCTGCCTGCCCACCCTGGGCCCCCTTTGCCATTCCCTCTGGGGAAAGCAGGACTTCTCCTTCCACTCTGGCCCCGCCATCCTCCTTGGGGTCATTTGAGAGAAGAAAACACAGTCCTTTTAGAGGTGAAGCTGTGCCCGTGACGAAGACCTGGAGCCATTTATGATACTTGCATAACTCTTCTGAAAATCATGTCAGTGTTTTGAGTCATAAGCTTCAAAAGGATATATTTTGGGAAGAGAAGGTTTGTTAAATGTGATGACTAGAAGGAATGTGAAGAAAGTCATACTAAGGTTTGTTAAATGTGATGACAGTCAACCAGACTGTAGTAAGTCTTTTTGCTTCCACAGATGACCTTTGCCTACATTTCTGTATGTTTTGGATATTAACTATTGCCTAAGGTGAGGGTCAGCATCCTTCCTTCCTTCCTTCCTTCCTTCCTTCCTTCCTTCCTTCCTTCCTTCCTTCCTTCCTTCCTTCCTTCCTTCCTTCCTCTTCCCTCTTCCCTTCTTCAGATTTTCAGTCTATCTACAATTTATAGCTAAGGTTTAAACAGATTCACCTTAGAATAGCAAATGACCATGGAATATTTTTCTTAACATGGAATTAGTTCTTTTCTCTCAGATAATTGGAAGCTGTCCTCACTATCACCTGGAATTTCAAGAAAAAAAATAAGTATGAAAAAGAAAAGAGGTGGGAAGAAGAAATCTAGCATTTGAAATACAAAACAGCTCATGCTAAAAGGAAATGAAATGAAAATCTCAAAACGTTCTGCCTTGATGCCTTCTCTCCACCCTTTTCCTTTTCATGCTGAAAAAGTCTAACACAGCTGTTTCTTTGAAAAGGAAAAATGAATATGTGTCAGTCAGGAAAAAAGGAAAGAAAAAAAACAGTAGACAACTATAGCAATATGATTTCACTTTAACTGGCATAGTTCCATCCTATAAAAATCCACAATTGACTGTTTAGGGAGAAATATTTAGAATCCTCTTCCAGATTACTTTAGTGCCTCACCCAATTTCAAACCCTAGGATTCCATAGAATACAATCACAGAGGTTAAAGAGAAATCAAAGTACAAATAAGTGAGATTTTCCCCACCATCTTTTTATAGTATACAGTTTGAGTATCTCTTATCTGAAATGGTTGATATCTGAAGTGTTTTAGATTGTGACTTTTTTGGAATTTAGAACATTTTTATTTGTATTTGTGTATGTAATGAGATATCTTAGAGATGGGACCCAGATCTCAATGTGAAAATTATGTATTTTTCTTTTTTTTTGTTTGCTTGTGTTGTATTGAGGGCAGAGACTGCCTTGTGTAAACCGTCCCGAGTCGCCTTCAGGCTGAGAGGGGTGGTATAGAAACGTGACAAATAAATTATACCTTATACACATAGCCAGAAGGTAATTTATGTGATACTAACATGCAAACCTGGCATTGCCTAAATGTTAAAGGGACCTCCCTCCCCTTTTCTTTCCTTTCCCTCCTCTTTCTCCCATCTTCAGCTCTGAGAGGGCCTACCTCACAATGTCTCCATGGCAACATGGTTCTTTGTGGCTTCCTCCTTTCCCTTTCTCCTCAGGCACATGTCACCTTTATTTCCCAGTGACGTCACAGAGTGCCTCTTTACCTACCAACAGCCGTTGTGGTTCACACAGAAATATATACTTTGGGCACTTCCAGCACAAAAATGTGGATTTTAAATGGAAGACAAAAAATCCCAGGAACCGACAGCATGTTAGTCCTGGGATCTTCACAGCAGAACAAGATGGAAGATGGATTAATCACTCCATTACTCTCTGGACCGTATATGCACACATAAGAATATCTTAATATAAATATAAGCAGATTCAAATGTGTGCATATGAGGTTCAGCACATAAAGGAGTGATTTTTTTATTTAAAAAAACTTCCACTGGATTTCTACCTTCCTCCAATTGTTTATTTAAGCTCTGTTCATATTATAAAATTTGAAATAAAGAGCTTCAGAGAGTTCTAATTGTGCACTGTTTATGTTTCCTTTAAATCACCGTGTCTGTTCCACATCCTAATCAGCTGATCAGGTATTTTGGACTTTTAAAAAGTGGGCATGTGCTGGAGCAGTCTCTACAGAGGAAAGAGATGGAAATCATGTGGGGTTTTTTTTGGAAGTGCAGGGATGTAGAGTAATGAAAATTTTCTGGTCGGAATTGGGATAAAAGAGGAACTTTTTACCCTGTGTTTTTTGTCCATTGCAACAAATCAGCGTAGATGTACTACTAGTGTCATGTAGCCCATCCCCTTAAAACCCTGTAACTTCCATGTTTTAGGTGCTATGTAGATTGGCCCTTTGACTTTTATAGAGAGATTTTTTAAAATAATGTGCATAAAACAAAGTTTGTGTACATTGAATGATCAGAAGGCAAAGGTGTCGCTTTCTCAGCCACCCATGTGCAATTTTAGAATTTAGAATATTTTAGAATTCCAGATAAGGGATGCTCAACTGGCAAATTTAATGCAGAGACTCATGGCATCTTGCCTAGGTTGATAAACTCTCAACTGCCAAAACCAATAAGGAAAAGTCTGTTGAGTTTCTGGATTGACCTGAGTACTGTTTTGGTCAATTAAGCTGGCTCTCTGTAGTTAAAAGATTCCAAGAGTCATTTGTTTCAAAAAATAAAGCTCTTTAAACAAAATATGTTCAGGCACAACAATAGACAGTATTAGCAACATGTAAAACAAACAGTCTTACAGTTTAGTTCCATAAGAACAACATAAATCTTCCTTCCGTCTTCTTTTCGACGTCTTCTGCAAAGTTGCTGGCTTCTTCTTCAAATCAAAATTCCTCATCCAAGGTCAGTCTCTCAGCTGCCTTATTTTATACAGGAATAGCTGCAAAACACCTACAGCTGTGACTTTTACCAGCACCTTCTGGAGGCTTCTGGCTTCAAGTAAGTTTGTAACAAACTTACTCCAAGTAGTCCCATTTAAACTTAATACATATTTTACATTATTCTTACATTTTACAATATAATTTGCCCACTTACATTTTTAATCTCAACAGGCTCCTTTCTAATTATATTGTACAAATAACTAAAAAACATTTAAACACAACAGACTACATTTTATGCACTAACCGCAATTAACCCCATTTTTGCACGTAACACTTTATGTTGCATGGCTGGTAAAGCTTTGGTGAATATATCAGCAACATTCTCTTCAGACCTACAGTATTGTAGAACAATCATACCCTGTTTTAACAAATGCCTCACATTCTGATATTTTACTGCAATGTGTTTCGTTTTGCTTTTCATGCTCTCATTCATGGCCAAAGCTATGCAGGTCTGTGAGTCTTCATTCACCACTATGGGTTTTTCAAACTTTAAACCCAGGTCAATTAACAACTGCTGAATACAAATTAACTCATTCCCTACTTCCGAAAGAGAAGCAAATTCTGATTCCGCTGTAGACACAGCAACCGAACTTTGTTTTCTGGATCTCCAACAAATGGGTTTGTCCCCATACTTGACAAAATAACCTGTCACTGATTTCCTGTCTCCCTCATCAGCAAACGAACTGTCAACAAAAACTTCCAGCTTCTCACTTTCCAACAAAGGATAAAACAAACTATAACTCGCAGTTCCTTTTAAATACCTAAGTACTCTCTTCAAACCCAACCAATCTTTGGTTGTAGGACAAGCCACTTTTCTACTTAAAATGCCAACTGCATAAGTAATATCAGGACGTGTCCAGTTTGCAATATGTAAAACACTACCTATCACTGAATGGTACAACTGCACATTAGGAAAATGTTCTTCACATGTCTGACTCAAAAAATCTTCAATCATTGGAGTCTGTACTGGATTTGCATCTTTCAGCCCAACTTTTTCAATCAACTGATGTATCTTCTTTTTCTGACTAAGGAACACACCTTGAGTGAAACTCAACATTTCTACTCCAAGATACTCTTTAACACTTCCAAGATCTTTCAACTTAAAATACTTACGTAATTCCTTAAAATTTTTATTAAGGACGTCATCTGACTTAGCCACCAAACACAGGTCATCTACATAAATTAAAATAAAGACTTGTTCTACTCATTTACTTCTTGTATAGACACATGAATCAGCCACACTAGAAACAAACCCTAATTTCAACAAAACTTCATTGATGCACAAATGCCAACATCTGGCTGACTGACGTAAACCGTACAAGGCCTTTCTCAGTCTATACACATTGTTGTGGCTGACTTTACAACCTGGTGCAGGTTCTAAGTAAATCTCTTCATCAAGTTTAGCATTCAAATAAGCCGTCTCAAAATCAAAATGTCTCATTTTGAAATCATACTGTTCTGCTAAGGCCACTAACATCCTCAATGACTCTGCCTTCGCAGTAGGAGCGAATGTTTCATCATACGACTCATGCATAACCTGTGAACAACCCTGTGCAACTAATCTTGCCTTGTATTTAAAAGAACCATCAGACAATACCTTTTTCTTGAATACCCAACGGGAACCAATTACTGGTTTCCCAACAGGTCTGGACACAATCTCAAAAACTCCTAAATCAACTAAAGATTTATATTCAGTGTCCATAGCCTTTTCCCAGTGACCTCTTTCCACTGGATCACATTTCAACACATCACTGTACGTTCGAGGCTCAATACACACACCTTGATCCTCTTCAGTCAATACATACTGTGCCATGAACCTATCTGGTGGCACTCCTTTATTGGAGCGCTGACTTCTTCTCAGAACTAATTCAGGTTCCACTTCAACCTCAACACTTTCCTGTTGCTCACTGCTAGCCATTTCTTCAAGTACAACACCAGACTCCTCAGACACTTCTTCAACTACTTCTGCTTTTATCCCACTACTGGGCCCAGCTGTTTTAGCTAACTCTGAACCCTGGGATACTGGTCTCTGATGAAATGGGAAGAATGCTTCAGAATTTTGATGAGTATCAACCCATCCCTGATGTTTCTCAAAATTCGCACTTCTTGAAATCAAAACCTTTCCATTTCCTAAATCAAAATGAAAACCTCTAGTTTTTTCAGCATAACCCAAAAATCTTAGATTCCTCCACTTACGTTGATTCTTATTCCTACACTGTGATGGAATATGAACATTGGCAAAACATCCAAAATTATGAAAATACGAAAAAATAGGTTTCCTTTTGAACAACAGGAAATATGGTGTTTCATTTACCACTGAACTCCATGATCTGTTTACAGTGTGTACAGCCATATTTATAGCTTCTGCCCAGTACTTTTCACTCATCTTTGCATCATTTAACATACAATTTTTCATTGTTTTTAAGACCCCGATTTTTCTTTCTGCCGTGCCATTTTCTTCCGGGCTGTATGGATTCGTAAGTTGATGTCGAATCCCGGTGGCAGTTAACCAGTTCTCTAACCACTTCACAGTGAACTCACCACCCCTGTCTGTCTGGAAACATCCCACCTTGTGGTTAAAACTCCTTTCAACCATGTTAACCCATTCCTTTATTTTGTACCCAGCTTAGGACTTTTGTTTCAAAAAAGAACAATAAGTATAGCGGGTAAAATCATCCACTAGCACAAGAAAATAAGATGCATTTCCAAAACTCTTACACATTGGACCCGCCAGATCTATATGAACAAGCTCAAATGGCTTTGTTGTTTGCCTATTGCTTTGCTTTGGAATGGAACACCTTTTTACTTTCTCCTTAGAACAGATAGCACAGTTCAAATAATTATCACAGGGCTTAAGTTTTAAATTGGTTACTTTAGCAAGCTGTCTTATAGCTTTAAAGCTAACATGTCCCAACACTCTATGATAATAGTGAATACACTCATCATGAAGAGGCTTGTTTTCAATTCCTTGCACTTTAAACACTTTCTCTCCTTTAGGAAACTGGTACATTTTGTTTACCAATCTGCCTGTAACACAGTGCTTTCCTTTAAAGGACACTTCACATTCTTTTGCCCTAAAGCACACTTCATACCCTTCAGCACATAGGCTGGAAATGCTAATTAAACAAAAATCCAATTTCTCAATTAACAAAACCTTTTTAAGCATTCTATTTAACCCAGGTACATAAACATCCCCCTGGATCTCACATTTAATTTTTGACCCATCTGCAAGAGTAACACTTGTTACTTCAGCTTTTTCTACATTTTTAACAACTTTATATCATTTACACAATGCTCTGTACACCCAGAATCTAACAGCCACACAGGACTTTTTACATTCTCTTCTTTAGTACTTCTTGTTACCAAAACATGAGCACCCCTATTGGAAGAAAAACCCCATCCCTTTGCCTGCTTTTTCATTTTATTGGGACAATCTTTTATTACATGAGAAACTGCTCCACATCCATAACACCTTCTAACACTATATAATGCTCCTGACTGCTGGGCGTTTTTACTTTGAGCCCCTTTAGCAGGAGAAGCTGTTTCTTTAAGGAACACATTTCTTTTCTCCTGCTCCATAAGCCTGGAACAAACAAAATTAAGTGAAAGCTCATCTTCAGGAACATTCTGCATTGAAAACACAAAATTGTCCCACGACGCATCCAAACTGGAAAGCAACACACATGCTTGGTGTGAGTTCGAAAAACTCATCTCTCTTTCCTCCAGTTCCATGAACAGGTGACACATTGTATCAATATGCTTCATTACATCTTCTCCTTTATGAAGCTTTAAATTGTAAAGTTGCCGGGTGAGGATTATCTTTGCACTGGCTGTTGAAGCACGATAAATATCTCTAAGCTTCTGCCAGGCCTCATGTGCAGTGAGAACTCCATGCACATATGCCAGCTGGGAGTTGTCCACACACAACAAGATTGTTGCTAGTGCTTTATCATTCGCCCTCTTCACAGCCGCTATGGCGTCATCTGCTAAAGGCGACGATGTAACATCCCATAAATCTTCCCTGATAAGCACACTTTTCATCTTTACGGCCCAAGTAGCATAATTGGAGGCTGTAAGACGCTCCAATGCCAGGCCTCCCAGGGAAACGGATGATAAACTCATCTTCAGAAGAATGTCTTTCTCATTTGCAGCTCTTGTATACTGTCTGTGCCAAAAAACAACTAACAGAGAGTAAGGAAATACTTGACCAGCTTCCAACAAAAACAGAAACTCCAACCATCCTCTGCTACCAACTGTTGAGTTTCTGGATTGACCTGAGTACTGTTTTGGTCAATTAAGCTGGCTCTCTGTAGTTAAAAGTTTCCAAGAGTCATTTGTTTCAAAAAATAAAGCTCTTTAAACAAAATATGTTCAGGCACAACAATAGACAGTATTAGCAACATGTAAAACAAACAGTCTTACAGTTTAGTTCCATAATAACAACATAAATCTTCCTTCTGTCTTCTTTTCGACGTCTTCTGTAAAGTTGCTGGCTTCTTCTTCAAATCAAAATTCCTCACCCAAGGTCAGTCTCTCAGCTGCTTTATTTTATACAGGAATAGCTGCAAAACACCTACAGCTGTGACTTTTACCAGCACCTTCTGGAGGCTTCTGGCTTCAAGTAAGTTTGTAACAAACTTACTCCAAGTAGTCCCATTTAAACTTAATACATATTTTACATTATTCTCACATTTTATAATATAATTTGCCCACTTACATTTTTAATCTCAACAAAGTCCTGAAAAGCAACTGATGCTGTGATTGAACATAGTATATCATGGAAACAAAAGGACCACCCTGGGAAGAGATGCGGAGAGGCAATGTGGAATGTAACAGCATGCAATAGCATGAGAAGTGCACTCATCGGTATCTCAGAACAATGTGGAAACAAAGCTTAAAGGCAGTCATTTAACATCCACTCAAACAGTGACTTATGAAAGGATAAAGCAAATCTTAACTGAACAGCAACACAACTTTGCAGAACAGCACAAAGAAGCTGCTACTAGAATAAACTTACGGAAAAATACAAAGAACTCTGATGGAAATAGTTTATCTCTACCCACACTCCAATGGTCACAGAACATACAACTGATCTTTGCATACACTACCTTTCCACAATTAAGATAAGCTGAAAAATCTGCTGATCACTCCATCTGCTCCACATTGATCAGCAAGTATTGGTCTTGAGACTCAGAGATGAAAATGCATCTCCTTTCAAATTAGCCAGCTATGAGAGGCTGAGTGTTCAACTGGGTACTACATTTATCACTACCTGTGGTCAGATGTGATAAATTCCCCACCATCACCCAATTCTTACCTCAAGTAATTTGATGAATTTTATCAGAGCATTTGCACTTAGTTGTAGCAATAGCTAAACAAAATCTGCATTCATTTCAGACACATGTCTGCTAGTGGCACACTTTGCTAATGCCCTTGCCAAAGAAGTAACAATAATGTATACAAGAAGCTGTATGCATCTTGAAACAAATAAATGCACAAAGAATTTACAATCTTTGAGTGACAGGATGGCAGAATGAAAAGCAATGTCAAAATAGCCACTTCAAAAAAGGTGAGGGAAAGAGAGAGGAAAGTTTATTGAAGCTCTTGTCTACACAGCAGGCAATAAACAGGGAAAATACTACAGTACACTTTACAACAAGTGATTTATTAAAATACATCACCTCAATTGTATGGAAAGAAAACACTTTGCCAAGTGCTTTGGAATGAATTTATTCAACTACAACCCCACTTGGAGAAGCAATTTAACAATCAAGCTGTAACATTGCAAAACTGTATAGAGATTGTAAAAGCTGGGGAGAAAGGGGTGGGATAGAGCTAAAAGAAACCTTTCCTTTTTGACCTAAGCAACAAAATTGCTTGTCCATACAGCTGATGGAACTTCCAGATGATTAGTTATGCACAGATGTTGCAAAAATAAAAGTGGATTCCTTTGGAACATATAGACATATAGCCCTGTCTCTTCCCTCATCAGAAAGGGGAAAGTGTGGCAAGTCACATTAGTGCATTACCATTTCCCCCATCAGACTCTATTCAATGGGTTCTATTGCTAAACTGCTCTTACTATCAAAAGGTTCCTTTTAATGTTGTAACCTCAAACCATTATACCTGGTCTTGCTCTCTGGGGTAGCAGAGAACAAGCCTGCCCTATCCTCTCTGTGGCAGCCCTTAAGATATTTAAATAATGCAATCAATTGATATATAATGATGAACATAATCATGTGTGCGTATGAACCTACATGACACTTCAATTTGATTTTTGATTGCTCATTTGCACATACCTATCATTCTTTGATATTCAGTAACATTTAAGTCCTTTTGAAATCAGTGGACTATTTTTTTACCAATGTGTATGCACCCTATTGATGTTCATATATGACTGCATAATTTTCTCAGTGTACATTATAACATTATAACATTGGATATATATTTCTAGATAAACTCGCCAAGACAGTTTATCTGGGCAGGCAAACAGATAAAACATTTGCATGATGATACGTTTTTTATCTCTGTTCAGAACTGATAATTAATTCCACTCTTTCTTGGTAGATAGATAGATAGATAGATAGATAGATAGATAGATGCTGTTCCCAACTTGCAAACATCTGACTTACAAATGACTAAAACTTAAGAATGGGCTGAGACAACAGGAAATGAGATAAATCTACACCAAAGAAGGGAAATTTACTCATGAAAGAGATATTGGCTGAAAAAGCTGACGTTAGACCCTGCGGTCCCTTCCAACTACCGACCAGTGTCGAATCTTTCGTTCCTGGGAAAGGTACTTGAGAGGGCAGCAATGGAGCAGTTGCAGTCCTTCTTAAATGGCTAGACCCCTTCCAGTCCGGCTTCCGTTCCGGGCATGGGACGGAGATGGTCCTGGTCTCCATCACAGACCAACTCCGCTGCCAGCTTGACCAAGGCGGGTCTGTGCTGCTTGTGTTATTGGACCTCACAGCAGCGTTTGACACAGTTGATTACAATCCTTTGACCCACCGCCTTGCCATGGCTGGAGTGAGGGGGACAGCCCTGAAATGGCTGACCTCCTTCCTCCACCATTGGCTTCAGCTAGTGAGGAGGGGAGAGATGGTCTCCGAGGGCTCCCCATTAGTTTGTGGAGTCCCTCAGGGGGCCATCCTCTCCCCCTTGTTATTTAACATCTACATGCAGCCACTTGCACAGCTGGTGCAGAGTTTTGGGTTGGAGTGTCATCAGTATCCTGGTGACACTCAGCTCATTCTGAGGATGGAGGGCAGGCCCGGATCTGTACCCGATAATTTCCAATGTTGCCTCGAGGCTGTTACTGGATAGCTGCGAGCCAGTAGGTTGAAGGTGAATCCAGCGAAGACAGAGATCTTGTGGCTGGGCCGTCCGGGCGATGGGGATGTCCAGCTTCCGACCCTGGACGGTGTGGCATTATGCCCATTGCCTTCTGTAAAGAGTTTGGGAGTTCATTTGGACTCTCAACTGACCATGGAGACCCAAATCTCCATGGTCAGTAAAACAGCTTTTTTCCATCTAAGACAGGCAAGGCGGCTGGCCCCCTAGCTATTCCGGAACGACCTGGCCACGGTGATCCAAGCCACAGTCATCTCGAGACTAGACTACTGTAATGCGCTCTATGTTGGCCTTCCTCTGTCGGTGACCTGGAAGCTCAAGCTGGTGCAGAACACTGCCTCCCGGCTCCTGTCTGGTACCCCAGCAGGTTGCCATATTACACCTACCTTGCAGGATCTGCACTGGCTTCCAATTGAGCACCGGATCACCTTCAAAGTGCTGGTGCTTGCCTTTAAGGCCTTGCACGGCCTGGGGCCAATATACCTGAGGGACCGGCTTACCCCATATTGCCCTACGAGATCACTGCGGTCAGAGAACATCAATCTATTGGCAATTCCCCCTGTCAAGACGCTTAGGCTAACTGCGACCCGAAGGAGAGCATTTTCAGTGATAGCTCCAACTTTATGGAACGCTCTCCAGCCGAGACACGAGCCCTCCAAGATCTTATGTCCTTTAGGAGGTCCTGTAAGACCTTCCTCTTTCAACAGGCCTTTGGCTTATAAGACACCATCAGTGTCCCAGTCTTGCCTGTTGATTTTATCTTTTATACTGTATTATGCTGTGCGTTTCGTATTTCGTACAGCACATTGTGTTTTTAATGTATGGATATTTTAGAGTGCTTTATGTGTTTTAATGTGTTTTATTGTGTATTGCCCTGTTGTGAGCCGCCCCAAGCCTCCCGGGAGTGGCGGCCTAGAAATTCGACAAATAAATAAAAAATATATATCATAGGGATTAGTGCATTAGCACTAATCTTTATTTTCACAACAAGCCAATTTTTTCAGCAGGCCAGTTGTCACAGTGACAGGAAGCATGGTGAAATCTTCTGAACAGGGGCACATACGGAAAAACAAACACTACAGGGGTATTAACTCTTCCATATGCTGTGTGTGTGTGTGTGTGTGTGTGTGTGTGTGTGTGTGTGTATGTATGTGTGTGTATATATATATATATATATATATATATATATATATATATATGAGTATGCAGTTTTTCGTAAGTTGTCGTAAGTCATATAAAATTCCTTAAATTCATATTTAAAACATGATCTCCGAAATGAAGGCATGGCCTGTGAGAAAAACTTAAGAATCAAAATTTACCCAATACTTTTTCATTTGCATTTTGTAAATCTCAGAAGCCTTTCAAATTCAGTTTCATATTCAACACAAGGAAGCAAAGCAAAGCTGAAAAGGATGCCTTTCCTCTTTAAATTAATGGCCTCTCACCATTATGAGAGGGAAGCAGCAGGGAGAAAGCAGAGTTTACTGGGAAAGAGACTGAGAAAGCACAGGATTCTGGAAAATGTAGTTTGGGAAGGCAAAGAGCCCTATGCCAGATAATTTAAAAGACACTGCCCTAAACTACATTTCCCAGAATTCTGCTCAACATCAGAAAGCCCCAATCAGATTCTTACACAATTATCATAACAAAAAAGTACTGAAATTTCATTACTCTCATTATGCTAATGAAATTTTCACTAATGATACTTTAGAAACATTTTAGAAATGAAATGTTGACACCCCCTAATTTTGTAATGAGTTTTGAAACATTTTTTATCAATCGCACAACTCTGGAGTTATACTTTTAAAATGTACCTGTTCTAACGTACAAATAAATCAACTTAAGAACAAATCTACAGAATCTATCTTGTTCATATCTTGGGGACTGCCTGTATATTAAAATCCCTTGATTAAAACTTAAACAGCCAAACATCTTAGGCATTTAACTTGTGTCCTTCTCTATCAGAGCAAAATTGGGCATTTTCCTATACACAATAGAGGGGGGAAAGCAATTACTATCAATCAGTGACTAAGCAACAGATTGGAGTATTTAGAAAGACTCATTCATACACAGATTTGCAGCAGTGTTCAGCTCTTCTGATTAGATTCCATAGATTTTAAATTGTAGCTAATTAGGCTGTCATAGGTTCATTAATGGCTCTACTGATTCAGCACTCCCTCACCTGCATGCATATTAAAGCTCATTAGCTCCCTTGTCTAAAATACCACCTGCATTAATTGCTGCTGATGCACCAGGACTCTTCAGAAGCCTCTTCTGACAACGGGTCTACCTGCTTGCCCCACCCCACCCCCCAACCTTTCAATGAGCAAATTCATGCAAGGTTTGTGGTGACAAAGCTGTGGCAACATTGCAGCTGTTGTTACGGGCAGTCAAGCCCGTTTTCTGCTTAACAGCAGGAAATAAATAATTAGCAATGCTTGTACTGTCATACTTAACATCAGGCTAGTTTCTTTTCTCTCAAGCCTTTTACAGTATCTCACCTAAATTGCAAGTGATACAATCAATCTAGAATATCCAATGATAAACATTAAGAATGTACTGTTGTTTAGTTGTTTATGCAGTGCAATGCAGCACTGTGAGGTGGATAGTCTATGTGAAGATGCTGAAGGGTTTTTTTATATGTACATCAACTGTATTTTCTATACCTCCATATGTATGTTGATACACATACGCATACATAGTGGCATACATACACACACATATTGTTGTTGTTATATAGTAGACCTTCCACTTTCACTGGGTTTAGGGGCACAGGACCCCCTTGAAAATAGGAAATTCAAATTTTAAAAAACAACTATTTTTAACCTGGATAACATCTTTCTTTGAACCTTTATGTCATCCATGGCAATTCTAGTGGTCAACACCAATGAAAGTTGACCACAAAAACACCCTAGAGGACCTAGAGATTCCTAGAGAAAACATGTTAATCAAATCAGCGAATAGGCAAATCCTCAAAATTTAAACCTACAAATATGAATGGCTAATAGTAATTGGCATGTGCCTTCAAGTCAATTCTACTGTATAGAAACCTGATAATTGGCAACATTTATTCAGAGGAATCATTGCTTTCCTTAGACTGAGAGAGTGGTACCCAGTGACTTTCCATGACTGAGAATTCAAGCCTTGGCATCTCATAGTCTCAGTCCAACACTGAAACCACAATGCTTTCTCAGATAACGAAAGAGAGAAATAATTTTTGATCTCTTCATCATATGAACATTTGGTGTGCTGATACCCAATAATTGCATGTGCTTTAAAATCCAGCACCTCTCCCTTTGTGTACTTTTCCCAGGTCTCCTAAAGACCAGTTTTATTGGACTAAAATGTCTGTGTTGCTGCCTAACAATGTTCCAGGTGTTTTGGGTGAGAAAGGTAAAAACTCCTCCTTTCCTACCTTTATAAAAACAGCAAGTTTAGTCAGTGAGAAGAGGATTTGTCTGAATTAGTTTAAATTTTTACCTTTAGAAGAATTTAAGGTTTAGAATATCGTTAAAATGTCCACCATATGTCCACAATTGACTTATGTTCAAATCCAGAACCAATAAACCATGAAGCTTGGCAGTATTATAGTGACTTTGGCTTCTTTTTTATTTAAGAAAACACTGCAGAAACAACAGAGTTCCTTGTGTATAAGTGGCATTCAGCCACCCTTTTATCTCCATTTAAGCAATGTTTATTTATTGTCTCATTCAAATGTTTTCTTTTGTTTTTTTATTTAAATATGGATGCTTGTCTAAACTAACCTACATAGTATTTAATGAAATGTAAGATTATACAATCAAAATAGCCCTGAAATATAAACAAAAATGGTCAGCCATCTACAATAACCTCAAGAACAGTGCATACAAACATTTTGCAAGTTTAATATTAATGTAGTTATATAAAAAAATATTTTGTTTGATTGGACATAGTGATCTCAGCATCAACCCTGACACTCACCAGCTAGTTCACAAAAACGAGAATTATTTTTTTAAAAAAAATTATATGTGCATGGTTGTACTTTTATAGTATTCATCTAGAAAGATTATCCAGGCACACAATACTTACATAGGTTTGATTTCCCCTAGAAAAAGTCACTGGAGGATTTTTCCATGTTGTTGTGTTTATATTTATTTATACATGCACAGCTTGAACAGTTGTATGCAAGCTACTACCTTATACTCAATGTAGCTATAATCACATTCAGTTACTGAATCTCAACAAGACAGTCTGTCACTGGTCAAGAATGTGTTGATCTGCACAAGTTTTCTCACCTCTGATGTGATTGTGGAACAGCACATTTTCCCTGTTGAAGTTTACATAAAATACCCTGCACACACACAAAATATTTATTTTTAACTTTTTGAAGCAAAGCCCACACCCATCGTTCAGGCACAGAAAGTCCAGCTGATTCACTGAAATCTATATAATTTGTGCATGGTTACAGTAAGAATGGAAACAATATTCAAAAATATTCCCCCAAGTTGCATGTTTTTCTTGATTGTTGGGATATTTGATCAGTATAATTCTGGGAAGACAAGAAAATCTCCAGTTCCTTGCATTTTTTGTGAAAAATTCACAAAGCTTTGTGCCAAATCCCCCATTTTCCAAACATAAAATAATGTTTTGTACTGAAAGATATTGTTGTTGGAATTTTTAAGCATGTCATTTCTTAAGTGGATGTAAGTAAATGTAAGAATCAAACCCAAGTAATGACAATCAATCCATCTGATTAATCTTATGTGATTTGCAGCTAGGGTGGAGTAGTTGTAAAAGTACTAAATAATAATAACAACAACAACAACAACTTTATTTTTATACCCCACCTCCCCAAAAGGACTCGAGACGGCTTACAGAGGGACAAACCCAAGGATTACAAATAAAACAGACACAGTAAAAACAAACAATAACAACAAACCATAAAACATTCAAATCTATTAACATCATAAAAACAATACTCTGGCTGGCCAATTTGAAACTGGGTTCGGGCCCAGAGTAAGTGCAATGATTCCTTGGGAGAGCCGAGGAAAAGTGAAAATAGTCAAAGTACAAAGCTTCTGTGTTATTTGAGGGTTGGTTTTGGAGGGTTGTTGCTGGAGAATTGATGTTGTAGGTTTGGAAAGTCTATGTTGGAGGAGTGTGTTTAAACTGCATAAACTGCAAAGTTCCTGAAGAAGAAGGAGAAAGCTTTTGCAAACAAGAAGGCTTTGACTGCTTGGGAGTCACTGGCAGAAAAGCTTGAAGAAGAGTTCCTGTATTGTACATATTATTTTTCTGCTACAAAGACAATTGGTGTATGTCTTACTCCTTAATCTGGAGAGGGAGAGCTTCTGCTGAGAAGGGGTTGCTTCCTGTTGCTGCATATAGAACCTTGTTAATTACACTGCAACAATTGTTTCCTGGGCAGAAAAGGCTATTGTCTGTCTATATATGTTGTATAAATAACATAATAACATAAATTTATTATTTATGAGTCGCCCTCCACAGAAAGTGCTCCGGGCGACTTACAGGGTAACATATAAACAATATAAACAATACAACAATGACAGACAAGTGACAGACAACACAGTCCTGACAGGGCATTGTCTAACCATCAAAAGGCGGAAGACTAGGCGGCCTGATCAGAATCACCGGTGGCTTACCACCAGCAGATTCCGCGGCCGGCCTTCTGCCCTGTGGCAGTCCAGGGGGGTTGCCCTGGTTTGCCGCAGCAGTGTCTTTGCTGTCCTTACTAGGCCAGAGCGCGTCCGTCGAGGCTCTGGTTGCCTGTAGTATGAGTTCCAGAAAGTTCTGGTCCAGGGGGCCCTATAAGTCCTGGCCTCAACCGGTCTGGACCTCCTTCCCTTGGGGTGGGGCATCCACTGCCTGGCCACATTACCGGGTCGATGTCCTCGGTGGGGGGCCAGACTTGTCCGGTGTTTGTTCTGTATGTCGGAGGGGCCCATGCCTGGGCCTCCACCGACTTTTCCGCTTCCTCCAGGGATTTTGCAGCTTCCGCTGTGGGCCACTTCCGGTTTCTGGGTCCTCCAAGGGTGGGAGCTTCCGCTGTGGGTCGCTTCTGGTTTTGGGGTCCTCCAAGGGCGGGAACTTCCACTGTGGACTGCATTCAGGGCTCCCTTCTTCCCCAGCCTGGTGAACCTGGTCTGGCTGGGCATCTTCAAGGTCAGGTGCCATGTTGAGCAGCTCCAGCTCGACCCGGCTCCCCCAGCCACCCACGATGCAATGTCGGCGGGGGCGGGGGTTTGGGGCATCGGCAAGGACGGCCGAGATGTTCAGCTCCTCCAGCGGTGGGACCCCCAACGGTAGCAGGGCTTCAAGGTTCATGGCAGGCTCGTTCCGTGTGGGTGGACAGGGGGCTTGGGGCTCGCCCAGATCCTCCAATCTTGGGGTCACACCTCCCCCGGGGATCATCTCTAAGTCGTCCCTGGTGGCGGTCTGGTCGTCGTCTACCTTGCAGCCACCCTTCCTCGGCTCCGTCTCAGGTGTCCCTGTTGGGAAGTCCCACGACCGGTCCCAGTCGAGGTCTGGGCCAGTTAGAGTCTCATGCTGGGGGCGATCCATGTTATCAACTATGCTGTCAAGCGCTGGAACTCACGGGGTGGGCATGCCCAATCTTCCCAGGAGGCTGCCATACTTGTCGCCGAACTTAACAAACAAGTCCATAAGTTTTGTGTATTCCTCGACCAGCTCTGCGATCGCCTGGGAATCAGGCTGGTCAGAAGAAGGGTCTTGTAGGTCGTGGAAGTCTTGCGCTTCATGCCGTCCCGAGGGAGGGCTTCTTCCCCGATTCTCCGAGGCCTCAAGGGTTTTGGTTGGCTGGGGCTCCAAGTCGGTTGCACAGTCCCCATTTAGAGGGGGCTGTAGGATCGATCCCGGGGGACATTTCCTGCAGAACTTCTTTAGGAAGTGTGCGGAAGAGGCCGACACCCATCGAACGTACCAACGGCCTTGTCGTTCTGGTTGTCCCTTCCCTCCGATGTTGGCAACCGGTGGGGATGTTATTTCAATAGGCCTCCGCGTCCTCCAGGGTAACGTTACCGCTTTCCCCAGCCAGATCTGGTTGTTTGGGGTCTGTGGGTCACCAATGACCACTCCATGTTGCTTGGGGTCCTCCGGGACCTCGCCAAGGCAGGAGGAGTGAGATTGAAGAGTTGTATTCAGGAATCCTGGCAGACTGAGCCGGAGCTCACCCTGAGGGAGCTCTACAGTCGTCGCCATCTTGAACAGCTAGCAAATTGCATCAGAAACAATCGAATGTTCCAGGTATGATCTCAGTAGTGGAAAGACCACGTGTGAAGTATGGAAGCACTGTCACCCAATCCCATGCAGGAAAGAACAGAGGGTGAGTCTCTTCTTCCACGTGGCTTTGCCATTGAATGTTTGCCTGTATATGTGCATTGTGGTCCGCCCTGAGTCCCCTGCGGGGTGAGAAAAGTGGAATATAAATGACGTAAATAAATAAATAAATAAATATTGCCTGCATAACATTTTTACACAAAAATACCGCAGGCAAATTTTACTCCACTACTACATTTTTTGCACAGAAAAAACATTTCTTCTACATGGAAACATCCTTTTTTATACAAAAATAAGTTCTGTTCTGCACTAAATTGAACAAATTTTGTCCAGAATATGCCCTGAACTAGTCTGTTTTTTTTGTTTTATAAGAAATGTTGTCTACCTTCATTGTCTAGATTTAATCTAGGCATGGATTTTGACTATCACATTGTTTTCTTAGCTGCCATGAAATATAAGCCACTTGGTCATCACTATCACCAGTTCTTGTTTGCCAAGTTCAGGAATACTTACCTCATACCCATACTCACCTCATATGCAGAAATATGACAGTAACATATAACAGCAACAGATGGAGTCAATCTGCAAGAAAGCCAGATAAGAATGGATGTTGCAATTCAAAAATTTAGTGATTAAAGTTAGAACAAATAAAATATAGAAACCGAACTTCTTAACGTGCATGCTACTGCTTTCAATGAGTTGGGGTTGGATTTCATCTGATCACTTTAGGATGTAAAGAAAGATAAGCCCTATAACCTAAAGATGATTAGAAGTTGACCCTGAAAATCCTGGCAGCATCCTGGGAATTCTGGTCCTTAACATAGAGTAAATCAGGCTAAGCTCATGTATCACAGCATCAAGCAAAATTGGGGAATACTCTGGGGGTTTCATCAAAACTCTAGAGCAGCTCCATACTTGGTAATGAGAGTGTATAGTAGACCAGCACCAGTGAACCAGTCTTCTGTCCACATGGGTAGTGCCACCATCTCTTTCGCCATTGATCAGGGCTATGTTACCATAATAGTCTGTTCCTGGTCATGTCGATGCTTTTATTGGTGTTAGCAAAGGCACCTCATTACAGCTGGGATATCTCAGGAGCAATCCAGCCAAATGCTGTGGTGATGGACTATTGCTCAGTGACACAACTTTATTCCCATTCAAGTAATCTAAGTTCCAGCATATCCAAGTAGAACTAGAAAGATCACCCTGTATCTTCTGCATCCCTGAAGAGCCAGTATAGACAATGCTGAGCAAGAACTAAATGTATGCTGAGCTTGAGAAAGGTGGTGGGGGAGGGGGTGCCTCAACACTGGGCAGTGGCCATGTTGGATGGTGGATTTTGAAATGCACTGCCCAAAAAGTAGCTTCTTTAAGTGTTGGGTATAAGGTGCTCCCTATGCTACAACATTTTATGTTCTTCCCCTTTGTAAATTATCTTTTCTACCCAGACTCTGCTATAAACCAATTGGTTTAAAGGCTTACATTTACAGTACAAATAAACCTCCTCATCATGTACTGCCCTCTTTACATTGAATTAACAGAAGCCACTCCTGTGTTCCATGGCATTAAACAGTGTTTTGTTCCTCTGTCTTTCAAACTGCAGTGTTAGCAAGAAGTGGGGGGAGTATCCTCTCAGGTTATTGCCACAGTTCCTCCACCCCCTCCCCAACTGAGCTTATTGAAAGGGGAAAAAAAGTACACACAGATTTAAAAACCTTACAGAAACCCGACCTGAAGGACAGTTCTTTGAAGTCTAAAAACATGTATAATCTACTTTTACTTAGTCTAACGGAAGAGCTATATTTACCATGCTTATGTCATTATGGATTTTATTTTGTTCTCTGTACAAGGTGTATGATAGTCTGGAGATTATCAATTTGGGATACATTTGAAAGTTGTCTTTGATCTCCTTAAAGCTATCAGTCTTCAGCCTCAGAAGGAACAAAGAGATAAGAGAAACCGGAAACCTCATTTGCATCTGATACCTCTGGACCAAAGAAACAGAAAGAGAGAGAAGGAGGGAGGGAGGGAGGGAGGGAGAGAGAGAGAGAGAGAGAGAGAGAGAGAGAGAGAGAGAGAGAGAGAGAGAGAGAGAGAGAGGTCTAAACAGAGAACTAAATAACTAGAAACCCAGAAGTCCTGCTCTATTCACCGCAGGGTCTTTGCAAAATTGCTTGTTTTATAGCCATAGAGACACCCAACAGACTGTAGCGAGATAAAAGACAGTAACTCAATTATCGCTATAGGCTGTCATATTCTTCATAGTGCTTGTAAAACTAGGGTTTGTTTTTAATGATGAACCAGAACCTGAATCTTCTGTAAGATACAAGGCAGACACTGTACAGGAGGAACATTTGTTCAGGCTACAGAAACAGGTCAAATAAAATTGGGTGTTAATTATAGTATAGAATATAGGGATAACATGCGGTTAACAGTATGTTTGAAAATAGCATTTTGATCATCACCCCCCCCCCCCCTTTTTTTTTAGCCTAAAGTATTCATTCACCGATCATGCAATTTTTTTATCATTCTGAAGTCAGGCCAGTTCTACAAATAGGTAGTCTGAGGCAGAAATAATGTACAGAGACTAGTAGTAGGGTACAGAATTTATTGATGAAGTATTAGAGCCATGTATGCCAGGGAACATTCCTTGAGTCAACTAAATTATTCTACTGGCTTCAGCTATAGTACTGAAATAAGATTAAACTATCAGTCTGGTTTGCTTTTGTATATGGAATTAAGAAAGGTGCTACCGTGTTTCCCCGAAAGTATGACACCCCCGATTGTAAGACGTATCGGGGGTGTCAGAGGGGTCGGCTTATATAAGCCGTACCCCGAAAGTAAGACGTACTGCGGGCGGCATGGCGTGGCTTCCTGGCTGGGCGACGAGAGGCTCCCAGAGGGGCTCAAAAGGGGCCCGGAATCCTCCTCCTCTTCCTCCTCTTCCTTCCAGCGGCGCCTTCCATCCTCCTCCTCTTCCTCCCAGTGGCGCCTTTCCCTCTCGCCGGTTCCGCCCCCTCCCTTCACTGAAGGGAGATGGGGCGGAGCCGCCGCCAGCGAGAGGGCGCCGGCGCGGCAAGTCCCGCCCGCAGGGCGACTCAGGCGCTTTCGCGCCGCACCGCCGTGTTTGGAGCGCAGGCGAGCAGGGCGGCGGCAGGGAAAGACGCCTGAGTCGCCCTGCGGGCGGGACTTCCGGCAGCGCTTTCTTCCCTCTCGCCGGCGGCGGCTCCGCCCCTCCTCCCTTCAGTGAAGGGAGGGGGCAGAACCGGCGAGAGGGAAAGGCGCCGCTGGGAGGAAGAGGAGGAGGACGGAAGGCGCCACTGGAAGGAAAAGGAGGAAGAGGAGGAGGATTCCGGGCCCCTTTTGAGCCCCTCTGGGAGCCTCTCGTCGCCCAGCCAGGAAGCCACACCATGCCGCCCGCAGTAAGTCTATTTTGTCTTACTTTCGGGGTACCGTCGCCCAATCTACGACGTACCCGAAAGTAAGCCGTAGCGGGGATTTTGGGGGTCAAAAGAAAGTAAGACGCTGTCTTAGTTTCGGGGAAACACGGTATTTGAATTTCCCCCTGAAGACGTGAAATTTCCTCAGTCCAACATCCCATGGCCTATGTAAATATCTACACATGGAACTACAGTAGACTCTCCACTTTAATGGGGTTAGGGGTGCAGGACCTCCATGAAAGTGGGGGGAAAGTTAAATTAAAAAAATATTTTAACCTCTCTGGGAATCTCTAGATCCTCCAGACCAACTATAGGATGGAAGTTGACCAAAGAGTTATGCCAAAAGACCATAGAGCACATTTATCAAATCTGTGAATAATCAAATCTGCAAAAGTGTGGAGGACCAACTTTATCTACAGTTGAGCTAGCTTAGGGCCCTTCTACACATGCATTATAACCCAGCTTAAATGGGGTTAAATTGTGTTAAAATGCAGGAGAAATAAGAAAGAATTGGGTAAAAGGCTGAAAAATGTATTTAAAAGCTGCCCTTTAATCCAATTCCTTCTGAGAAACATACACCATGTGCATCCCTGCAGACATGGAAAACACATTCTTTCCTTCCCTCCCTCTATAACTCACCTCATAGCTCAAGGTGGGTTACAAAACAATTAAAATACATAAACACAGCAAAACACTACAAATACACACATTAAAACTGACTGACTGACTGACTGACTTTATTATTTCTGAGTCGCCCTCCACGTTAGTGCTCCGGGCGACTTACACACAACAAATTCCACAATTAAAATAGAGTATTTAAAACTAGATTAAAATATTCAGTGGTTAAATGCAGGGGCCAGGCTCGGTATTTGAGTTCCTGGTTCTGCATTAACCATGGGCTTTCCTAAATAGCCAGGTCTTCAGAGCGGTCAGGAACTGGGGCAGGTCGAGGGAGGCTCTCTGGTCCGGTGGCATCGAGTTCCAAAGAACGGGGGCCACAACGGAGAACGATCTCCGTCTCGTGGTCTCCAGGTGGGCCTCTTTCAAGCCTGGTACGTGAAGAAGGTTCTTGTTTGCTGGCCGCGGGGTCCTTGAGTAAGCAGGCATCAGCAAGCGGTCTTTTAGGTATGTTGGGCCCCGGCCCCGTAGGGCTTTGAAAGCCAAGGTCAAGGTCTTGTGTAAGGCTCTATACTCAACGGGCAGCCAGTGCAGGCGCTGCAGAGATGGTGTAATGTGGCATCTCATCGATGTTCCTGTGAGAAGCCTGGCGGCCGCGTTCTGCACAATCTGGAGCCTGCGGGTTAGTGACCGGGGTAGACCTACATACAAGCGTTACAGTAATCCAGCCTTGATGTAACCGTGGCATGGATTACTGTAGCTAGCGCTTCTGTCGGAAGATAGGGCGCCAATTGTCTCGCTTGGCGCAGGTGGAAGAAGGCCCTTTTGCTCGTGGAGGCAACCTGGGCCTCCATCGACAATTTGGAGTCCAGGATAACACCAAGGCTTTTTACTGAGGGGGACGGAATCAGCGGTTCCCCTTCAAAGGGGGCAGCAAAAGGTGGTTCTGGGCGGCCCGGCCATAAGATCTCCGTCTTTGATGGATTTATTTTAAGTTTGTGGGCGCGGAGCCATTTTGTCACTGCTTCTAGGCCTCGAGTGAAGTTTTCGGGCACCGAAGTTGCGCCAGGCTCCAGTTTCAGTAGGAGCTGGGTGTCATCGGCATATTGGTAGCACCCTAGGCCGAAGCTCCGGGCTATACCAGCCAACGGCCGAACATAGATGTTAAACAACGTTGGTGATAATATGGCGCCTTGGGGCACTCCGCACTCGAGGAGAGATTTCCTAGATGTTTGGCCTAGCCATTCAACTCGCTGACTACATCCGCGCAGGAAGGAGTTAAGCCAAGCTAAAGCTGTTCCTTGTATCCCTATGGCGGCAAGTTGTCGTATCAGCAGATCATGGTCCACCGTGTCGAATGCGGCGGTAAGGTCCAGCAATACTAGAACTACTGAGCCTCCCTTGTCTAGTTGGCAGCGGATATCGTCCGAGATGGCCACCAGGACGGTCTCGGTCCCGTGACCGGGGCGGAACCCTGATTGAAAGGGGTCCAAGCCCTCTGATGTCTCAAGGAAGTTTTGTAGCTGGGTTGCTGCCGCGCGTTCAATCAGCTTACTGAGAAACGGGAGGTTTGAGACAGGACGGTAGTTCGCTGGCATCGCTGGGTCCAGATTGGACCCATAAAAGTTACATATCAAAACGTATGTCTATGAAATACATATTAAAACAGAGATTAAATAGAGGACATGCATGAAAGTTTATGTTTAAAGACTGTCTGGGTAGGCTTGCTGGAAGAGACAGGTCTTCACTTGTGTCTTAAATTCCAACAATTCTACTGGCAGGTCGTTCCACAGCCTTGGGCCACTAATGAAAAGGTACTTCCGGTGATGGTTGCTAGTTGGGTTCTGGCTGGTTGGAGCAGATGTTCTTTAGAAGGTCAAAGTGTGTGGGGCGGATTGTATGGGAGAAGGCGATCCTTTAGGTAACCTGAACTCAAACCATGTAGGACTTTTCCTGGAAACTAATTGGCAGCCAGTGGAGTGACTTTAGGATAGCTAGCCACTAGCCAGATGTGAAATTATTACAAAACCCTGACAGAGGTGATGTCACTTCTCTGATCCTGCCTGCTCACCATGAAGCACGGAATGTTCATGAGGGACAGCTTTTGAGTAAACCATAAAGGGGCTTTGGGTGCTGCGAAAAGAGGAAGGCCAGTGTGTTTGACTAGCTCTGCCTCAAATAGCACAAGCTAAACCACAATTTTCATTGCACAATTATGAGAAAAGACTAGAAGAAAGGACAAATACTTTTAAGACAGGGATGGAAACATTTCAAAACTCAAAAAGTTATGTTGTGCAATTTCAGGTAATGTTTATTCTGCTTACCCAAATAATGTTTCTTCTGCCTGCTCCCAATCCTAGTCATGTTTTTATGGGGTTTGCGTTTTAAAGCAGAGGGAAAATGGGGGGATTTACTGATGGCTTTGAAGTTCTCGATGGCTGCTTTCCAAATGTGACCTCTCGATCACATAGTTCTCGCTTCTTCTTAAAGTTAAAGCAAACAACAGTTCTTTTCACTCTCTCCTTTGTAAAAATGTTACACTTTTTTGTTGATATTTAACTTTTGATAGGTTTGAGATGGTACCTGATAAAATCTGGACTAACACTTCTTGAATCACTGCTTAGCCTCCTTTTTGAACAATCAAAATGTATCATTCGAATTCACATGTTTCAGGAAAGAACTTCATGGTCGCTTCCATTCCTATTGATGATTTTTTAAAATCAGATTTGAATTCAGCTTCCAACATTCATTGCAGTTGTGCATTAAAAAATGAAAATAATGAAAATATTGCTTTACACCATACACGAAAAGAGAGCAGAAATAACCCTTCTTCAGGAGAAATATTTAAATATTGAAATTTCTGTTTTGTCTTGTTATATTGAGTGTGATCTTAGTGGTAAGGTCAGCAAAAGACAAAGTCAAAAGTCATTTTGTTGAATTCACTGTAGCTTATGATTCCTGCTAGTAATTAACTAGCTTTGACATAGAAATTCTGTAAATGGTTTATTTATTAAATTAATGCATGGCAAATTCCAAAACAAATGTTCTCAAAATGAGAAAATATGCTCAAATGAGGACTCTCTTTTCAATGCATTCAATAGCTTTAGTTACCAATGGAGAAGGGAGAGGCGGAAGTGGTGGAAACAAGAGGCTCCTGTCATGAGGATGGAACAACGGCACCCCCTTGTGATGTGATGGCGCAATGACGCAGGGACATAACAACAATGATGGAGCATTCACACCCGATGACGCCCACCTGTATGACACAGCCAAGAAAGAAGAAGTCCTTCTAAAAACTGCACTGTATTTGTCTATGTGCAATTGTATGACTTTCCGACAGGGACTGTCTGTCGTATGTGTATTGTAATCCGCACTGAATCCCCTTCGGGGTGAGAAGAGCGGAATAGAAATAAACAGTATTATTATTATTATTACCAATGGCCATTTTTATGCTGCCAGTCATTTTATGAATAGGGACTACAAAAGGAATAAATACATCTGAATAGAAAGGTTGCTATTGTACAAAAATTCCTGTATTATTCACCTGAAACTTGGCTTCTTCTTTGTAAGAGTTGTCCAGTAGACCTAGAGCTATGGGGTAGACAGAAGTCCCTTTGACACAGCTTAACAGTGAGCAGGCAACTAAAGTCATAGGTCAGTGTTGCTTTTAAGCTAGTGATTGAAGTACAGCTGGTATTGCCCACTTTTAGAAGATGGCTCGAGCCTTACCTGAAAACTCTGCCTAGCTAAGACACTTGCAGTGTTTACTTACATCACTTGCTACTTCTCATTGAAGTTACATGGGTTTTTTAAATCAATAACTGTAAGCCCATATCTCCTTAACATTCCTCCCACTTTCATTCTGGGATACAAAACCGAAAGACAATTCGTGCTTTCTTCTTGGATACTTATTTAGATGATTACTAGTGGACCGTCTTAAGAGCTATTTATTATTAGTGGACTGTCCATGAGATATTGTATTTATGATAAATGATGGCAGACAAAAGAAGCAAATCATGAAATTCCAAGCAAAATGGATACTGGAATGTTTTCCTGTTTAAATGAAACATGTGGGTTTGACTCCTTAATTAATCCATTTTTAAAAGATTATATATATAGTTTATGCCTTTTTTCTATTAGAATAAGCCCAGCAGGAAGCCCACTTTTAGTCAACCTAGCAAGGATGAAGGACAGCAGAAAATTCATTGAGCTTTATTCACACCCACTTGTCATAAAATAGATTATCCTCCATGGGAACTTGAATAGGTAGACAAGACCTCCCAGATGGAAATCTCATTTATCTCTAATAGGAACTAGTGCACATGGTCTCCCAGGGTCCTTCCCAATGAACCCTAATAATCATATATCAATCATGTATAAAATGGAATTGCTAGCTTCTGACAATAGAGATAGACGAGACCTATAATCTGTGTTTCCTAATATATGCCTTGATTCTCAGCTTTGGCATTTGACTGCTGGAGAGGGGAGTGGAAGAACTGACACAGGAGGATGTATATGCACGCTCACCTGAACACACGCATGTATATCATATCTATATCTATCTGCCTATGTGAATCTGCATATAGGATATACATTGAATGGTTAATATGTATAACAAGTCCTTGTGCTCATTTACCATAGTTCATGGAAAATAATGTATCTACCAAGAAGGATTTCTGCATACATCCTCATCACTAACAGGTGTTGAAGGATTTGCTTTTCTCAGTAGTATTTTGTACATTTTCTGAGCAATATTAATGGATTATTGGATTTAGGGGATATATATCCCAACTATATTTTTCTGAGTACTATGCATTTCCAAAACGCACTAGAGAATGTACATATATTTGCAGAATGTTGTACAGTGCCTGCCTAGTTGATATAGACACACATTTATCCATATGTATTACCTGTAAGCAATGCCAATAAAGAAGAAGAGATAGAAGTCACTTGTTCTCTATGAAGCCAAGAGCGTGGATCAGCTAGAGTTCCTCCTTGTATAGAGGAACTTTGAGTCTATACTAAAATGTGCTCATAGAAGTGTTTCATGGCATTTGGGAGAATGGTTGTGCTACAACTAGAAGTATAAAGTTGAATTCTGAAAAACAAGGAAAGCCCAGAAATGCATGGAGCTATGTTATTATTTTTATTTTTATTATTAAACTTTATTTATACCCCACTACCATCTCCCAGAAGGGACTCGGTGCAGCTTACATGTAGTAGTTCAGAGACCAAGGAAACCAGACCTAGGAGTAAAAGGGGATAACAAAAGGTTTATTGAACAATAACTGGAAAAAGGACGAACAAAAAAATAGCCAACTTGGCTCAAAACCCCTCAAAAATCCCAGGAAAGAGTCCCACAAAATAAAACAGCAAAACAGCCCAAAACAAACACCAGACGTCCGTCTGCGAAGTCTGAAGGGAGAATCCAGAAGAGTGGTCACAAATCCGGTCCAGAAATCCAAGGCAGGAGAAAGGCAGATGAAAAGGAGGAGACCATCCAAGGCAATCAGGAGCTGAGTATACATGAATAGCACAAATCATAGCACAATGCCAGCCTCCCTCCATTTCATACAATACCAGATTCTGTAGCAGGAACTCACGTAAACTCAGCAGAGACCGAGCCCCACCTCAGGGACACACGGCAGGTAACTAAACAGAAAAGCATACATTGAATTCCAAACCCCCCACCTTTGCCCAAATATCAGCTAGAGCTGCCACAGCAGCTCACCCCAAGAACAAAGTGGAGAAATAGCCCATAACTCATGAGTATCAGGAAACGGGAACAAGGCACTTGATATCAGGAACACAGAAAAGTCAGAGACAAGAACCAGACATCAACTCTTTGACCGCCGCAAATGCAGCCCCAAAAAACCATTTCTTATATGGCACTTAAACATCACTGTCTTCTGAAGACTCTCCTTGATCATGAGCACCAGCTGCTGTATCTCCTACAGCTGCTGTGCTCTGTGCAGACCTCCAATCTTGCCAATGCTGTTGAAAACTTAGTGTCCCAATCTGTTTCTGAACCCCCAGAAGGCCAGTCTAAGTCACTGTCAAAGCCACAAAAGGTGTCAGAATTAGACTCTTCGTTACACACATCCCTGACTTCTGAACCAATGTTGAGTCTAAATCTGTATCACTTTCCTCTGACCCCATTTCTTCTTCCCCAGGAAAACCTTGGAAGGTGTCTGAATCAGAAGGTGCTCTATGTATCTGCCGGATCCTTTTTCTCTGTTCCAATCCTTCCACACTAGAATCACTAGCAGCCCTTTTCCTTCCAGCTGCAGACTCTTGATCACCCAGAGCCTCATCCCATTCTGTACTATTGCTTGATGCTATTGACCCAGCATCTTCCCCAATACTACTACTAGTAGTAGCTGAAGGCTCAATCACAACATTACATGAGGTCAAGTCCAACAACACAACAATAAAAAACAATACAGCAGCAAATAAAAACAATACAATCAATAAAACACATTATAACCAGTAAGTACACAAAGTTTAAAACCATAGTGGCCAGGCCAAATGTCATATTTCAAGATTTTTAAAATAAATAAACACTGGACGTGGACAGAGATAACATGTATCTAGCAGAAGGATCAATAACAACAAAATGCATCCTCATCTTATTCATCTCCATGATAATTTCTTTTGGAAAACTAATGAATCTTACCTGTCCTTTCAAATCCAAGCTGCCTCAAAATATTTTGCTTCAGTACCAGGACCAAACTGCAAAAGAAATGAGAGACTGCTGCTATCTTTCTAGTCCAAAAAGTGGACTCTTATCTTTTGTACCATGGATACTTATTTGGTTGTGGCTCCTACAGTGTAGAACAATTTTCTTATTGAGATAGGCTCTCAGTTCCAACTCTTCAGTCAGGCATTTTATTGATTATTGTCTTAATCATTAACACCATGTGACCAAGTTCCTATATACCTTAGTATAACACATATGTTCTGTAGGTGGAACTATGCCATAGCTCCCTTACAGTTTCTATCCCAAAAGGAACCCATGGCCATTCCATAGTTAATGAAGAGCATAAGAGATTAGAGAAGCATTTGGCTATGTTTCAATGACCAGATGTATGGTAATGACCTGATCCATGAGGATCCACCAGGGTTCTCTGGAGGTCACAGACTGAGTCGTGGAAGTGTGGGGGAGTTGCTGCAAAATAGTGAGCCAGTCTGAAAGGAGCCAAATATCAACTTTTACAACAACAGAAAGAAACACACACACACACACATTACACTTTTGAATTGATACTAAGTTACTATGATGTTTTCATTACAGAGCATTCCTTATCCAAAATGCTTGGGACCAGAAGTGTTTTGGATTTCCAGTTTTTTTGCATTTATTTTGGAATACCTGTATTTGTGTGTACATAAGTAATAAGATATCTTAAATATGAGATTAAAATTTGTTTTCAAATGGCTCCTCTTGGCTTTCCTTGTTTTTTCAGAAATCAGCTTTAAACTTCTAGCTGTAGCACAACCATTCTCCTAAATGCCACAAAAGACAATTTATGGGCACATGTTAGTATAGATTCATAGTTCCTCTATACAAGGAGGAACTCTGAGTGATCCCTGGCTTCATGGAGAACCCTGAGTGACCCTCTTGGCTTCATGGAGAACAAGTGACATCTATCTCTTCTTCTTTATTGGCATTGCTTACTAGTGATACATATGGATAAATGTTTGCTAATATTTACCTTACAATAGCTTGTCATTTCTGAATTTCATGTCTCCCTGACCTCACTCTCTAAAACTTGAAGCCAACCCAACCAAATGTTTGTAACTTCAGTGCCACAAGATGCTTTCTCTCTCCGACGTGGATGTACATACAGAAATTTAGAGAGAAATGAGAAATATAGAGTGAGAAAGGGAGAGTATTGTGTTATAGGAAGGCATTTGTTGCTTGTTGAAAATCAGCTGGCTTGCAACAATGAGAGCGGAAAAAATTGATTATAGATTTGCCGGACCTCTAATTACATGGTATAGGAAAGAGATGTCCTTACAGAGAATGGTTAAAGTCATTCATTATTCCATTATGTGTGGTTTATGATGGGAAAGGTTTTATTTAGCACGCTTTAGCAAAACAATGTTTAAATTCTTCTGTTGAAACAATTGTATTTGATGCCTATGGTCCATGGTTTACAAAATAATGTAGATCAAAGACCAGGGAACCTTCATTGTTACTACAACAATATTACCTGCAGTGCAATGTTTTTTGTGTCATTTCAACTAAAAGTTTGGAATGGTGATCAGACAACATGCAAATAGAATGATTTCTAATGGTTTAGAAAGGGACATAGCTATTTCAATTCAGCTGATTTTCGGTTAGATCCACAATATGGCCAAGATATGGCCAATAATTTAAGTTTTTGAAGCCCAGGGGTCTGTCATGCTAATACCCCAAGGACGGGAAAAAGTGTGGTTGGGTATGTTTGCATAATTTGCATATATTTAGTTCTGTGTTTGTATGATGTTTGTTCCACATTTGACAGAGGCCCTACAGAGGCTGTGCTTGATTGACATCATTTGATGGCTATGCAATTATCTGGGGGAATCACTGGTTGATGTAATTGCTTAATGAGAAAGTATTTACATGGATGAACAACTTGTGTGGAATAGAAAATTTCAAAGTTCATCAGTTGTTGTTGTCAATATTATTTGTCATAAACAGAATTTGGGAAGATGGTGGATAACTATGATCTGCCTTGGGTCCATGGAAAACATTCTGTGAGGTTATTTATGGTGTCTATTATTTATATCTTTGTTTGTGTTGTGTGCCTTAAAGTGACTTCTGACTCTAAGATGAGCCTATCACAGGCTTTTCTTTAAAATATTTTTTTCAGATGGGGTCTCCCTTGTCCTTCCTCTGAACCTGAGAGAGTATGACTTGGCCAAAGATACCCAGTGGTTTCCATTGCGGGGCTGGGAATTGAACCTTGGTCTCTGGAGTCTTAGTCCAACACCCAAACCATCACACCACACTAGATGATTTATATCATAGCAATATGAAGACAAGAAAGACAAGAAATCAGATATTATCCAGTTTTGTTGCCATGATGTACAACTTTTTCTGTCTCGGCACCACCATACTGAAACATATTATGTACATTATGACTTTGCTTATATTGGTATAGCTATTGAAGCCGTTCTCTTGTATAAAGAAAAAGTCAGTATCTCCTTAACTGGATAAAAAACATGATAAAAAAGAGACAAGATGGATGAAAAATATTGGGGCACAGATGGCTGACGACTTTCTAAAAACAATTATTTTAAAAAGTGCTAGAACAGAATTTTGAGTCAATTCCAAACTTTGAGGTGATTACTTCCCCTGTAACTTCTAAATCTGCTGTGGTTCATCCATCACTGCATGACACCTGACACCTTGATAAATCATCATTTATTTCTAATTCAGTTTTTTGTGCATATTTGCAATTTTTGCCAACTTTGATGATTCCATCAACATTTTGTTATTAATTCTGATTTTTGGTATCATGAAGTTGCCTTACTCAGGGATCTGTTGAACAGGGACAACTAAAGTCTTCTTGCTGCTTGAAGTGAAAGATCAAGTAGTATCACCAGCATACTCATATTGAGATTCATAGAACACTGGTATCTAAATCATTGTAGCATATAAGTAAAACAAAATCTTAGAAGGCCCTCTTCCCATCTTTCATAGTTGTTGTGTGCCTAACCTTCATATCAGATTTTGTGACCCAAGTGAACTAATGGTGGGATTTTCTTGATAAGATTTGTTTAAAGAGGAGTTTGCCATTACCTTCTTCTATAGAAGAGACAGTATGACTTCCCAAAGACACCCATGGGTTTCTATGGATGAATGGGCACTCTTAACACTGGTCTCCCAGGGATCTAGTCTAATACTCAAACTACTACTCCAGAGTGGCTTTGCAGTTCAAATACAGTAATAACACATTAAATAACCAATTTGCTACCCCAAATCCTCTATTCACCCTACTCAAATGCTGAGCCATATATATATATATATATATATATATATATATATATATAAAACAACAACTATGTACAGCATTTTAAAAGGAATATTGAATACAGACAGTAAACAGGTCTGGCAATTAAACTGTTTCAAACTCACGTTACATGAACTAATATTATATATATTTTACAATTACTCCAGGTATGCCATGGCAGCAGTGAGGTATCTATTGGCTTCCCTAACAATAAAGGCTGGGGAGCAGGCTAGGTCCGACTGGCACCGTATGTCCAGGATCCATTGCTTAATGAAACCCTTGGCTTGGTCCCATCTCATGCTTAGCAGTTGTCCTTGGGGAAAACCTAGTGTTGTGATCTTTACTGCCACTGTTTTAGTCCATGTGGACTGAAAGTCCTCCAACATGGTTAGAGGGGCAAGACAATGTGTGAGCAAGATTGATACTTTTTGCACAGAAAACAGCTATCTTGTACAGAAATACACGTGTTTATGGTGTTTCTTTGTAGAATAAACAAAAAAAAGAGAAATACAAAATAATTCCCAGAAACTCTTCATGATGTATTAATAGCACAGAAATATCCTATTTCTCACAATATTGTGAAAAATGCACAAACTCTCACTAGCACAGGTAAAATAGTCAAATATTGACATTCCTAACGGGAAGTCTGTATTCTTTAATGAAGATCCTTCACAGATCCTTATGTAGAATGGCAAGAAATCCCTTTTAAAGAAAGAAAGAAAGAAAGAAAGAAAGAAAGAAAGAAAGAAAGAAGATAAATGAAAAAGAGTGCAGCTAAAATAATCAGGATTTGCATCAGTGAAAAGCAGAACAAGAAATAATAGTAAGTGCAGTACTTGCAGGTAACAAATAGAAAAAGGGTTGTTTTTCACTGCCCAGACTTCTATCTCCTGCTATTACTAACGTCTGCTTTTGATGCTAATGAGAGTGAAATAAATATTGTACATACATGTAGGTATTACTTATGAGTATAGCATTTTTTTCTTTTTCCTTGCAAGATATGCACTTTTGTAAAAATGAAATTAAAATCCATTGCCATCATTTTAGGCTCAGTCTGCATGCAGCTGTCTCCCTCCCCCTGCCTCTTTAAAGCAGGGCATTTTATTCATCTCTAATTCTGCTTAGGACCCACTTTAGCAATACTTTCTGCCTTAGATTAATTACCCTGATCTAATTCATTTAGTGGAGGACAGCTGTGGTACGTGGGTTGCCCGCTGATGTATTGTGTTAAATGACGCCCATCTGTCATTCCAGTATATCAGCATGAATTTGGTGTCATCCACTTCATTGGCTCTGTGGAGATGTGAAGTGCGGCTACAATGTTTACTACTGTTGTTAATTTAATATCTACACCTATAATAACCTGACTGCTGTCATTCGCTGAACAATGATACATGATGGCCAGTGAAGAGCCAGGGAGAAGGCATTAACTAGATGGCCTATGAGACCAGTTAGAGTTAATTAGTGCACTTCAGGGCAAATTTACTACTCAGGGTCTTGTAGGACATCCTCATGTGGAAAAGACTTATTGAAAATAAGGGTTTTTTTAAAAAGCCTTTTTAATGTTGTTGCTGACAATCTAGATTTGCTGATGTTTTCTTCATCAGAAAATGGGCTATTTTAACATTAGATTTTATACATGTCAGTGGGAAATGTATAGCAGCTCTTTATCTTCCATATGAAACACAATATCTGGGTTACTTGTGAAGATTCAAATGAAATATATAATCTAGCAAACGCCGGTTTATGGATCAGGGTGGATCTACACTATAGAATTTATGATGCTGGGGAAAATGGAAGGAAAAGGAATGAGGGCCAGACCAAGGGCAAGATGGATTGATGGAATCCTTGAAGTGACTGGTTTAACTTTGAGGGAGCTGGCGGTAGCCACGGCTGACTGGGAGTTCTGGAATGGGGTGGTCCATGAAGTGACAAAGAGTGAAAAGTGAAATTGTTGTTTTTGTTTAATTGTTCAATTTCATATCACTTTGACTGAATGCTAAGGACTTGTGGGTACTTTAGTTTGCTGAGGCACCAGCACTCTTTGGCAGAAAAGACTAAAAACATTGTAAAACTACAGTTATCATGGTTCCATAGCATTGTGTCATGGCTGTTAAAATGGCACCAAATTCCATTAATTCTACAGTGTAGATTTGCCCTCTGAGTTATGACCACCTTAAGATGAACCTATCACAGGAATTTCTTAGTCACATTTGTTTGGAGACAAAGTTCAACAGTGACAAATGCAAGATACTCCACTTAGGCAGAAAAAGTGAAATGTAAAGATGCAGAATAGGGGACGCCTGGCTCGATAGCAGTGAGTATGAAAAAGATCTTGGAGTCCTTGTGGACAAGTTAAACATGGGGCAACAATGTCATGCAGCAACTAAACATTCCAATGGGATTTTGGGATTTTGACCTGTGTAAATAGGAGTAATAGTGTCTAAATCCAGGGAAGTCATGCTACCCCTCTATCCTGCCTTGGTCAGACCACACTTAGAATACTGTGTCCAATTCTGGACACCGCAATTTAAGGGAGATGTCAACAAGGTGGAATGTGTCCAGAGAAGGGCAACTAAAATGATCAAGGGTCTGGAGGACATGAGGAGAGGCTTTAAAAGCTGGGCATGTTTACCCTGCAGAAGAGAAGGCTGACATGATAGCCGTGTATAAATATGTGAAGGGGAAGTCATAGGGAGGAGGGAGCAAGCTTGTTTTCTGCTGCCCTAGGATGCAGAGCAATGGTTTCAAAGTGCAGGAAAGGAGATTCCAACTGAACATTAGGAAGAACTTCAGCGGCCCTAGAGTGTGGTACAGAATCCTTCTTTGGAGGCTTTTAAACAGAGGCTGGATGGCCATCTGTTGGGGGTGCTTTGAATACGATTTTCCTGCTTCTTGGCAGGGAGCTGGATAGGATGGCCCGCGAGGTCTCTTCCAACTCTATGATTCTATGATTTATTTGGGTTATGTCATTTTCTATAACATATTTCTTAAAAGATAATGATGGACCATCTTCTATTTCAATTGGATTGGGATTTGCAGTGGTATTGACTGGAGGCATATCATGTTCCATAAATATATCACTGAAACTTTTTAAAGGAAGATTCATGCTTGACAACATCTGACTCATAATTAGATTTGCAGCAATTTCTTCAATAGCATGGCCAAACTCAATTCACTTTACTAATGCATTGGCTTTTTCACAACTCCTTCCACACATTTTTCCATTCTTGATGCATATGTTACTCCAGTTATCCTCAAAGGTATGGCCGGCAATAATAAATATTGATGGTTTGCAATATCTCATTTGAGTTCCTCATTTATTGTATTTTGTTCTACTCTTTAAAATATATGCTAGCAAGCTTTTCAAATGTTGGAATTAATTATTTAAAGAATGCTAAATGTGGGCACACAAGACTAAATTGGGGTCAATGGGAACTTCTGATTGCTACAATGCCCCTTTAAACAGAAGTTTCTTTGAGATTAAGGCTATAAATTGTCAGTTTATACAAGTCTGGTTGGTAAAATCTGAAAAAGTTTTCAGATTCAAGATCTCTAGAGTTCTTTGACTGAATATAGGAATTCTCAAAAGCTCTTTCTATCAAACGATCTGTCTAGATCTATGTTAAAGATTTTGTTCAAATATTATCTTATGATTATTGTTCCTTATGTAGATTCTAAGAAATATTTTATTATTTTATATCACATTTGTTTATTGCTCCTTTTTAATATTTGATTCTCCTGCCCAAATGTTCTGGCTATAAATCTCTATCCTTCACATTTACAAGCAACAATTTCAATGTTCTTTGAATGTCTGGTACATGCCCTTACTTTAATGTTCCAAAATGTCCTCTCTTTTTATTCGTTCATTTAATTGATTTCTCTCAGCTAATATAAACTTTGTTCTGTAAAAAGTACTAGAATAAAAATAGCAATAAGTTCACTATTTATTTATTTTTATATGGAATCATTGACTTATATCCCAAAATATACCTACAAACCAGCACATACTCTAAGATCATCCGAGGAGGCTCTTCTCTCGCTTCCACCACCGTCTCAAGCACGGTTGGTGGGGACAAGAGAGAGGGCCTTCTCTGTGGTGGCCCCTTGGCTCTGGAACTCTCTTCCTAGGGAGATCAGACAGGCCTCCACTCTGTCCATTTTCTGCAAGGAATTAAAAACTTGGGTTTTCCATTGTGCTTTTGACTCACTAGGCAGTTCACTGGAGAAATTTCCCAACCTTACAGTATCTTAGCTCCTGCATTTTAGCATGCCCCCTTTTCTATACTTCTGACACTTTAATGGTTGAGGGCATTATCCTTCCAGCCCAGTCCTCTGATTGTTGTACTTTCCTTCAGCTCTACTTAAGAATAATTGCACTTAGGAATCATGAGACCCCAAACCCAGCGTCAATTTGTTGTTCAGCCATGATATTGTTTTATGATGTTGCCTGATTATGATGTTTTTGTTGATTTGTTGATGATGATTGTATTTTACTATGCTTGTTTTAACCTGTACTTCTTGGACTTGTCCATTTGTATGCCGCCCCAAGTCTCTTCGGGGAGATGGAGGAGGGGTACTAAAATAAAGTTAGTATTATATTAATATTGACTCTTAAGGAGGTACTACCATTAGGTTTAATAAGGATTACTCACTTGTATTTTCATGTAAACTATTGACTTATAGAGGTCCCATTAATTGTGTTGAGTTTTCCTACACAAGGAGTACTTAGAGGTATTCATTGGCAACCTCTCATTCAAGCACTCACCAAAGATGATCCAGGTTAACATCCTAGATGAGATGGCATCTGATGCATTTAGGGTAATGGCTATTGAATTCTAGGATTTTTCCACATGTAAATTTCTGTTTTGTTTTCACAAAACTTCCTCATACTGACTTGGGTTTTCATCTTTTGTTTACTTTGACTGAAAAAAACCACCTCACTGTTATTCTAGGTAGGGATCTTTTATCAAATAACCCACCAGTTCTTTTTAACCAGGGGTGATGGGGTCAGGTGTTAACTTGAGAACATTTTCCTTATGACGCATATTAAGTAATGATGAATGAAGTATTTACAACAAAAAGTATAGACATTTGTTAAGATAATGTTACAGTGGTACACCTTGAAGGTTATTGCAGATGAAAAATCTCTTTCAACATTAAAACTGTCCTTCAGATACAGACAGTTGGAAGAGACACAAAGGCGGCCCCCTCCAGAAGATCTCAGTGCTTGGGCAGGCATATATAGTGAGAGCCATTTCCTGGTGTACTAAGGTTTTCAAGCTATTTCGTTTTCATTATCATTATATGTGCCTTGGTAGCCAAAGAAGCATGAAACCTTCCATAACGGAGCAGTGATGGAACAATGGCATAAGTTCAAGACAGTTGCAATATATTATTTTTATTTTTTCCAAGTTCTGGACAGCAGACTAACATATTACTTTTAACTTTTAGCCACCTCTCTAGGGGCTGAAATAATACTGTTTTAGTGTTTTAGTAGTCTGGTTATTTTATTGCTTTAGTGTATTTTAATGATTGTATGCTGATATGCTGTAAACCACCCTGAGCCTGCGTGAAAAGGGCGGAATACAAATTGAAATAATAAATAAATAAAAAATATTCTGTGAAAGATCCATTTCAGGATCTTTGCATAATATGATTTTCATGAAGATCTTAAATCCTTTTTCCAGGAAGAGATTTCAGGCTTCTGTCATTTTTTTGACAGAGGAAGGAGATGAATAATTTTCTTTGTTAAAAGAAGAGTAGCCAATCCTCCCACCAGATTTGGCACTTGGGGAGGGGGCTACCTTTCTGAACTCAATACAGGTAACCTGCCCTTGCCTTTGTATATGGGGGAAGTTTATAACTGAACCTACATAACACACACTCACAAAATAAACAGGCCTATAAGTATTTCAAGCATTTTGCTGGGAAACTAATTTCGACTTCCCTTGGTTATTTCCTACTCAGAGCCTTGCTTGCTCTTCTCATCATTACTTTAGAATCTATTTTGGAAATTGTCATTGTACATCTGATTTCTGACATATCATGTTCTGAACAAGTTGCCTCTATCTTGTTCCACATGAGCTACCATGCTTAAATGTGTCTTAAGATCAGAAAGTGAATGTTTTGTAGTAGAAATCTCAGTTCAACTGTGTGTTAGTATTATACAATTATAGGGATTTGACTTTACTTTAAGTGCCAAGACACTATCCTATGTACTTTTAGAATTTGTAAAAGAATATTCTAGAAGAGTTGAGGTACTGAGTCAAACTACATATTCCAGAAGACATTGATGTTGAAATGGTATCAGACTGCAATGCAAATATATCCTCACTTTATTTTTCCAAAGAGGAAGAAAGCTTTGGGTATGGTATGAGCTGCAGGATATCTGAATGGAAATGGCTGATATAGTTAAACTTCATAATGAAAATTACTTGTATCATGAAAATATCTTTTGAACTCAATAAAATAGTTCTTAAATTATAGGATTACTCCATGAGCAAACATCTGGCTGACAGTCTGGTTCACACTCAACCTGGTATAGCAACTTCCATTGAGTCTCAATTATATGTAAATATAAATATAAACAGGCCACTTTAATGTTGAGTAAGGACCTAAGATCACTGGTTTACTGATGGCTATTCTCAAGTTTTGTGATTCCTATATACTTCATTGATTCAGTCTTCATACTCTAGTTTAAACTAGTGGTGGGATTTCCATTCACGAGGATTGCATCCATTTTACATTCGAGACATCACCTGCTTTGAAGAGATACATATCCTGCCATTTCAACAAGGATATGAATTTTCACCTCCCTTTACAGGAATCTAAGATAAATATGAAAGCAGAAAATCAGCAACTGTTGCAAAATTAAATGCTCCCCAGTTGTTTGCATAGAATTGATATAGGTATCAATTAATGCTTGTAGGGTAGAGTGTTAATCAGAAGACAAAAATGTGCCACTTAACACATGCAATGAGTCACAACAACCACAGCAGGATGAAGATGAAGAGTCAAAATGAAATTGTGATAAGTATTAGATAAGCAGTAGTAGTAGTAGCTCTTATTGCATCTTATCAGTATTGAGTAGTTTAAAAATTCAATTAAAGAAACAAGCAAATGTCATTTGTAATTTTATTGTGTTTGTTTTGATTGGACTTCTTTTGGCATTTGCTTGTTTTAACCCATGATGTGCCACTCTAACATAGATTATTCGAATCCATCCATCATTCAGGAAGAAAGAAATAGTAGCTTAATTAAAAAATAGCATATGATAAATGTGGGCTTTCCTGTTTTATGGTTTGCATTTTTTTCACAAATCATAATCATCTTTGTGATTAGCATTTATGTTCATTTACACCATCATGAACCAGAACTGGACTTCCTGGAAGTGTGATAGGTCCTTTCTGCTGACCAGGATTGTGTGACTTCTGTCTGTTGCCTTCCTATGCATCATTGATAGTACCATTGAAATCACTCACTATCCCAAATAAACAGCCAGAGAGGTATCAGAAGATGTTTGTGTGAGCATGATGCATTCTACTAATGTAATGCTTCTGACAGGGCCGTAGCCAGGATTTTGATTTGGGGGGGGGGGCTGAGTTTGGTTCGGGGGCTGAGACTGGTTGGAAGAGGGTCTACCCTAGCAAACCTTTTGTATTGTTATCCCAATAACCCCATTAATGTGGGATATAATGACCATGGTGATCAGATCATGATATAAGTGCACATAACAGTTTAAATAATGTACCAGTAAGGCCTTCTCGTGGATCACCCTGAGAATTTCAGGGGGGGGGGGGCTGAAGCCCCCTTAGCCCCCCCCCCCCCGGCTACATGCCTGGCTTCTGACCATCATTGTGGTTGTACCAAATCAGCTTGATACTGATCACAATCGGGTGAGGCAGAAAACATGGATCAGCAAGGGACTCAAAGATGAAGGTCTTAGTGCTATGTCTCTAGCTCAGAGCTTTCCAAACATTTCATGTTGGAGACACATTTTTGAGGCATGCATTGTTTTATGACACAACAATTCAGTTTAACTAGCAAACTGGAGGTTAAACCAAACCCTAATAAGAGATATGAATACATACATAACTTAACTTGTAATAATTAAACCTATCTCATGAAAAACTTTCATCCTAAAAAATATATGGTTTGTAGGATAATAACATACATTCCCAGGATTTTTGACATTTATTAGTAACAATACGTTACTAATACTCATATTAATAATGTTACTACTACTAATCAGCACCTTTGTTGTGTAAAAATACAAACAAATTGGTATTGCTTATTTCACATACTCAGAGTTTGCTTCTCATGTTCACATGATACCTACACATTTCAGCTGACACACTAACATGTTGTGATATACAGTTTGGAAAGCTCTGGTCTAACTGATGATTCTCAGATGCCATAAAGGCTGTCATGTTTTGTTGCATGGTTGATTAAGATTCATTTGCTTTCCCATGTTGAAGGTGGCCACCTTGATTTTTGCCTGAAGTTTCTCCAACAAAAGCTTCATACCAGTGTCTATTAGGCCCAGGCATGTAGCCAGGGGGGGCTTCAGCCCCCCCCCATTCTCAGTGTGGTCCACGAGAAGGCCTTACTGGTGCATTATTTAAACTGTTATGCTTATTCATATCATGATGTGATCACCATGCTCAATATATACCATATTCATGGGGGTATTGGGATAACAATACAAAAGGTTTGGTAAGGTAGACCCCCTCCCACTCAGACTCAGCCCCTCCCGAATCAAACTCAGCCCCTCCCAAATGCAAATCCTGGCTATGGCCCTGATTAGGCCTGTGCGATCAATGAAAAAAATCTATGCTCATTACAAAATTAGAGGGTGAGGGAAAATTGTTTCTAAAGTGTTTCATTCAGCAAAGGACAAGAGGGATCCTCTCACTTCTGAAGAAGTCTACCATATACCATTACTTTTTGTTACGTAATTAATTGTGCCAATAGGGAAACTTCAGGGGTGCCTTTCTCCCTCATTGTTAGCGTGATTGGCACAACACTTGTTACAATTATAGCCCATCAAGTTTCAGAACGTTTCACTCATCTATGGATTTTTGAGGACTTTTAAAAGTTTTTACAAATAAAATTTTAACAACCTACATGAGCTATCTCATTGAATTTTCTATACAATGACACGAGATGCAAGATACCCCCCCCCCAAGTTTGAGAAATATTCATGCATCTACTAATTTTGGGGGAAATTTTAAAGTTTTGTTAAAAACTTTTTTTAAAAATGTCTCTCACAGAACTTCAATTTAGGGATTTCTTCCCAGCCTAGCATTGATTTACTTACTAGTATTGAAATATTGGTCAGTTCTTTTCTTTGCAGATTACACAATTTATTGGAATTTTTACTGCTGCTAGGAGGGAAAAATCTCTTCCCCATCCTAATTGGAGTTTTCTGATGCTGAGTAGAATTCTGGAAAACTTAGTTTAGCCTTGTGAATTCTTTGCCATAGAACTCCTTGCCTTCCCAAACTACATTTCCCAGAATTCTGTCCTCTCTGGGCCTCTTTCTAAGCTCACTCAATTTGTCCCATCCTACTGCATTCCTCTCCTCATGGCGAGAGGCTATTAATTTAAAGACGAATTATAGCCTTTTTGGCTTCCCCTTGCGCTTAAAATTAAACTTACTTTGATAGGTTTCTGAGCATTACAGAATTCAAGGAAAAAATCCTGGGTGAATTTTGATTCTTTTTACCTGTGTTCCCCTCCTCTTTGTTTCTTAATATCTGTTCCTATATGCAAAACTTACAAATAAGATATGACTTACGAATTAGAAATTAAAATTTGCACACCCCTAGTGTCTTTTTCAGGTTGACAATTGTCATCCAGATGGTTTTGGATACCAGTTCCCATACACTCCAACATTTTACAGATTAAAATCAGGACATACATGGACAAGCAATATCAGAGTGTGGTCAAGATTATAATTATTAAAACATAACCTAAGGGATACTGTCTCCATTTGTGTTTGCCTGAGTCTACTGGAAAAGGCAATATTCCGCACTCTTCTCTCTCTACATTGAGTTTAAAAGATTTCACAGCTAAACAAGGTGCCATCTCTTCCAGCAGGCCTACCCAATCAACTTTCAATCATGAGTTTGGATTTACATTCTATTACCACTATATGTCAATTCTGTAGCTGTATTTGGTATAAGTTTTCATATATGTATGTGTATACCTATGAAATGTAGTAAATTGTGTTTTTATGTTCATTTGGTTTTGAATTTTATTTATTTATTTATTTATTATTCATTTTTATATACCGCTCCTTCCAGCAGGCTCAGGACGGTTTACACAGTACATATAAAACAATCACAACACAATTTAATACAACAATACTAAAAGCATAAAAGACATAAAAGCGTAAAAACACATCAACAATGCAAGAGCAAGCAACTGCAGAGCAACTGCAGTTTAATTCTAGGCTTGGCATCAATGCTTAGGGGACAGTAAGATTGAAAGCTTGTCCAAACAAAGCTGTTTTGCAAGCTCTCCTGAATTTGTTGTACTCCAGCTCAAGCCATCAGGAGAGGTGGGTATATTATTATTATTATTATTATTGGAGTGCAGACATCATTGGCAGACCTATAGATGCTTAATTTTGGTGCATACAGCATACAGTTCTGTTTTAGACTTGCAATCTATTATGTATGTTTAATGCACCATCAAACGCGTAAGTGATTAATATAATTAATTACACATAATATTATAGGAAACCTATTACCTTTCCCAAGAATCTTATTTCCCGTATATCATGGCTTCTGGCTTTTTTGGGATTAAGTATACTGAAAGCAGGAAAATTATTAAAGGTTAAGTACTGTATTTTTCTCCACTATAAATATCCACAGCATAGTAATAAAACCCGAATAAGCAGATTAAAACTGATTTAAAAATTAATCCACAACTCTCTTCTTCAAGAGATTTTCAGTGTTCAATTAGTAACCCAAGATTTTATTTTATTTTATTTTTTTAAAAAGGAGCACATCAAGATTTATTTTATTGTCATGGTTGTTGTTGCAAATAAGCAGAGTATAGCTGACATGAAAATTAAAATGTTCCTTGAATCCTATTTTAATATGAAGCTTAATGAGTATGGGGAAAAAGTAATTACATATTTATCTGCACAATACTAATATTGATGAGCTAGAGAATACATTCACACTAGCTTAAGAAAATGCTCCGTCCTTACATTTAATGGGGGAAGTGGGTGAAGAGCTTTAAAAAGAATTCTAACTCAAGAGAACTCAGTGGAAGTCAGTTGTTAAACAAATTTACTTTTAGCTTATAAATGAATTTCTATTCACTTAAGGTGGAATATTTATGCCTTTCTTCATTCCTGTCTAGAAGTTTTGAGTATAAGGAGCTTCTATGTCATTTGCATGCTTCTGTAAACACATATAATCCAACACTACTTAGAAATTGTTGCATATACAAGGGATTAACAATAGAGACCTACACGCCCCCCCCACCTTTATAGGAATTTCTTACCAAAGGATAACAATGCAATACAGGTCTGTGTTGAAGGGGTTATAAGCATAGCAAACAGTGGCATCACCCAGTGCAGTAACTCATGGTGTAACTCCCATGAACCTCCTCCCATACCAAACTATACCACAACATTGTAGGTAAAATACCAGAAAAATTGACAAAATCACCAACTATAACAAAAACAGCAGCAATAAAAAGAATAGGCAATGCAAATTGTAATGACGCTCCAACTTCGGTAAGGATCACGCGTAGATAGAAGCACGGTCCAACACGATTTTATTGCAGGTACAACACTTGTAAAGCTAAAGCACCGGCCCGCCACCCAAACACACCTTTTATACCCAAACCCCTCTTCCCTTGCTCATGCAATGTCCAGGCAGGGTTGCACCATATCCGGGTGAATCAGCAACTCCCATAGTCCAAAGGGATGTGACCTCATTAGTCTCTGAGTCAGCATTAATAGTTCATTGTCCAATGTCCAAGTCCAGAAGAGGTTACTTCACTTCCTCTGGAGGCACCTGGAAGTTACATCACTCCCAGACTGACTCAGCATGTCCTTCAGTAACTAGGGCAAAGGTCCCAGAGAACTGGGACAAAGGTCAGCCACCTCATGGCAGGCTGGAAACCTGAACTTCTTCCAAGCTCAGATTTCCCAGATCTCACATAACGTCCTTCTCCACCACGTCCTCCCCCTGTAGAAACAAAACACCATTCAGTCTTTGGGTGGAAGGGGCCCCATATACCGTTTCAACAAACTACAGTGGAATGTAGGATGAACCTTGCCTAAACTCTTCGGCAAAAGGAGGATATAAGAGACTTTATTGGCTGCCTTTTCCACTCTGAAAGGTCCAATATACTTCGGGCTTAACTTCTTAGACGGGCCCCCCAACTTCAAATTCTGCGTGGATAGCCATACCAGATCGCCCTTTACATACTCATCCCCTTCCTGTCTCCGCCGATCCCCAAACAGCTTGTACGCCCTTTGCGCCTTCCCCAAAGCTTCAGTTACTTCTCTCCAATCGTCTTGCGCTCGCAGCCTCCACTCACTCTTCTCCTCCCGACCAAACTCTAATAACTGGGGCAAAGGAGCTACATCCTGGCCGTAAACTATCTCGAAAGGGGACTTTCCCGTGGAAGAATGCACGGAACTATTATATGCCATTTCAGCATAAGGCAACAAGTCTGACCAGTTATTCTGCTCCTTATTACTAAATATCCGCAGATATCCTCCTAATGATTTTTGCGCTCTTTCCACGCCCCCATTGCAGCAAGGATGATAAGCGGTCGTAAGTTTCCTTTGAGCCCCCAACACCTCTAAAAACCTCTCCCAAAACCGGGCAGTAAACTGAACCCCTCGATCGCTGAGAACCTGTTCCGGGCACCCATGCAACCGATACACATGCTGCACATATAACTCAGCCAACCTCTCTGCCGATGGTAACCCTTTCAAAGGGACAAAATGGGCCTGTTTCGAAAATAGATCCAGCACCGTCCAAATATATCTGTACCCCCGACTGGATGGCAACTCCCCCACAAAATCCGTACTGACATGCGTCCACGGCCGCACTGGGGAGGCCACTACTTGGATTAACCCTCAAGGTCTAGCAGCAGGATCCTTATTTTTAGCACAATCTTCACAATGCTCCACATACTCCTTCACTTCCGCTCTCATACCTGGCCACCAATACCGTTTCTTTATAGCCAACAGCGTTTTCGTCACTCCCCAATGACCAGCAGACTTATGATCGTGATTAAGCTGCAAAACCTTCCTCCGCACACCTCGAGGAACATACACCTTATTCCCCATAACCCATAAACCATTCAACATCTTGCATTCATCTCTATGACCCTGCAACCATGCATCACCTTCGTAACCCTTCTGTAACTCCAAACACCACTCATCTACCACTCCTTCTTCTTCTTTCACTTCTCTCTTTACCTGAGACCTTGTCTGCACTGCTAATCCCCAATGCTCTCTTGTAAACACCTCCTCCGCTTTCTCCAAACAATTTTCCCCCACATCCGGATACCGGGACAATGCATCTGCCACCACATTCTCACTTCCCTTTATGTGCTGCAATGAAAAGTTAAACCGGGCAAAGTACTGAGCCCATCTCACCAATTTGGGAGATAGCTTCTGAGGGTTCTTCAAATACTGGAGGTTCTGGTGATCCGTTAACACCACAAAAGGAAAAGCCGCTCCCTCCAGAAACTGACGCCACGTTTGTAAAGCACACTTCACCGCAAAAGCCTCTTTCTCCCAAACGGGCCACTTCCTCTCCAGCTCTCCAAACTTCTTCGAGAAATATGCACACGGTCTCAAATTTCCCTGTTCATCCTTCTGCATCAGCACCCCTCCATATGCCCAAGCAGAAGCATCACATTGTACCACAAAAGGTTTATCCACATCTGGATGTACTAGTAGAGGACCTCGGGTAAAAGCTCTCTTTAATCTATCAAACGCTTCTTGACACTCCTTAGTCCAACTTAATTTCGCCCCGGGGGATTTGGTCTTCCTTGACTCCCCCTTCCCTTTAGTCTTTAACAACTCCGTGAGCGGGAGAGTTATAGCTGAGAACCCAGGAATAAAGGTACGATAAAAATTCGCCAGTCCTAAGAACGCCTTCAATTGCCTCCGGGTTTGCGGAGCCTCCCAGCTCAACACATCTTCTACTTTAGCCGGATCCATGGCCACTCCATTCTCACTAATCCGATACCCCAAAAAATCAATCTGACTCTTCCCAAACTCACACTTACTTAACTTCACATACAAACTAGCCTGCCTTAATCTCTCTAACACCTCTCGAACCAACTGAACATACTCTTCTCTAGTACGCGTCACAATCACTATATCATCCAAATACACAAAAACTCCCTTATATAAAAGGGGGTGTAGCACCTCATTTATAAGCTGCATGAAAATACCTGGAGCTCCGGCCAAACCAAATGGCATCACGGTCCATTCGTACAGCCCGAGAGGGCAAGAGAAAGCCGTTTTCCATTGATCACTTTTTTTCACCCGCACCATATGGAACGCATCAATCAAGTCCAATTTGGTGAAAAATCTACCGCCCCCTAGCTGGCCCAATAAGTCTTTAATCAAGGGCAAGGGATAACAATTCGTCGTGCTAATAGCGTTCAACCCCCGATAATCGATGCATAATCGCAACCTCCCATCCTTTTTCTCCCGGAACAAAACTGGTGCTGCAATAGGAGACTCTGACCTTTGAATAAACCCCTTCTCTAAATACCCATCAATCTGCTCCCTCAGAGCCACTTTCTCCTGCACAGTCATGGCATATATTTTCGGTTTAGGCATGATAGCCCCCTCTTTAACCTCTATACTACACTGTACATTCCGGAAAGGGGGAAGACTTTGGGCCAATATAGGGTTAAACACATCTGCATAATCCCAATATTCCACAGGCACCCCCTGTACCTCGTCCAGCACCCCTTTCCCCACATTTGGCTCACATTGCACCTTCCCAGACTTCCAATCAATTTTGGGATTGACTTGCTCTAACCAAGGCAGTCCTAATACCACCTCATGTCCTTTAATGGGGGCCACTACAAAATCAATACCCCCCTCCCAAGGTCCCACCCGACCTTTTAAATCTTTAGTGCCCAAAGAAAACGGCCCACCCTTAATAGATGACCCGTCTAACTGAGTAAAATTAACAGATGTATCCAAAGTTTTCATGGCCCCTCCCAGATCATCTACTAACTTAGGGGACATGATATTCTCCGAACACCCACAGTCAACCAATGCTTTTTTCTCAATAATTTCCTTCCCTTTAAATAAACCCAGGGTGCATTGTACACTTGGGGGACTCACCCAAACACTTTTAGAATCAGTATTGTCCACAAAAGCCGCCCTAGCAGATGCTACTTTAGATGGATCCGAACGGACAGGATCCTGCACCGGCTTCTGCCGACACTGGGACGCAAAATGGCCCGGCTGGGAACAGATGAAACAAAGGCCACGTCCCATCACTGGTTTCTTCATAGCACTGGCTCTGCTATCACCCCCGCCACGACGAGGCTCTCCTCCCCGGAATCGACCCTCAGCAAAACCGCATCCCGGCACCCTGGATCTCGTTGACTGGAACCGTCGTCACTGCACTTGGGCTAAGATCCCTTCCACGCTGCCAGCCAACTGGATCCAACCATCAACGTCACCTGGATCTCCGTGATGCAGGCACCACTCTAAAATCTCCTTCCGCAGGCCATCTTTAAATAGTTCAAGCAATGTTGCCTGGGACCATTCTGCAACTTTTCCGGCCAATCCCATAAATTCTTCGGCATATTCAGTGACCGAACGGGATCCCTGGGATAAACTTCGCAACGCTTCTTTCGCTTTTATCCTCTCCAGAGGATCACGGAAGCAGTTTCTAATAGCTTGCAAGAAGGCCCGGACCGATGTTAAACATGGATCTCTCCGGTCATGGCATTGCACATACCAATCAGCGGCCCTTCCTTTAAACACTCCTCCAATGGCTCGAACTCTGCTACCATCGCTGGGGTAAAGATGACCGTAGTCCTCCATATGATCTCTCACTGCGGCGATAAAGAAAGCCACCTTGCAAGCTTCCCCTTCAAATTCCACCCTCAGAGGTTCTTTCTTCAATCGTCCTCCAAACTCTTGAGATTGCACTCTCCTCCCCTGAGGGGCCTCCAGCCTTGAGACTCCCCTTCCCATCCCTGCCGACTGCAGGGGCCGGCTCACCGGGACCGGATTCACTTCCTCTGACGCCAGATGACCACCATCCTTCCACACTCCCATGGGAGATCTAGAACGTCCAGCTGCTGACGGTTCGCCATCCATCCACGAATAAAAAGTGAAGTCTCCTCCTCCCGGGGCACTCCACGCCGAATCCCTTGGCTCTCTCCTGGGCATAACCTGGGACATCCTTTTCATGGTATGCTCCATCGCATCCATTCTACACCTCATCACCGCCAATTCCGATAGCGGTTCAGGTTCCGTGGTCTCACTACCACTCTCAGCCAGGTCCACCTGAGCTGGGGCACTCTTCCCCTCAGCTTCTCTGGTCCTGCACTCCATTGGATCCACCTGAGCTGGCCCTTCTTTCAGCACAGCTTCTTTGGTTCCTCCGGCCATCCGGACACCCGCCTGAATGGGGCCTCGCTGCCTCATTCCTCTCAAAGCGCTCACCTGAGTGTCCCACAATCTCTCCGCTTCTCGGAGCTCGTCCCTCTGGTCTGACGCACCACACGCCGTCACTTCCCTGGACTCGTCCGGGAACCCCACTTGGTCAATGGTAGTCCACTCCCAATCCATGGTTCTCCGGACCTCTTCAGGAGCAATATTCCACATATCGATATACTCCTCTTCCTTCCAAGCCAACCTCTCCATTGCTGGGAAAGTTGAATGGGGCTTTAGCTTCTGTAATGACGCTCCAACTTCGGTAAGGATCACGCGTAGATAGAAGCACGGTCCAACACGATTTTATTGCAGGTACAACACTTGTAAAGCTAAAGCACCGCCCGCCACCCAAACACACCTTTTATACCCAAACCCCCTTCCCTTGCTCATGCAATGTCAGGCAGGGTTGCACCATATCCGGGTGAATCAGCAACTCCCATAGTCCAAAGGGATGTGACCTCATTAGTCTCTGAGTCAGCATTAATAGTTCATTGTCCAATGTCCAAGTCCAGAAGAGGTTACCTCACTTCCTCTGGAGGCACCTGGAAGTTACATCACTCCCAGACTGACTCAGCATGTCCTTCAGTAACTAGGGCAAAGGTCCCAGAGAACTGGGACAAAGGTCAGCCACCTCATGGCAGGCTGGAAACCTGAACTTCTTCCAAGCTCAGATTTCCCAGATCTGACACAAATAGTGCATATTGTTGGAAACACATGATTCAGAGCATAATTGTAATTGGGTAATAATGCCAGTTCTGACACGAGCACATACACATTGAAAGGTGCAAAAGAGAAATTAGCATAGAGTTTTAGCCTTGAACTTATATTGCTACATGTAAATTGGTCTTAGGGAGAAAGATATGTGTGTATGTTTGTGTATATGTGAAATATGAGAATAAGCTCTTTCCACTAAATTATTCCATAAAATTAATTCCTGGCACAATTAAAAATGGGCCTAACCTAGTCACATCATCATCTGTCATCTGACCATGTCCAGGTACATTCTTATGAATCTGATAGAACTGTAATGAATAGGCTTTCCTTGATGGGAACTTAGTGATGTAAATCTGTTACACTGCCATATAATGCACTTAGAAACTGCATTATGTGGTAGGGGTGTGCACACTTTAATTTTTGTGTATCAGATTCAGAGAATTCTGTGGATTCGGTTGCCGAATCCATGAAAATAAGCCAGACATGGGGCAGCTGAAGCCTTAGCGAGTGCAGATCAGATCACCGCAGCCATATCATTTCGGCTAGTGGGGGCTAATAGAGACCAATGGGGCTGAGGTGGAGGCCGTGGCATGTGGGCAAGGCAACATTGCAAATCAAGAGAGCTGCTGCTTCTCCTTTGCTTTCTTTCCCAGCAGACTCCTCCATCCTTTCCCAAAGGCCCCCCTGCTGCCCCCACCACACCTGCTTGAGGCAAAGGGAACTTGCTTTCCCAGCAGTACTTTGTGTGGCACAAGCATTGAAAGAGCCTTGTGCCCCCTCCCAGGGCTTGATGGGAGTTGAATTTTTCTCTATTTCTTTCTCATCCAATCCAAGGCCTGGTTGACTGTGTCCATTCTCCTCCCCTCTTGTGGTGTGAGCTTGGGACTTTAAATCCCAGAACCCCCATTTGTGGTTTTTTTTAAATGCTATGGTAAAAACTATAAAGAATAGTGGATTGGTTAAACATTCTGAAACTTGACAGGCTTGCAAGAGTAAATGTGACCTACAAGTGATAGGTCTAAAAATGATGGAGAAATTAGCCTCTAAAATTTCCCCATCGGCATCAAAGGACCAAATCTTTCTGGGATGAAACAGAAACCCCTAAAATGGAACAGGGGGGCAACCTAAAACTGAGCACCAAAAATGGCACAGTTTTTTGCCAAATTACAGACCCCTATTATGTGTCAGTGTAGATTGGACCTTATTGTGTGATGCTGAAGCCTAAAAGAATAGGATATGGGCAGAATAGTAAGCCTATGCACTTTACCAATGAAAAGTGGAAAACATGGTCAAGCAACTCTAGATGTAAATATGGCAAAAGATATTAAGAGTTAAGATTGTACAGACTAGGAAATGCTGTTTGCTTCTTCCTGAATCTACAGGAAAGGATAAGATCCTGCCTTTCCTCCCCTCTCCCCCTACTAAATCAATCTGAGATCAATTTGCAGCCATTGAAGGAAGCTTACAACAAATAGTGAGTTAGGAGGAGAAACATTAGGACGTTTAAAAAGCAGCTGAACATCAAAATGACTCAGGATCAATTGAGACTGTTCCTTCACAATAGGACAGTTGAAGAGTATAGAGGACTAATTCTTTTACGCTTTCATTTTTTGGATGTCCCATAGAGTACCATTTGATTGCTTCAGAAAGTCATTATTTAGCAGCAGTCAGGGGTAGGTAAGGCATGGGGTCTGCATACGATTCTCCAAATCTCTGCCACCCCCCAAATCTGACTACAACTATCTTCAATCTTTCCTTTCTTTGCTAGAATAACTTCACCTTTATAATTATTCATACAGAGGAAAGTACACTGGAGACATCTGTTTGAAACATTTTCTACACATCATTGGGTGCTGCAACAACAGTTATTAATAAGCTCACCTAAACCTTTTTTTAAGTGTTAACATCTCCAATAATGGCCCATTTGCTATGCACACAGTGCCATCCAGGCTCAGTAGAAAACAGTCATGGTGAAATTGGGCACATCAACAAACCATTTCAATATGTGTAATTTCACTGCATTTTCACAATGTGTTCATGGTAACTTTTCCTCTTATAACATTCCTTTCACATTTGGAATGTATCAGCAATGGATAATTGACCAAAGCTGGATGAGAAGAAAATAAAGGGACAGCATGTGTACACTTAATGCTCCCTAGACATGGATTTTGTCCATATTATTTAATTTAAATCAGCTTCATGCCATATACACTTGTTTCGGAGGAATTAATCCAAAGATGTTTTTACACAGTGATACCCTAGTTGCACACATATATCACAACCTTGTGGGCATGCATAATAATTTTCTATCCACTTGTGGCAATATTTCGCCTATTAATTAACCTCAACAAGACATGTTATGCTGATACCAACAGTACAATTAATAACAACACAATTTCTTATAGTGAGATAATATCCTTCTTGATAACACACTCTGTGATAAAGCAGGGAGTGAATCTATTTCAGCCAATGCTGGCTTTTGGTATGAGCACAGCAAAGTTTAGAACTTGACATGCCCAGTCAAATAAAATCAATGTTGCTTAGATTTAGTAAGTGCTGAGAGTAATCTACATCATATATTTCAGATAATACATCTGTAAGATCTAGACAGGAAGTAATTCAGGAATATAATAAAGATACAGCTAATCTTTTCTGTCCTTGTTCAGCAGATATCTTTACAAGCCAGGTTTTGAATAAGTAGTTGAAATGTGAAACCATTATGTTGCTACCATCTAATAAGTACCTACCTACCTATTTTAAAAGGACAATTGTAGCCCATTGGTAAGTCAGGTATACCGTAATTTCTGACAACTCCATGAAAGACTGGGAAAGTCCTCCAGCCAGAAACTCTAGAGATCTGCTACCAATTAGAATACACAACACTAACTAAAACAGACTACTGTTCTGACTCAGAATAAAACAGCTCCCTGTGAAGCATGTGGTAATCTGATTTTATCTTAGCTGAGATTCTATATCAAGGAGACAGATTATAACTTTACACTCACTGTGTTATGCAACAGCACCTTGTTTGTGAAATGCAATGCAAGAAGTGCATGTATATCTGGAGTTCCGATTGTTTGCCGATTTGTTGTAAATTGCCCTGAGTCCCTACAGGGAGATAGGGTGTTATATAAATAAAGTTTTAATAATAACAATAATAATAAAAATTCCTGTATTTGAACTTTAGAGAAGGGTATTTAGAATTCTAAATTGCTCTCACGCTTCACCAGAATACAGACCCACAGGTTGGGAACAACTGCTCTATATGCTGGACTACAACTCCTGTATTCCTTATCATTAGACAACACGAGTAGAATTGATGAGAGTTGCGATACAGTAACATCTAGAAGGCTGCAGTTTGTTCTGTTTAGTCAGGATAGTGGGGTTTAAATGTAGATACAAGGTTGGTGGATATGATGTCTGATCTTAAAACGTCCTTTAACCTTTTCCCAACCTCAGAGCCACAAGTCTTCTTGGGTTGCAATTCCCATATTCCACAGTCAGCATGGTGGAAAATCAAAATTAAGTGGGAGTTTTCATTCAATAACATTTGGGCACCCAAATGGGATAAAAACTAAAGACAGCTGACCACTATGTAAACAATTAGAATTGGCTCTCTGTATCAATTAATTCTTCATCTATGGATTCGATGCCCCTTTCAAGTAATCCATAAATCTGATGTGGCCCTCAATGAAAATGAATTTGACACTCCTGCTCTAGAGGTTGTGGATTTTACTTCCATAAACCCTAGCAGGGTCAATAGGGTTTAAAAGAGCTATAGTACACACCTTTTAGAGGACACCAGATTGTGTTCCTCCTGCTCTGCCTTATCAATTCAAAACATGGTTTCCTCCTTTACCATCACATATACAGTATTTTATTTCCTCCCAAATTTCTAATAGATCAGAAACTATGTCTGAAATCCTGTAATCTAGTGTTGGCTCAGTTGCTAAATTCACATTCAGAAAAATACTTTTCTGTTGTTCTGTGGAAGTTTTTTTTAAAAAAATCCTTTTCATTTTCCATGCATAAATGATAAAGGAAATTAAGTTTTGTAAATGTTATGTATGCCAAGAAGATGGGAAGACACAATGGAAATGAATACAAATAAGACATCTCTCAGCAAGATCTGGACCACAAGTGTGAAAAACACTGGGTAGCTCATTAGCACAGAAATAAACAGCCGTATCTGCCTAAGGAGGTAATGGCTCTTCCTAAATGCTCTTAAAATTCAAACACAAATGTCAAAACAATGTCTCTCAAAGAAGCTGTCTACCATCTGAGAATTATTCATATACATTTTACAAAATACCCCTTGGGGGAAAGTGTCTAAATTTTTTACTGTTATAAAAACATGAAGCTATCTATAGGGATTAGAATGTGTGGTATTGTGGGGGGGGGGAGTGAAAGAAGGAGCAGTATATCTTGGTGCCTATGAGCTAAGCACCCAAATCCTATATGACTTATGGTACATGACATTACATATACCTAGCTACGTAACAAAGGTTATAAGAAAATCCTTTACTGAATTGCAAAAGTGCATAATGGGATGCAGCAAATAGTCTGATGCAACTTGGACCTGATCTACTTTGGGTACTTTGATAGTTGTGTTATGTAATAACCTAACAACAGCCCTCTATTGACTATGAACATTATGAAATTGTACAGTTCTAAATTTCACAGACATAAGTCCACTAACAAAGACATAAACCCCTACAGAATTGTGGTGAAACTTTTCCAAAAAACATAGTGAACCCAATAAATAAGCAATTTAAAGATACAAACTTGGCAGTACATCATATCATGAAATGATAGTGATGATTATTTATATTCCTCCTTTTCCACTTGAATTGTGGTTGTTTATCCATTTAAAAACTTAAATTAATAGCATACAAACAATATTTAAAATGACTTAAATGATTAACTGTATTAAAATCATATAATTATAGAAAAATCTTAAAAGTTTAAGAAATTCACTGTTGCAACAAAGATGTATGCCAAATTTTGCCACCCCGTTTTTTTCTTAGAAAATTTGGGATGCCATTTTGTCAGAGGACAGATGGTTTTCATCTCCTTCTCATCCATGTTGTCTGCTAATGGACTTAAGTTTGATGTGCCATTATTTATATCAGGCCTATATTATTGACCTAGATGATTAGACTCAAATCTGTTTCAATACTCAATAATAAATTTGAGGGGGGGGGGGAGAGAGCAAATAATTTCTAAAGTGTTTCTTAAAATATCGTAATTTATTCTATAATAGCTATAATGAAGTAACAAATTGTTGTTACTGTTTTGTTTAAGTAATTGTGCCAATGGGGAAACTTCAGGGCTCCTTTCTTTCTCATTGTTAGAGCTATCATGATGAAACTTGCTACAATTGTAGAACAAATTTACCACTGCGCCCTCCTTCCCTCGGGCCAAGTATCAGAACATCCACTGATTTTTGGGGAATTTTAAAAAGTTTTTACAAACAACATTTTTAAAAAACACAAGAGCTAGCCCCTTAAATTTGTCTACAATGACACAAGACCAGGGCATCATTCCCCTCAAGTTTCAGAAAGATTCACACATTACTGATTTTTGGGGAATTTTTCATGTTTTGACAAAAACCTATATATGTGTGTGTGTGTGTGTGTCACAACAGCTATCCCCTTGAATTTCTTTATAGGACACACAAAATACCATAGAACTTCAATTTAAGGATTTTCATCTCAGTCCAGCACAGATTTATTATCAGTCCTTTTGCAGATTCAATAATTTATTGGAATTCTAAACTGAGTGGCTGGCTGCTGCTACGGACGGACAATAGCTCTCTGCTACCTCATTGGGGCTTTCTGATGTGAGCAGAATTCTGAGAAATGTAGTTTAGGGCCTTTGAATTCTCTGCCATAGGGTTCCTGCCTTCCCAAACTACATTTCCCAGAATTCTGTTCACATCAAAAGAAAGGGGCTGCCAGTTTCTTCTTTTTTTGCACTTAAATACACAGCTTTATTTTCTCCATCCGAAGCTTACCTTCTTTCCGGAGGGCATGCAAAACATTTCTTTTTCGGCAAGCATTCGGATCGTGCTGATTAGGTTTTTGTGTTTAATTGTATAATTGTATTTTATGTATTTTGTTCCTTGGATATTTGTAAACCGCTCCAAGCTTTCGGGGAGTGGTGGTATACAAGTCGAAATAATAAATAAATAAATAAATAGTAATGAATTGCAACTATTTACTTATTTGAGAAAAAAACCAAGGGTGATTCTGTGATACTATCTGGGAAAATGTTATGCCTCCTATGATCCCAATCATTGTGGAATAACACCTTCCCTATAATCACTGGTTTCGTGAAGGATAAGGGCTAGCAATGGTTATTAGTAATATGACTATGCATTTATTCATCAACTGAGGCAGTACATTTTAAGACAGAAGTTAATGGGGAATATGATAAGAACTACGATTGCCCTCATGTCTTGCTTGGCATTGCTTGGCTCTCAGGAGAACTGAAGGCTGAACGAAATGGGCCTTCTCCAACACACCTCTTCGGGATGGGGGGGGGGGAGCATCCATTCTATAAATAATATATTGATATGCTGAAAGTATTTACATAGATCCATATGGATATTGAAATACTCTTGACTGGCTTGCTTTGTACTTTATAAAGTATTCCACATATGTGTCACTATACAGAAGACACCTGTTTCCTCTCTTGTATTACTTCTCTGTATTTATTGCACTTATTTCAGTACTCTGGATTATAGCCTACTGAATGAACTCCTGGTTTAGTACAATCTGCTTCAGGCAGAACTCTTTAAGATAGGCTCTGTTCTCTCCTTTGTTGAAATAGGTGGACCCAATCATCTTTATAGCATAGTAGTATGTCTCCTAACCTGTAGGGGAAACCCTTAAATGCTTCCTGTTTCTAAAAGATGCCATTTTGCAACTTTATTGGCTACACTCATTAATAGCTTTCCAGTGGCTTGGAAACATCTAACAATCTGAGTGTAGCTATGAAAATCTTTTGAATTCTGGAAATGATGTCTTAAGTCATAAGTCTATCAGTGATAAAGCATCCATGAATATTTGGGAACCCCATAGGAAATTGTTAATACCCAGTACCCATGATCAGTTGGAAGATGTACACTTTTCACTTTGACAGATACCTATTTGGACTGTAGTATATCAGCCAAACCATGATACATTTCTATCATCTTTGAAAAGTCAACAGGAAATTGCCATGTCTGTGAGTATAAACTTTTGACAACCTTTGAATAACATCCATTTCAATGCAAATAGTTTGACTTTTTTTGTTTAGAACTAGGCTGACATGATCCAACAAGGGAAAAAAAAGTCTCAAGGTAAGGAGGAGGGGATGGAACAATTGCATTTTTCTAAGATTCCTTTTTCATTTGTTAAAATGACAGCAAATCATTGTATCTGAGAGAAGTGTTCACACACAAATCCATACTAATATGCCAAAGGTCATCCCTGGAAACAAAATAATAAATTAGTTTGAAAATGTAATATATATTGCATTCTTCTTTTATATAAAAATCTGTAGTAATGATCTTCTGCAATGAATATGATAAATTTGGTATTCAGAGAACAATATGTGCCTGAAAATCCCAGTGCAAATTATGAAAAATCCCATGAGATGCAACAAAGCAGTTGATAAATTAACTTATAAATGATCCCATACTAGCTGGCTCTTGAACCAAGCACAACTAAACGGGATTTTTAGAATTGTAATAATACTCTTAAATTAGAAAAGGTATAGCACATGTAGACATGGTATAGCAAGCCCTTGCTATCTGCTGAGGTTTGGAACTAGGACAACCTGTGAATCTCAAAATCCATGGAAGTTCAAGTCTCATTATATAAAATGGCAAAATCAAAGTTTGCTTTTGAGTTTTTTTTAAAGAAAAGAAAACATGTTCAAGCAATGGATGTTTGAATGCATGAATCCCTTGCCAAAACTATGATTATGGACGAAATTAATTATGTTTATCCATGTCCCCCCACACCCAAAAAAAACCAGGACTGGTAAGGAATTTGAGAATCTATAGATAAAATGTCTATAGAAACAGTATGTGAAGGAAATTATAAACCTCCATAAGTGTTATTCCTTTGTGCCTTTCCCTCCTCTATGCCTCCTTTAACATTTTTAAAGATAAGCAATTGCTTGGACTTTTTTGTCTAATGCATTAAAGCCATTCATTTTCCCCCTCTTTTAGTCAAATATTTGGGGTTTAAAAAGTTAGAAACAGTGCTGCTGTTTTACAGAATAACATAGCAGGCAGGATTTTCCCCGGGTACTGGTTGTGGGGGGTCGGGAGCAGGCGAGGGTTTTGCCCTCCTTTCTGCTAGAGATCCCTGTGTACAACTAGTGGGCCACTGTGTGACACAGAATGCTGGACTAGATGGGCTGAGGCCCGATTCAGCATGGCTCTTCTTATGTTCTTATGTTCTTATAGTGTTGGAAATATTTGGAAATATTTGAAAAATGTTCAAAAATATGTTTTTGTAGCATTGAGGACCTCTGATGAGAAGTATTTCTGAACTGAGAATAATCTTCACAGTTTATTCTGTGCAAAGTTTACACATGGGTGTTTTGTGCAAAACCCTGTATATTTCTATGCATGAAATAGCCCTTTCTGTGTGAAAAATAATATTTCAACACAGGAATATTAATTCCTGCATAGAAAATTCTGGGTTATTTTATCCAAATCAATCCTGTATGAATTTTATGCAGAAATTACAATTTATTTACAGAAAACAGGGCTTTTTTGCACTGCAATTGTATTTTCCAGCATGGGATGAGTCCTTCTTGAATCTTCGTTCATGAAGGAAAAGCCAAGATCTGTATTTTCCACACACACACCAAGCTGCTTCCTTCTCAGAAAATGTTGGTTTCTATGTAAATCAATCTTGTGGGATTTGTTGTTTTGCAGAGTAATCCAAAACTGTGTATAGCCTTTGAAAATTATGGACCTCTTCACATGGCCCTTTCAGGCCAGGCCAGGCTGTTGCAACAGCAATTACGGGTGAAAAGGAAGGTACAAGGGGCAGCTCATGGCACCCTGTTTGCCCTCCCTCCTCTCCTCATCACATGGAGGGGACAGGAGAGAGAGAGAGTTTTAGCAACCTTTCCCTCCCTCCATCAAATGGCAGAAAGGGTGACAACATGTGTCACCCCATACACACGCACAGGTTCAAATATTTATGAATTAAAAATAAGATGCATTTATTACAGGATAGGCATCGTAATACATGGGTGCAACCCCCTCATGATACACATTAACATGGAGAGCAAAAATGCTATAAAGTGTATGAGAAAAGGCAAACAAACAATACAAAGAGGAACATATGGAGGGAAGCAAATGCATAATAATCCCATACCAAAATCAGGCCAAAGTTCCAATGATACATGTAGTGTTCACCAAAGTCTCGTACAATTCTACATTGAGAGTGGGGGTGCGAAATACCCAACTGGAGCCAGTGAAGACGCTTGGAAGAGCCGCAACAGAATATATTTGCGGGGCCTCGATCTGTTTCGCCTTGGAGCCTTCTCAAGCGGCAATACATATAATGCAAATGCAGCGTCACAGGAGCACTGCACTCTCTGGGTCAGCAGGAGTTATGGTGCAACTGGATCACTCTTCCACAGTATAATCATGGTAGGTGTGCCGCCCTCCCCACGCATGTGCTGGCAGTGTAAGGTTCTGTTGTTTTGTATTATTATTGTATTATTGCTTTGCATATAGGATTCTCCTGTGATGCTGCATTTGCATTATATGTATTGCCGCTTGAGAAAGCTCCAAGGCGAAACAGATCGAGGCCCCGCAAATATATTCTGTTGCGGCTCTTCCAAGCGTCTTCACTGGCTCCAGTTGGGTATTTTGCACCCCCACTCTCAATGTGGAATTGTACGAGACTTTGGTGAACACTACATGTATCATTGGAACTTTGGCCTGATTTTGGTATGGGATTATTATGCATTTGCTTCCCTCCATATGTTCCTCTTTGTATTGTTTGTTTGCCTTTTCTCATACACTTTATAGCATTTTTGCTCTCCATGTTAATGTGTATCATGAGGGGGTTGCACCCATGTATTACGATGCCTATCCTGTAATAAATGCATCTTATTTTTAATTCATAAATATTTGAACCTGTGTGTTTGTATAGTTGTTCTCTGCCCAGCACCATTCTCTTGTTGCTTAACATGTGTCACCCCATCACCCTTTGTGCCATAATGCAACAAGCCAAACTACACTTTCCTCCAAGGAATGTGGGTTGGGTCTGCCGCGTGTCATGTGATGGCACACAGCAGGCCCTGCCTTGCCATATATAAAAGTGGCAAAACAAGGCAGAAGTGCCTTGTGTGAAGAGGTCCTATGTGGTTTTCAAAAGCTTTCTCATTGTAGAAAGAAAATTGCTGAAATTACTTGTTAGTGCTTTGTGGGATAAACAGAAAGGATAATTACAGAATGATAATTCCTTTAAAATATGAAATCATCTGGACAGTGCTCTTACACATTTTGGTCAAGTTATCTCAAAATTTAGAAGTTCTTTTTATATAGATAGAGGTAGTTAGATAGATAGTAAGTACTTACTGTTGCTTCAAGGACTCCCAAAGTAGGTAGTTAAGGTTGCAGTTACTTATAAAAAGTAACAATTTGCTTTAACATTTCAATAGATTCCTTTTAGTTGATTCGTTAAAACATCTACTTATAAGACTGCTACAAGCTAGTGGCCTGTAGAACAAAACATATCTTCCTCCTATCCACATCTACAATAAAACATGTAGCAACATCCTAAACGACATTTATTTATTTATTTGTCACGTTTCTATACCGCCCCTCTCAGCCCGAAGGCGACTCAGGATGGTTTACACAGGCAGTCTCTGCCCCCAATACAACACAAGCAACAAGGCCAAAAAAACCTCCCCAAAGCATGAACTAGCATGTAGGTCATATGATATAATCCTGCCATTTTGAAAGGTAGCAGATATTCCTAAATCATTTGGAAAGATGCTGTTGTTAGAGCTAACACTTTCCTATTATGGTTAGAATATATTCGTAGCAAATGTTCATTGTTTAGTAAATACAGAGTGCCTGATTAAATTACTAGCATCTCTCTTTTATTTTTTTTTAAAGAGTCAAGTACTCGGTGGTGATCATGACTGAGACAATGTTCAAGTTTTTTGTGAGCTACTCACACTCCAAGTGAACAATACTAGACTAGAAGGAGACATAGTTAGACTTATATGGCTTTCTGATTAGTTTACTAAGTCTAGCCTAGCTCTGGATTTGCCCACCTTTCTAGAGTAAATTTCATCTCCCAAAATTGAAGCAAAGTCCTAACGTTAAATAAGATGATACGTTAGAAACCATCCTTTTAGAAGCACATCTTTTTTTCCTCTCTTACAAGTGATGAATCTGCTTTTCATGTGGTCCTGAGAGGAACTGGTAATTTGTCATGATCATTCAGATATACGCTACAATTCCTCTCTTGAATTCCTTCTAATTTTTGAAGAAGTTAATCAAATGAATCTGCCTGGCTCAACAAATTGAAAATATTATAAGTTAAGAATATAAAAATTAATGATGAAACATTTTGAGTGTGTGTGGGGGGAAAAGCTTTAAAAATGCATCTTCTCTAATTTTGAGCCATTATTGTGCATAATCACAACCCACTTATGTGATTGTAGGCACTCTCTAAAAATCATGCACAGCATTTAACAAGTGGCCTGATCTAGACATATGCAATTATTAAAGGCCTGGGAGGGAAAAGAACGTTGCCTCTAACTCTGCAGAAGTGAGACAAAGGAAAGATGTAAGTGACAGAAGCTTTAAAAAGTGTTGAGATAAAATAGAATACATGCAAATTCAGGGTGGAAAGAAACCTGTGACTCTCTAGTTTATCACTTTTAATTTATAACAGTCGCTTGCTAGAAGACCTCCAAAGGGAATGTAAAAGCAGATGGGACAAATTAAAGACAGAACAGAAATTGATTGCTGCAGTATAAAAATGATGTCCACAATGGAATTAAGTCATTTCATTTGTAGCAATGTGTGTCAATGCACAAAATATAATATATATTTACAGCTATTTATGTAAATGTGTATATATCTCAAAGTATTTGATATAGGGCCGCTTTATTGTAGAGAATGTCCAGCACATTAAGACCTCTCTGTGTGTATTAGGCATGAGAAAAAAGTTATGAAAATTAAAAGATTCGTAAGAAATTCGTAAGAAATGCTACTTTTGAGTATTTCTGCATCTGGAACGCCAACCAGGAAGTGGACTTTCTTTATAGAACTTCGGGGGCCAGGATTTTCTTAAGTATCGTTATTAGGTCGTAAGGGGGGTGGGCACCCTCCTTCTCTCTCACCACCCTCCCGCCTCCCTTGCCAATAAGTATTATGGCAAGGCAAGCCCTAAACTCGCTCCTTCTTACGGCTGGAAGCCTGGAAAAATGTAAACAGAGAGGTTTACTCAGAAGTAAATCTGCAAAGGAAGTAAACAGAGAGGTTTACTCATGAGTAAATCTGCAAAGGAGGGCACTTTGGATGAAGTGCCCTCCTTTGTGGATTTACTTCTGAGTAAACCTCTCTGTTTACATTTTTCCAGGCTTCCCTGCCCCTCCTGCCTGCCAGGATCTAAAGCATCAAAGAGTATTGGGGTAGTATACCTACATTCCATGCACATGCAATAATACAGCAGTAATAACATTGGGTATAAGAAGAGGTAAAATTCAAACCGAAGTTTTCTGACTGTGGTCCCTCCTCAAGCGGTGCAAACTGCAAACAGGAGGCAGCCTCTCCCAGGAAAAGCCAAAAGCCCGGGCACAGCGTTTGCTTGCTGCAGAATCCCGGGCTCATAGAGAAGAGCCTGTTTGCACCGCTTGAGGAGGGACCAGTCAGAATACTTCGGTTTGAATTTTACCTCTTCTTATACCCATTGCTATTACTGCTGTATTATTGCATGTGCATGGAATGTAGGTATATGACCAGTTGGATTACTTATAATATTTAGGCACTTACTCTATAAGTTAGCATTCATTCTATTATACATTAGGTTGGTTTCTCACAGAATCTAAAGCGTGCCAAGCCTTGATGCGCTTTAGATCCTGGCAGGGCAGGAGGAGTGGACCTCCCTGCCCCTTCTGCCTGCCAGGATCTAAAGCCTTGAAGAGGCTTCATGACGGGCCAACTTCAGCCCTCCAGGTGTTTTGGACTTCAACTCCCACCATTCCTCACAGCCTCAGGCCTCTTCCTTTTCCTCTCAGCCTGGGCAAACTTGGGCCCTCGCTCCCTCAGGATCGGGGTGAGAGAGAGGCAGCGAGGAGTGAGGGGGCTCCTCCTCCTTTTTTTGCTGCTTCCAAGAATAGAATACCCCCCTCCCTCCCTCCTTCCCTCCCTCCTTCCTATTTGGAGAGTCCCATCTAGAATTCAGTGTGATTTATTCAAGTTTTGGCCTACAACTCCCAGAAATCCCAGCCAATTTACCAGCTGTTAGGATTTCTGGGAGTTGTAGGCCAAAACCATCTGGAATGCGCATGCACTGGCATACGAACTACTAACGGATTTCGTTAGTAATTACGTTACATTTTAGAAATTTTTGGAAATTTTTTTGTAAGTCTTTCTATTACTAATAAAAAAATCCCCCCCCCCCCATTATATTTTTGATTTCCTATTTTTGGGTTCTAAACCATGCCTAGTGTGTATAGTCTCCTCCCGGGGAGATACACAGAATTACATTTAAAAATATACATAAAACAACAAATATATTCTAACTAAATATTAGGAAGAACTTCCTGATGGTAAGAGCTGTTCAGTAGTGAATAATACACCTTGAAGAGTGGTGGACTCTTCTTTTTTGAATGTTTTGAAACAGAGTTTGGATAGTCCTTGTGGTCTCTTCCAGCTTTATGATTAGAAGAGACCGCTCTAATTATCAGTATGCATAGTAGGGTTTGGGAGATGGGACATTATCGTGTTCTTTTCAGGCATTCATTGAACATGGTATGGAAATAATATATAAGTGAAGTTGAAATGGCATTCAAACATCCTCTATAGCAGTGTTTCCCAACCGATGTGCCGCGGCACACTGGTGTGCCGTGGGCAATCGTCAGGTGTACCGTGGGAAATTGTTTTCTAGCTTCATTCAAGAGAGGTTACTGAGGGAAGGAAAGCGGGGACATCGGGGAAGTGGGGAAGCGTCCTCTCTCTGGGTCTCTTTCTCTGTCCAGGGTTGGCTGGACAGCCTCCAGTGGCTGAGTTCCGAGGGCCAAGGCGAGGGGGGAAAGTGGCATGGCGACTTTGGGGGCCTCTGTGCAGAGCTTGCGGTGGGGGGCATGTCCATGTCTCTCCCATGCGCTCTCTCTCACGCGCTCCGGAGCGCCTTTTCCACTGAGCTCCACACACCTCGCCTCCTTTTCTTCCTTCTCCTCTTCCTCCCTCACCCTCGACAAAGTTCCATCCGGTGGAGGGGCGCGGGGATGGCGGAGCAAAGGAGAGACAGGGCTGCCAGAGCAGCAGGGGAGAGGAGGCGAGCCCCTCCACCATCCAGGGACAGAGACCCACAGCTGGCCAGGTGCCTTGGCCAGGGGGTGGGAGGGGTGGGATGTCCCCGCGGACGTTAGGCTGAGTGGGCGCTGTGGACACTTTGCGGGGATGGGGTACTGCCCGGGTGCCTTCAAGAAGGGAGGCAGCCTGGCAAGAGGGGGCAACCCTGCCTCCTCTGGAGGCACCCCCGATGTCCCTTCTTCTGTCCTTCTTCCTTCCGGTTGCAGCGCTCTCCCTTTCTCTCCCTCCCTACCTCAAATGCTGGGGCTCACTTGCTTGGGAGTTGGGGGGACCTCACGGCCACCAATCAATGTCTTCACTCGTGACCTCTGAGGTTGCTTGCCATGGATGTGGGCAAGGCGTCTGCAAAGAGTGCTTCCAGAGCATGGCCATGCAGCCCGAGGGACTGACAATCATGTCAATTGGAGTTCCTCCTTGGAAAAATATGCTTATAACTTGACTCGCGGGTTGGTTGCATTGAAACAGTGCACCTGATTTCTAGGAGGATGTGTTCAGGAACAGGGTGGCTTTATTGATGGAAATTTTACAGCTGAGCTAAGAATCAGTGGAAAAACGTGGTATTGCACTGACTCATTGCAGGGGAGTGCCCTCCTCAGAAAGGTTTTTATAGGCATACAGGTTCTGCAGGAGAAAATGTGTATTTGTTTGAATTGTACAGACATAGCTGCTGTGTTTTTGGCCGGTGTTTCTCTTGCAGTCCAGTGTTGCGGCAAATACATTTTGTCTGAGTGTATGAATACATTTGAAAACATATTAACTATATGTGTTGCTGTGTTGGAGTGTAATTTTGTGTCATTTTGGTTGGTGGTGTGCCCCAGGATTTTGTAGATGTAGGAAATGTGAGTGGCTCAAAAAAGGTTGAAAAACACTGCTCTACAGGACATGTTGTGAAAGTCTAATTTATACTCTCAAGTAAGTAATGACAATATATACATTTAAGTCAGACTTTAAAATGCCAGTAACAGACTATGAAACATAGGGTTGCAGCAATAACCATCATGTATATATCTCTGTTAACCTCAACTTGACACATCCAGCTTTCCTTAGCATATAGACTGACTACAATAAAATATGGAGCTGGGAACACACAATTTCAGTCACTTGCTACTCTGTGATTGCAATAGTCAATGCTTTATAATACGTATACTGAGCTGGGAAGAATAATAGAGGGTCAAGTAGGTTCATGTTGCCCAAATAAAAGCTTTCAAAATTGAAGCTGCAGTCAATACATTCCCACCATATTAATAGAAATAGAGAAATATTAGGCACAACTATTTTTGAAATAAAAATACAGGTGCCAGTATATTAAATCTCACTTTGTAACTGGCTATTTTATCACTAAAGTGGACCTACCATGTTTTGTTGTCAACCTTATTAGCAGTTAAGAGGCCAATCTTGGCTTTTCTTTTGTATAGCAAACAATGTTGTTTTGTTTGGACTGCTTAAGTCTCTCGGCATCAGTTTGTGAGGCTACAGCTCAAATGCCACATGAAAATCACTTTTTCATTAAATGAAGCATCTGGTCAAGACAAAACAAAGCTTTAAAACAAAACTGCAACAATATTGATCATGGATCTGTCTTGCTCTTGACCCTATGGGTTTTTTATGATGACATAAATAGCATCCAGTCTTTCAGCTTATTGTGGTATTGTAATGTGGGTATCAAACTACAGCACTCTTACAGTTTATGTCAAAACATACATGCTCTCCATAGTTCTCCAGAGGTTTGTTTGTACAGAACTGAGATTTCAAGATAGTTTTTACTTTTGAAATTGTAGATAGGTGAACAAATAGTTTGGATGTCACCTGCTTGTTTACCTTTATTGATACTCAGGTGTATTAGGATGTTTCACAGTTGCTAGCTTGATCACTTTGGATGCTAATTGGACAAACAAAAATCCCGATGATTATTACACATATGATGTCAAGCATTTTATAACACTTCCATTCTTTTATCTATCACCAGTAACATTTTATTGGTTTCTGACCTATCAGTCTGTGATGACTATGTCTGAAGCTACTGTGTTGGCTATACCGTGTCCTACCATGCTGCTGCCCCAGTTCACCCACAGAGCCCCACCAGAAGTCATTCTACGTCATCTGATGGGTGGCATGGGGCTCCATGAGTGAACTGGGTCAGAAGCATCCTAGAGTGTTTATTTTTTGATGTGTGATGAGGTCGTAAATCCCTAATACATAGAGTATATTAATAAATATGACTTCAAAGTAAGCAAAGTAAAAGAAGCCACAATGACAATCTTACATCAAGGGAAAAGCTACAGCGTCTGTAATTTTTTACACTACAGCCAAAGCTGCAGTGAAAATTTCAGATTAGCAGTCACTGTCCATTTGAGGCAATTTGAAATCAGCGTAGAAGGAAGAGGTTTCAGTGTATGGCTGATTATTATATTCGAGACCCTGGAACTGGTTCAAGGCCCAGATGCTGCTAACACAAACCACAGATGCTGGCCTCGAACCATTTCCAGGATCCCCAGTAACTGTGGCTTGACAGCACGGGAGAATTTTTTTTTTCAACTGACCTACCAGAATGGCATGTGTGGATTGTGCAAGCCCTGCAGATCTCTGCATAGCAATTCATATTTTGTCGTCAATTTCACCATACAATGCGGAGAATTGGTAGGTTACATACCTGTGACCATCTTTCTTCGAGTGAAGCTCTGTGAATCCACACTTATGAAGTTTGCGCGCCAGCGCGGGCTTCCAACGGAAACTTTCCCAGTTTGAAAAGTTTTGGCGGTAGCTCCGCCCAGCCGGCCCGGAGGGCATAAAAGGCGCCTCCATGCGCGCCCACCCCATTCCTACGCCACGTAAGCAACTAGGAGGGGATGGTTTGATATAGAGGGGACGGCCGGGCGGGTCGTGTGGATTCACAGAGCTTCACTCGAAGAAAGATGGTCACAGGTATGTAACCTACCATTCTTCTTCGAGAGCTCTGTGAATGCACACTTATGAAGACTTACCGAGCTAAGGTAAGGGAAGGTGGGAACAAACCAGCCAATTTTTGAAAACCAAACAGGTTTATTGCAACCAGCAATCTTAATAAATAACAGTTCAACAATATAATAAATAAGAGTGGAAGGCATGCTCCCACTTGTAAACATGGTGCAACAAGCACCATTCATGCCAGGCACACAGGCCTCACAGTATAAGTGCAACAAGCACCATTCATGTCAGGCACGCAGGCCTCATGGCAGTAAGTGCAACGGGCACTATTTGTGGTAGGCACACCGGCCTCACAGCAGTAGTGCAACAAGCACCATTCATGTCAGGCACGCAGGCCTCACAGCATAAGTGCACAACAGGTGCAACCTAGCAACTAGGGGTTCTAGGTAAGCGCGCTTAACCGACAGACTGTGACCCCGGGAACCGGGGCACGGTGAACACTTAAACGGTTATAATGGCAGCACGGCTCGGTCGACCTTAAACTGTCGACCGACCCGTATGGGGAGGGGAGAGACAGGGTTACCCTGGGGTTCTAGCCCTGAAGGTCCTTCGGGGTGAGGACTGCTCTACCAAACGCTGCCTCCCTTCTAAATAGGGTGTCTACCCGGTAATGGGATGTGAAAGTGGAGGGATTGGCCCAGATGGCCGCCCTACAAATCTGGTCCAAGGGGACTCCTTGGAGAAAAGCTGTTGATGTGGCCACAGCTCTGGTGGAGCGGCCTTTGACCTTAGGGGGGCACGGTTGATGCGCTACCTGATAGCAGAGTTCAACCAGGAAGCCACCCAGTTCGAGAGTCTTTGGGACGACACCGGCAAGCCCAGCTTGTCGGTGGCGTAGGAGACGAAAAGTTTGGTCGACCGACGATAGTCCGCCGACCTGTTTTTGTACACCCAGAGGGCCCGTCGAACGTCGAGGGCTCTGAGTGTCGACTCAGTGTCTCCCGAGTTGGAGGACGTCAAGTCTGGGAGAACAATGTCCGTGTTCAGGTGGAACGGGGATACCACCTTAGGTAGGAAGGTGATGTCCGTCCGTAAAATGGCCCTGTCCGGCAGGAACAGTAGATAGGGCTCGTCTACACGGAGCGCCGCCAGCTCGGAGGGTCGACGCGCTGAAGCAATGGCGACCAGGAACGCCACCTTCCAGGAAAGAAGGCGTAGGTCGATGGATGACAGCGGCTCGAATGGAGGAGCCGCTAGGCAGGCCAGGACCAGGTCAAGGCTCCAGCCCGGCGTCGGTGGAAGCACCGGGGAAGGGTGTTGTTTACCCCTCTCAGGAACCTCTTGACCATCGGCAGCTGGAACAGCGAAGGGGCGCCCCTTTGCTGGTTCTGCCAGGTGAGGGCCGCTAGGTGAGTCTTCACCGAGGACATGGACAGCCCTCTGTCGACCAAACCGGCCAAGAAGTCAAGGACCGCCGGGATGGAGAGTGGGAAGACGACACTGGACCGGTCAGCCTGGAACTTGGCGAATCGGGCGATGCAAGCCGAGTACGCCTTTGTCGTCGCCGGTTTGTGGGCTGCTGCCAGGATCGCTGCTACTGCTGGTGAGACGCCCGGTGTCGGAAGATCCTCCATGCAGTCAAGTGGAGGGACGACAGGTCCGGGTGCAGGAGCAATCCGTTCTCCCGAGTCAACAGATCCGGTCGACGAGGGAGGGTCATGTAGTTGCCGTCGGCCAGGTGGAGAAGGGTCGGGAACCAGACCTGCCTCGGCCAGTAAGGGGCTATGAGGATGCAGTCGGTCCTCGATAGCTGGATCCTCTCGACGACTCGGAGGAGAAGCGGGAACGGCGGGAATAGGTAGAGGAACCCCGTCGCCCAGTCGAGCAGGAGTGCGTCCCCGAGGCATCCTCGGTGAGCATCCGGGGCAAGCCGGGCACCGAAAACCGGTAGTTGGTTGTTTACCGGCGATGCGAAGAGATCTGCGTCCGGGAAGCCCCATCGTTGGAAGACGCGGTGGAGCTCTTCCGGATGCAGCATCCATTCGTGGGACGACCAGCTGGTTCTGCTGAGAGAGTCCGCCTCCTGGTTGTCGACTCCCGGGAGATGGACAGCTCTGGGGGTCACTTGGTGACGTACACACCACTCCCACAGGCTCTGGGCCAAGGCCAGAAGCTTCCTGGAGCCTGTTCCGCCCTGCTTGTTGACGTAGTACATGGCCACTATGTTGTCTGTCCTGACCAGTACTACGTGTCCCCTGACTAGGGGGGTGAAGGCCCGAAGAGTCTTGGCTATGGCCAGGAGCTCGAGGTAGTTGATGTGGTGGAGTCTCTCCACCGCCGACCATTGGCCGTTGATCGACAAGTCGTTCATGTGGCCTCCCCAGGCCAGCATCGAAGCGTCGGTCGTCAGCGTGATGGACGGGGTCAGCGTGTGGAAAGGCACCCCTTTGCAGACGTTGGCTTCGGATGTCCACCACCGGAGGGAGTCCTTGACTGCCTTCGGGAGAGAGAGTTCTTCGAGTGGTGTTCTCTGACCGGATCGAAGTGGTCGAGAAACCAACGCTGTAGGGGTCTGAAGCGGAGCCTTGCCAGCGGAGTGACTGCCACCGTGGACGCCATGTGGCCCAGCGTGACCTGAATCTGCTTTGCCGTGATGCAGGGCCCCGTGCAGGTGTTCACCTCTCGTCGAAGCGCCTGGAATCTGACCTCTGGCAGATAGGCGAGCTGATCGACGGAGTCGAAAATCGTCCCGATGAACTTTATGGACTGGGACGGGGTGAGCTGGGATTTTTCCTCGTTGAGCCGTAGGCCTAACGACGAGAGTAATTGCAGTGCCGTCGAGACCTGTTGGTGTAGCAGGTCTGGAGACTGGGCCGCCAGCAGCCAGTCGTCCAGGTACGGGAAAATCCGGATTTTCTCCCTTCTCAAGTGCGCAGCCACGACCGACATGCACTTGGAGAATGTTCGGGGAGCCGTCCCGAGGCCGAAGGGAAGGACGTTGAATTGGTACGCCCTTCCTGCCACCTTGAAGCTGAGGAAGCGTCGATGGGCAGGCCTGATCGAGATGTGGAAGTATGCATCTCGAAGGTCTATCGAGGCGAAGTGGTCTCCTCTCCGGAGAAGCGGGAGAATGGACGACACTGACACCATCCTGAATTTCCTCGGCGAAACGTACGCGTTTAAGTCTCTGAGGTCCAGGATGGGTCGCAGGGAACCGTCTGGCTTCGGCACGGTGAAGTACCGTGAGAAGAATGCCCCTCTTTCCTTGATGCGCGGGAGCCGTGAAATCGCTCCCTTTTGAAGCAGGCTGTCGACCTCTTCCAGAATCACCGAAGATGGCTCCGTCTCGACGATGAACCCCGTTGGCGGGAGTTCGTCGAATTCCAAGGCATAGCCGTCTTCGACAATCCGGAGAACCCATGCATCTGAGGTGATGCGTCGCCAGGCAGTGATGTAACGAGCCAGGCGGTCTCCGAACGGCGGGTGAGCTGGTGGAGGTCGAGGGCTGGGAGGAGGCATGGTGGTGGCAGCGGTACCTAGCGATGAGGCGGTGTCGTCCATCGCCCCGTCAAACACGGCGATTGGATTGTCCATTGCCGTTGTTCTGGCGTGGCCTCGACTTATTCCCCTGGCGGGGTCGGTTGGACTGCTGCCGCTGCTGCTGCCTTGGCTGCTGCTGTTGGGTCTGTTGTGGAGCCGAGTAAGGTCTCGGGGACTGGCGGTACTGCTGTCTGGGCTGAAACTTCGCCCGCTGGTAGTACTTGGGCCTGGGTTGTGCCGGTGGTCGGTCCAACTTGGCCGTCAGGACTCTGAAGTCGTGAGTGGCCTTCAATTTGTCGTCCGTGCCCGCAAAGAAAAGTCCTTGGGCATCGAACGGCAGGTCCTCGATAGTCTTCTTCGAGTTGGAGGACAGCCCCGACGACTTTAACCACGCGTGTCTGCGGATGGCGACACCGTGGGCCAGCAGCTTTCCTGACGTATCCCGGTATGGCGGGCCATCAGGATCTGGTGGTGTGCCAGCGCCTGAGCCTCTTGTGCGATGGAGGCCAGTGCCGTTTGCTGTTCTTGGGAGAGATCCTGGAAAAGGGTTGAGCCCTTTCCCACAGGATCTGGTGGTACGCTCCCATGCACGCCCGTAGTTCGCCATTTTGGTGAGCAGGAGTCCGGCTCGGTAGATTTTTCTGCCGACCGTGTCGAACCTCTTCCCTTCCTGGTCAGAGGGGTCGTGGACTCTCGGCCCGATGACTGGGAGGAGGTGACGATCATCGAGTTGGGTGTCGGATGATCGTGAAGCCATTCCCTCTCCCTCTCGTCAATCTTGTACCACGCCTCGATCCGACTCGACGTGGGCGGGATGGTCGACGGGGTTTTCCAGGACGCCTTCACCACCTCTTCCAGTGGTTCCAGCATGGGAAGGTGTGGCTGAGCTGCGTCCTCGACCTGCACCCTGCTGAAGACGGGGCAGGCGCTGGACCTTCTGGGGACATACGCCTGCATGCCCAGAGATCTTGCCATCCGGCCGACCTGCTCGCCAAACGCCTTCGCCGAGTCCGTTGGTGAGGAAGATGGCTCTATCTCACAGCCTCTGTGGGAAGGCGTTCTGTCCATGTTTAGGGACAAGATGGACCCCGATCTCACCGATCGAGGGACCTCGCCTTCTTCGACTTCATCTCCAGACCACGGACGAACCACTTCCGGTTCAACCGGAAGCTGGGACGATGGCGGCGCCCTCGATGTAGAAGCGACCGCGGTCACCACCGTCGATGGAGGGAGCGTTCGGGCCGCCGGGGCCATGGCGAGCCTCGTGGTCTGCCTGCCCTTCTCGGGCGACGTCACGAAGAGTTGTCGGACCGAGGGCTGAGCCAGGGGAATCCGGACGACCGTCTGGACCGATTCTTCCGGCGAGATGGTCTGGTGCTCTGCCCCTGTCTCCACAGCGAGAACAGGGGCAGGCGGTGATGGACACGACGCCGATGACGATGACGTCAGAGTCCTGCGTCTCTTCGGAGACGGTGGTCTCGAGGCTGCGGCCTCCAGAGACTTGCCCGGAGTCACAGGAACCAGGCCTCTGGTCTGGGCTCTACGGGCTTCCTCGCTCGACCTCCGGAACGCTATTTCCATAGCTCTGTTGGAGGGAGTCTTCGAGATGGCCGACCTCTGGGAGAGGCCCGACGCCATCGAGCTCGTCGATGAGCGGCGAGGTGGAGGCAGCTGGACCGTTTCAGTGGTCACGGTGCAGGGCCTCTTCGACACCGAAGTCTTCGATGAGACAGACTTTGTGTCCTTCTCCTTCCGTGGACGCTTCCCCGGCCGGGTGAGCGGTCGACACGGACGGGGCGGGAGCAGCCGCCCCGGACCCCAAGGAGGTAGATGGGACAGCCGTCGCCATCTGTGGAGGGCAGAGAGCACGCTCCGTCAGGTAGGCCTGAAGCCTCTGGGCTCTCGCTCTTCTGGTGTGCGACGAGAAGGCCTGGCAGTGTCGGCAGGTCGGAACGACGTGTCCCTCCCCGAGACACCGAAGGCACTTCGAGTGACCGTCGCAATCCGGGATCTTGCTACCGCAGGATGAACACTTTTTGAAACTGGTTGTGGACATACTATGCTCACACAACCAGCCGAATTTCCGATGTTGCCCAAGTGGCGGAAAACAAAGGAATGGGGTGGGCGCGCATGGAGGCGCCTTTTATGCCCTCCGGGCCGGCTGGGCGGAGCTACCGCCAAAACTTTTCAAACTGGGAAAGTTTCCGTTGGAAGCCCGCGCTGGCGCGCAAACTTCATAAGTGTGGATTCACAGAGCTTCACTCGAAGAAACCAGTGTGAAACCACCATAAGTGTGTCATGTGAATACATTCTAAAAATTTAGAATGAGTATACAGTGCTTCCTCACTTATAGCTGGGGTTAGATTCCAGGACCTCCTGCAATAAGTGAAAAACCACGATGTAGGGATACTCTATTTATTTTAATATTTATACATTATCTTCTGTAACTGCATAATGTAAATAAGCTCTTGAAATTAACTATTTGAAATTAATTTTGTTTTGTTTTGGAGAAATCATGTTTTAGCTATGCTTGTAAATAAGGCCGTCTGGTTCTGCTTTCAAATGAATTCTTATCACCTCAGCTGGAAATCTAGACTTCACATGCATGCTCTCTCTTTCTCTTCCTCTCTTTCATATAATGTGGTAAAAGTAGCTTCCCTTCCATCTATTAATATCATCTCTAGTGTGCCTGAAAAATTTGCCAGAACTGATTAGAGCAGATATTAAATGATAATTGGACATTTAGTGCTCGTCAAACAAAAAGTGACAGATGGGCCACTAATTAAATTATAGTTCTGACATTATTCACAATGGTTTATGAATCTTCACTGATGACCTTCATGCATCTCCTCTCTCTACATTTTTTTTTCAAAGAAGAGGTGAGGTAGGAGACAGGAGTCATTAAATGTGATATTAACAAATAAGCACACAGATGAGACCTAACCAAAATGAAATGTATGCTTGAGGATCAATGGAGAAGATTATTGTGCTGGTTTTAAATGGCATATTTCTAAATATTATTGTTAAAAATAAAATAAATGGGAAAGGAATTCCAAAGACTCAGAATAACTGGAGACACAATAATAAAGAACGAGATAGAGAAATCATTACCAAGAAAAAAGAATCAGTCACAGTAATTGAATGTAAAAACAATATTTATACTTTAGAATGGAAATACATGGCCTCTTGTCTCACGCTTTCTTACTTATTACGTTAAACTTGCATTAGTATTTTCCATTAGATAAAATGTATAGGCTTTCCCTCTCTTTTTGGCAGAAATGAAGTAAGAATGCTGTATCATGATTGATGAACCAGAACTGCATTTTCTTTTTCAATTAAAAAGGAAAACATAGTATTAATTACTTTCCAACTTTGATCTTACCTATTTTCCTCCCCTCCCCCTTCTTTTTTCTCATTATAAGTCTTAAGAATGACAATTTCGAGCATTGCTTTAAAATGATCTGCCAGAAGAAAAGTTCTAGTTTTTTTTGAAGGTTGTTTTGAATATTTATAGTTGCAAGATCTTTAGTCTTCTATGCCATTGAGTGCTGGTACCTCTTCATACTAGAAAAATCAGAATTCCATAGCATTGACAATAACAGCTAAAGTGATATCAACCTGCATGAGCGTCCACAATTCATGTATCTATCCTTTCTACCAGATCTCATCTGTTCCACGCATTACCATGTAAGTATCAAATGAAAAGAGTAAATTGGAACATACACTGGAATTCTTCTATCAACACTTGGTTTTGTTAAGCGTCTTATACTCAGGTACCTCATCTAATACCATGTTTACACATTGACAAAATACTATCCATGAGCAAATCTTGTTCATAAAACAACACTCAAACTTATGAACAAATTGCTGAAGATTATTAATGGATTGATGTTACTGCTTTAAAATTTTGAAGCTTTGGGTGCCTCCCATGTTCTCAAACTTTGCAACACTTTCCTGCTGTGAAAGTCATTTGAATATAATGGGAAACCCCTTGATTCAATTATACTCAATGGATCTTGTTTGTGTTCTTTGTTCAGCTACACGAATAAACTGAATTAATACCAATCTTCAGCACATTTTGGAAGAATGACAGTTACTCACTGCTGAAAGACTTAATGGGAACTCTAAAATCATTCATTCACTCATGTAAACTCTCAATTACTCATATGAGCTGTCTTTACTTAATTTGAATGTATTAGATTTCGGTAGGAGTTTTCTTTCTCAAACTTTTTAAATATTTGAGCTTGCTGATTCCTTAACTATTTTTCCTATAATACCCAAATATATTTAATGTTGAAGGTCCCTAAGAAAAGTACCTTTGGGTAAAGTAATTTTCTCATTTCTGAGGTTAATCCTGACTCAACCCCCTTCAGATATCATTACCATACCCATTTGAGAAAATGTAGGGAGGGCAGCAAACCACAATGCTTGCAAATATGACAATTAGCAATACTCTTAATATCCATACATTCAGCAATAATGCATATCATTATTTCCCACATAGAGAGAGAAGACATGGATTTATCTCTCCTATTGCTTCAATGAGAGTATAGCTAATGAATGAAATGACAGTAGGGTGTGGCTAATGGTAGTGAACATTACCCTGACCATGTGTGAAGAAGAAATGTTCTTCTAAAGAGGTCTTTAGATTTCTATTCATTTTTTTCAGCCAGCTTTCCAGAAATTTCTGGAAGATAGTAGCATTCATAAATTTTCAGCTTGCAAAGTTGTTGCTCTCTGTCAAGAAGCAATCACAATGTCATAAAACAGGATGGATTTTAACAGTCTTCTCTGGCTTTCAAGCTTCTCTTGTTGAATGGTTCTCACATTTCCAACTAGAAATGTATTTTTAATGAAATTATGAAACCATTTTTCTTCAAATGGTGTTTTCTTGGGACAAATTTCAACCTGTCCCCAAAAACAAACAAGACCAAGGTGGTATGATGTTCTTTTGCTTATTTTTTTAAAAGAATTCTTGTTTTATAAAACAAGTTGAAAACATACAGGGAGAGTAACAATCTTTCTCTCCTGGAGAAACCAAACTACATAAGCCCATAAAACAGAAGGGTTCTGATGAGAAGCACCAAATAACCCCAAATACACAGAATTGGACACACGCCTTAGAGTGCTCAACAGATGACTGCTTGATTATAGAGAAAAGTCAGCCTGTTCTGGCTGAAATATATTTACATGGATTTCTTCAGGCAATACCTAAAAATAAAAATACAAAGACAACACATAATTATATGATACAGTATATATAACAATTATATGATAAAACATACACAATATATGACACAAAATACATAATGGACTTCATGATCCATAGATGCTGGAATATTTGATGTTTATTCCACAAGCAGTTTTGAGTTTTACAGGAACTGCTGCTCATGATTTTAAGGAAGCTAGCCATTGGACTGAACTTATTTTGAGAATTGAATTCAGCACAATGGATAGTTCTCATTTTTTAAACTCTGAAAAATGGGAGGGTGGTGGCAGCGGCTATGTGTCTTTCAGTCATTTCACAACCCTATCGCAGGGTTATGTCAGCAAGATTTGTTCAGAGTAGTTTGCTTTTGTTTCCCACTGATGCCAAGAGACTGTTACTTGCCCAAAATCCCCATTGCGGAATAGGGATTCAAAGTATGATCTCAAGGGTTTTAGTTCTAAATTAATTCTGTCTCCAGTACTCTAGAAGCTCCACCAACCACATCTGAACCAAAAGTTACAATTCCTAAATACTTTAAGCCATTATACCCTAGGAAAAAATAATTTGAGGATTAATTAGAAGGGAGGTGACTGTGGATTGAAACATAAGTGGTGCTTTGCCACTAGTGTAAAATCTGAATGTTGTTCACTCAGTTGGAAACAGCTCTATCAAAAAGCTAACTAGTCAATAAGCAGTTAAAAGTTTTACCACCGAGGATCAATAATGAAAAATATCGCAAGGCGTACATGGAGAGCTAGGTAAGAATGATAGGACATCTGCAGACAAGAGGCATTTCTCTTAAACAAAGACAGAGCAATAGAGGGAAATAGGATATAATTCAAGTATTTGTTTAAAATGTCACTCTTCTTTGAAATCATGCCAATTTCTTTGTCTGAACATTTCTAAGGCTCCAATACCGAGCTGTATGCAAAAAAACTTTAATAAGTCCTGATGGCTGCTATTTCCAATAGGCCTGGACAGGGAAAATGTGATACACAGAAGAGGAATATTTAACCCACTTCTTTCCCATTACTTTTCACTTTTCCCAAGGCCCAAAACAGATATGCACCTTTGAAATGCATGTAAAGTTATTTATTTATTTATTTACTATACTTCTATACCGCTTTTCTCAGCCAATTGGCGACTCAAGGTAGTTTACAACAAGTCAGTACACATAATATCAAAATACAAATTAAAACATTATAAGCAATATAAAACCATAACAGAAACAATAAAACCAACATCATTAGCATCTCCATGTTACAAACATTGTCCAGTTCCATCGTCTAGTCCAGGAGTTGGGAACCTTTTTGACTCAGAGAGCCATGAAAGTAAAATATTTGGAAATGAATTTCAGTGAGAGCCATATAATATATATAATATATTTTAAGACTGAATTCAACTAAATGTGAGTATATACATACATACTATGAGAAAAGGATTGCCTGGCAGAATTACGGGACACTTCAGACCTGGCTCTGCAAAAGACATGCTCAAGACTCTGGGAAGGAAGAGAAAACAGAAGGAAGAGGGAAAGAAAAAAGAAAGAAAGGAAATAAAGGAGGGAGGGGGACAGGAAGAAATAAAAGAACGGACTATGGAAAAGGAAGAAAAGAAAAGCTGGAGAGAGACAAGGAGGGGAAAAGAAAGAAGGAAATGGGAAGGGAGGAAAGGAAAGGGTGGGGAAAAGAAAGGAAAGGGAGAGAGGAAAAGGTAAAATAATGAAGGGAAAAGAAGAAAAGAAAGAAGGGGAGAAAGGGAAGTGAAAAAAAGGAAGGAGAAGGAAAGGAAGACTTGGGGGAAAAGAATAGAAGAGGAAAAAAGGGAGAATGGAGGAAAGAAGGAAGGGGAGAGAGGGAGGGAAAAGGAAGGAGAGAAGGAAAGGGTGAAGGGGAGAAAGAAAGGAAGGAAGAGGAAGGAAGGAAGGAGGGAGGGAAGGAGGGAAGGGAGGAAGGGGGAGAATGGAGGAAAGAAGGAAGGGGAGAGAGGGAGGGAAAAGGAAGGAGAGAAGGAACGAATGGAAGAGGGAGGAAGGAAGAGGGGGAGGAAAGAAGGTAGGGAGAGAGGGAGGAAAAAGAATGAAAGAAAAAGAGAGGGGAAAAGAAAGGAAGAGAAAGGAAGGAAGGGGGAGGAGGGCGCGGGACCAAGAAGGACCTTAGTGTCGACGTCGGTGAGGCAGTTCCTCTGGAAGGCGTTGAAGAGGCAATGGCTTTTGAGCTGCCCGACGATTAGGGCGATGAGCTGGGTGTCCCCCAGGGACAGTGAAGCCAGGTCTGTGGCGCCAGTGACAGGCCCGCTTCCGACGCCTCCACCGAGGCCCGTGGCAGAGGTGCCACTGCTTTTTTGATGCCACTGTGTTTCAGAATCATTTCTTATCATATCTACTCTTCTGAGAATAATGCTTATGGTGATGGATTTGAAAAGCAACAAAAGTACAAATTCTTCTCTAGTCATGGAATTCATCCTACCTTGGACTGAAATTACATTACAACAAAAGTGCCATTTAGGGTTACTCCTCCTCAAACATTTCCAGTATTTCCAGCCGTTTGGATTTCTACCTTTGATGTTTATAGATTCCATCGTCTTGATAACTGTTACCAGCGACGCGCCCTGATGAAGTGTCCTTGAGACACGAAAACGGCAACAAATCTTTGGCGCCTTTGTTTACATCAAGCCGTGGCAAGGTCCCGGCTTCTCTCTTCGCCCAATTTGGGCTGTGTTTTGGCTTGTATTTTAGCCTCCACAAGTATTACAGTCGCATCTCTCAAGCAACCACCTTGTGTAGAAACTTTTATAAATTGTGTTGAACAAGTCCTGTTCTTTTGGCACAATGTTTGCTTTGAACTCCCCCCTTTACTTTACAAGTACTTTTGTGAGATGTTGCCATCTGTACATTGAATACCTATATGTTCCATGGTACATTTGGTTGATACATTTGGTTATTCTTCAAGTACAATGTTCTCCCAGAACGCCATCTGGGAAGGGGCAGGAATTCCCCCTGCTGCTCAGACATTCCCTCACTGCCTTGTGCTTGAGTTTGGGCCCTTTTCATGCTCCTTGGCGCATTGTGGATTACAAACAGACTCAGCATCTTCCCTCAAGCAACCACCTTGTGTAGAAACTTTTCCCTCCTTCCTTTCTTCGGCACTATTTCTGTCTATAAATTGTGTTGAACATGTTGAAGTCTCCATTGGACCACATTGCCTAAACAGACTGTGCATTTGCACCAACTCAACTCTTCTAGGCACAAGGTTTGCTTTGAACTCCCCCCTTTACTTTACAAGTACTTTTGTGAGATGCTGCCATCTGTACATTGAATACCTATATGTTCCATGGTATATTTGGTTGATACATTTGGTTATTCTTCAAGTACAATGTTTATATATCATAACATCCTACCCTTTCCCTCCATCCATCAGATGGCAGAAGGGGCAGCAATGCGCAACGAGTTTTCCCCACCACCCTTTCTGCCATCACTCTGCAAAAAAGGGAGGAAAGTGCAGGGAGCTTCATTGAATCTACTAAAACTACACTTTCCTCCCTGTAGTGGAGGAGAAAAGTTATCAAGCAATTCTAACAAATGATCCCCTCTACTTTGGGAGAAATGTGTGTGGGGTCTGGCATGCGTTGTGTGATGGCACACAGCAGGCCACATCCTTGCCACGCATAAAAGTGGCAATCGGGGCACAAATCCCCGATGTGAAAAGGTCCTTAAAGTTATCACAAGAACACAAACAACAAAATATTGGTGTAAATAATATTTTGACAGACTACTTTCAGAATTAAGAATATACCAATTTATAAAATCATATGTGGAAATATTTTCTTTCTGAACTCCACATTCAGTCCATAAGAGGTTTTGTCATATTTTTTTGGTTTTAAATGGAACAGGATCTGTTTTAAAACTTTTTTCTTTTTAAGCTTTTTCTTTTAAACATGTTTAGTGGGATACGTGCTTGCCATCCATTTTCCACCTCTGCTTGTTTGCAAAGCAAAGGTCAAGGGATAGAGCAAAACTCTACACTATTCACTGCAACCATTAAGAAGACCTTGGGGCATACGTTGGACATAATTTATGGTGAGTGCAGTTTGCATGACTTCTGGGGAAAAAAAGCCCTTGAGCAGTCATGCTTCTGCATCATACATTACTTAGAATCTGTAAGTGATTTTCAAGGCTAGCTCCAAGACAAATACATTACAGTAATGTAGCCTGGAAGCAAGGGCCAAAGTGGAGAGATTAAAAGTTATCAAGCAACTCTAACAAATGGTCAGTTGCTTATTGAGCTATGCACAGACTACTATAGTACTCTGTAGTAGCAATAGAAAAAAAGAATACAACCGAGGAGAAGAAATACATAATAAAACAGCTGAGGTCTTAAAAATTGTTTCTCAAATCTTACATATTCCATTTATCACTCTGGCTAAATATTTGTTTTTATTTAGCTCTCAAAGTTGTCAACTCTAAGTGTAATATTAATGCTGTTTAACTGCGATGACTCAATCCCGACTCTCTTCGGCTACCTTATGAAGCATTGTATTCCTCATTTTTCCAGGTCTGTTGATCAATCAATCAATAAATATAATGAGAATCTTGTTGATTTTACCCTAATAATCTTTTCCTGTTTGTCTGCCTGCTCGTTTTACTTTCATCACTGGGCACAATGGTTAGTATCATCTTTAAAACTATTTCTTTTTCTGGAAGGGAAAAGAATCCCTGTAACTTATACATGTTTACTGTGAATGGAAATACAATTGGCGATAATATATTTTAATATTTGGATTCTCTTATGTGTGACATTTGCTTCCACGAGCCACATGGTTCTCAGATGCTAATCCTGCTGAAAAACTAATCAAGGAAGGTGTTACACAAATGCAAAGCATGTGATTAAAATGGGAAGGAAAGGCAAATCTCAAGAAAAGAATGGGATATTGTAATGAAATTGCCACTGAATGAGGATGCGTTGTGGAGGCGTTCATCTCAGTTTAATTAGGCCACTGAGAGGAATCCCCTAAGATGGGCAGAACTGAACCGCTAATAATCAGTTTGTTCTTTACTGATTACTAGCTAATCATGTCCAAAATGCAGCCTTGGTTCCCCTCTTGTGTTATGAATATATTTCCAGGGGTTTCTTTCAGTCTCTTCAATTTTATGGCATACGAGTCCTAATCATCCAGCATCATCAAGAACTTGAACAGCCAGTATCTTGTAAAGGCCACCCATTGTTTGGGGAGCAAATATTTATATGCAGCACTCCATCACATTGGCAAACACGCTAGCAACATGGATTGATGAGCAAACCATGATGCAAGTGCACCAAATTTTGGTAGTGAAATGTTGGCAGTTAATGTCAGCTTTCAGAGATCTGACTGGGAAAAGGCTGCAGAATACTATTCATGTGCACCTATTTTTGCTTGTGTCTTACAATAGCCCTTTATTGTGGGTCTTCATGGGCACTTAATGTATCATAGGACAGTCTACAGCTCTATTCTTTCTTTTTTTTAAAAAAAATCCCCTTTTGAGACTCAGTGAAAGCAAAATAATTTGATCCATACCAAGAGTTCCTTTGCTCATCTTCAGGTTGAAAGGCCATCCATAAAAGATACTTTACATAAAAAGTTGGGAGGAAAAGTAGCAAATCTATGACAAAAGATAAAATTTCTTTAGAAAATGTGAAAGAAAAAAAGGAGTGAAAGCTTTACTATATATTTAAGAATGATCCCTATAGTTATGACCCAAAAACCGATAGTGTTCCTAAAATAATATCTAAATCTATTTGACCAGAAATGTCTTAAATGTAATTTTACATTTTACTAATAAAACTATCATAAGTATAAAGCATCAATTTTAAAAATCAATGAACAACATTGTACTGCTATTTATTTATTTATTTATTTATCACGCTTCTATGCCACCACTCCCGGAGGGGCTCGGGGCGGCTCACAAAGCCGTACAGGCGCAATAAAAACAACAATAGTGGTAAAACAACAACCGATCGGTGATTAAAATAGTACAGTAGTTAAAAATCTGAGGTGAAACACATCACCACAGATGACAGTTAAAACAGAAGGGCTGCGGAAGGGCAGGCCTACAGGTCAAAAGCCTGGCGAAAGAGATGGGTCTTGCAAGCCCGTCTAAAGGGGAGCAAGTCCTGAATAGCGCGTATTTCCGCCGGGAGGGCGTTCCACAAAGTGGGCGCAATGACGGAGAACGCCCTCCTACGGGTTGCTGTCAGACGCACAAGCCTCGCCGAGGGAACGTCTAAGAGGTTGGCACCCTCTGACCGCAGTGATCTCATTGGGCAATAAGGGGAGAGACGGTCCCTCAGGTACGCTGGCCCCAAGCCGTGTAAGGCCTTAAAGGTAAGAACCAACACTTTGAAAGTGATCCGGTGCTCAATTGGTAGCCAGTGCAGGTCCTGCAAGGCAGGTGTTATATGACTGCCAGCTGGTGTTCCAGACAGGAGTCGGGCGGCAGAATTCTGCACCAGCCTGAGCTTCCGGGTCACCAACAGAGGAAGGCCAACGTAGAGTGCGTTGCAGTAGTCCAGTCTCGAGATGACAGTGGCTTGGATCACCGTGGCCAGGTCGCTCCGGGATAGATAGGGGGCCAGCCGCCTCGCCTGTCTAAGATGGAAAAAGGCAGATTTGCTGGCCATGGAGACCTGGGAGTCCAGGTGGACTCCTAGGCTCTTTACTAGAGGCGATGGGCGTAGCGCCACACCGTCCAGGGTCGGAAGCTGGACATCCCCATCACCTGGGTGACCTATTCAAGTTATGTGCACATTTATCCACAAGTAAAGCCAGTTCTCATGTTGTAACCACTGGATCTACACTGGCCCATAATCTGGGGATAATCCAACACACCCAAATCTAGACCAGCCCTAAGTATGGTCCACACAGGGTCTTCCAACATGTCATAGTACTGAAACCTGTGGCTGCAATGCTACACATATTTATGTGGTCTTAAATCCTGTTGAACGCATTGGCAGCAAATGGGAATGTGTCCCATTGCATCATCTGGTTTGCAATACAGAACATTCCTTTTCATCTTTTGTTTATATTTAAAGAAATCTAAGAGGGATAGGAAGAGAACATATCACAGGGAAATCCATGTTTAAAAATAGAGCAATTCTTTATGGTTTTTGTTTATGTCATAATTCATAAGGTAACCCATACCAGTTGGAGAAAAAAATGTTAACTTCTCAAAAGAGTAAAATGTCTGAAGCTATTATGTGTACTAGAGGAGTGGTTATATTCTGAGAACTAAATGTTAATGGGATGCAACCCTTCTTGATTTATATCAAACTGAGGCAGGTCACTGAAATCACTAGGTACATTACAGAGCACAGCATTCATAATCAAAGCATACCCATCAATCCAGTGATATAGAAATTCAGTTTGCTTAAATGGTATACAGTTTCTACAGGAATTATAAGGTGTCTTATTTTTTTGATAGCAGAGCCACCATGATCTACCAGTGAATGTCAGTGAACACCTCGGCTATCATAGCCCTGACAGATGGTTTCCTGCTAAAGAAAATTGACACATACAAGTAAGGGATCCTAACCAGTGATGCATGAAAGCCAACGATGCATTGCAACACTTATGCTAGATGAGAATCATTTAGTGCCTGCCACTTCAAAGCAAATTCCCCTGTGATGACTTTAATTCTAAGTGGCACCTCAAACTTGATGCTCCACACCACAGCTTTTTAGAGGTGAAAGAGAGAGAGGGAAATGTCAGAACTGCACTGACAAATAGGTGCAGGATGTGCAATACATATTGCTCACCCCCATAGTAATTGAAAATATTTGGAGAATTGAGATACAGTGGGCCCTTGGTATCCTTGGTATCCACACACCCAGTGCATATGAAAATTCATGGATATTCAAGTCCCTCTATACACAATGATGCAAAATTATGTCCCTTATATAAAATAGTAGCACCAAAAATTGGGAAGCGGTCAGTATTTTCAAGCCATGGATGAAGAATCTGTGAATACAGAGAGCTGACTGTATTTGTATTTTAAGCTCTTCTTCTCCACCTATTGCTTTTCTACCTAGTACATCATTTATGTTGGGGTTTGAATAACAAATTCTACCTGAAGTCTGCATTTTTCCCAAAGATAATGTTCCAGAGATTGCATGATTAAGAAAGAAAGAAAGAAAGAAAGAACTCTACAAAATATAGGTGAGATCACGCTAAAGTGGGCGTTATATCCCTCAAAACATCCAGACACACAGGAACAGGGAAGTCACACTGTTGGTATGTGTTCTGCTATTATGGGTTCTTACTATAATAGTAAGCTTGGGGAAACACATGAAAGCCAATTGTTCTATGCAATAGGCATGTGTGATCCATTAAAAATGGTTCTAAACTTCCTCCAAAATAGGGGCTGCTGATGCTTCATTTCTAAAATCTTTCCAAATTTAGGGTGGTGAAAATTTTGGAACTTAACAAAACTTATAAATCTTCATAAGTACTTCATTAATGGCAGTCACACATACTAAATAAGGAATACATCACTGCCACTGGGGAAACTTCAGGGGCTCCTATCTCCCTCATTTTAAAAGCTATTGAGGTTAAACTTGCTACAATGGTAGAATGTATTTTCTACTGTTAGCTCACCAAATTTCAGAGCATTTTACATATCCACAAGTTTTTGATGAATTTTTAAAGTTTTTTTAATAACAAAGAAAATGTTTCAAAGTGTTATTTCCTTTTTATTGTGTGGAATTCACTTTGAAAGTCATTGTTCTAGTCCATAAACTTTGTTTTTGTGGCAGAAACTGTGGTGAATTGGTGGAATCTCAACAAAGCAAAAATGCTCTATATATAGGACAATGTCCCTTGCGCAAAGACAAAGTTTTTGCGGTGTAATAAACTTTCACAATGTTTTTTTTATGACAGAACCAATAAAAAACTGCCGTTTATAACCCAGGAACAGAAATCATAGGCTACAGACACCATCAAGGGACATTTAGATGCCTGTTTTCTGGGTAGAATGGCACCATCCAAACTCTCCCGACATCTAATTAATATGCTTCTCCTACTGACTTACAGCCATATAACTACAACTTAGCATAGATTTATATTATTACATACGTAAGTCATTTTTGCAGATTCCATGATTTTATATATTACTACCTGTACACGGCCACACGTTGCTGTGGCATAGTCTGGTGGTATGGAGAAGTAAATAATGAGGAAGTGGTTGTTTTAATATATTTTATTTCTGAAAGCTTGTGAGTAAGCCATTTTTCTTGTAGTTCCTTTGTCAGTGTTGATTTAGAGATTGTGGGGGTTTCCTACTGTGGAAGAGGGAACATATAACTGTCCATGTGTGAAGCATTTGGAGAGCCCAAACAGAGAGGAGGAGGAAGAGCCCAAAGGAGAGGGATGAAGGCAGGCCTCGGTGCCGGTGCTGCTGCCCCACGCACCTCTCACTGCTCTTTGAGGTTTTGGTCAGAAGCGGAGGTCTCTAAGGGCAGCGAGAGGTGTGCAGGGCAGGGTAGCAGCACCGAGGCCTGCCTTCCTTCTTCCCCTCCAGAGTCTTTCCATTTGGAGAGCCCAAACAGAGAGCAGGAGGAAGAGGAGCCCAGAGGAAAGGGACGAAGGCAGGCCTCGGTGCCAGTGCCGCTGCCCCGCACACCTCTTTCTGCTCTTCGAGGCTTCCGCCAAATGGAGGTACAGGCCTTACAGTGGGGGCATGGCCGCCTCCTCTTCTTCCTCCTCCTCCTCACCACCTGATTCACCTCCCCACCAGACCTGGGCCCTGCTGCGTTACCCACAGAGGCCCAGCAGCCATTGCAGGGAGGCGGAGGTGGCAGGGCCAAAGGAGGTGGCGTCATGAGCCCTCCAGAACAATGAGAACCACTAACGTAGGAGCTCTCCTGTGTGTGCGCTCACACCCACCCCTCGTCCCTGTATGCTTGCACAGTGGATTTTTATGATTTGTAAGTTATGTTTAGTTGGGTTTTTTTGTTTTTTATTATTGTTGGTCACACCTTCCATTGTGAGATGTTATGTTGCCAAATTTGGTGTGATTCTGTTCATTGGTTCTTTTGTTTACTTCAGCCTAACAATGGCAGCACCTTATAATATATATATATATACTGTGTATATATATATATATATATATATATATATAGAGAGAGAGAGAGAGAGAGAGAGAGAGAGAGAGAGTAATTAGACTGACTCTAAATACCAAGGCTAGCTGTTGCAGCCCAATGCATTCTGGGAAATGTAGTTTAGCACAGTCATATGGCTTCTCCTTGCTTCCCATTAAATTACTATAAATGGGAAATTTTCAGGGGCTCCTATCTCCCTCATTTTTAAAACTATTGGGGTGAAACTTCCTACAATGGTATAACACATTTACCAGCCTTTGCCCATCAAGTTTCATAATGTTTCACTTAGCCATGAAATTTTGGGAAATTTTTAAAGCTTTTAACAACAACATTTTTAAAAACTTACCAGCTAGCTCTTTGAATTTTCTATCCAATGACAAAAAATAATGGGGGGTCATCCCCCCAACGTACAGAAATACTAATATATCTACTGTTTTCAGGGAATTTGTTTAAGTTTTGAGAAAATTGGTCTGTTTAGGGGGTGAACAATTCCTCCCTCTTCTCCTGATTGATGCATTCTCATTCTGACGTATACTGAGAAATTAGTTTGAGGCAGAGCCTTTTGAATTCTTTGGCATAGGGGTGCTCCCCTTTCCATACTACATTTCCCAAGTTCTGTGCTGTTCCCAAAATGCAACACTTCACACCAAGAAGCAAGCCATGAAGTTTCAAATGGATAAGCCATTTACTGGGTGAGGAATGCCAAAGGAGGCAGATATCGTAGCTTTATGCTTCTTTTCACTAATAGCTGCTTGCTTTCTTGTCTTGCACTGAATGCAACTGACTGGGAGCCTTCTGAGCTTTACAAAACAAAAATGAAAAAGTAAGGGGGTCGGCTTCAATTCTAAAGTTTTTGGAGTGGGCCAAGCTCATGCTTCAAAAAGACTTTTGACTTACAAAACTTCCAATTTCTTCCAATTTCCAATTTTTACGAGTCATTTGCACACGTCTATTATGCAGGTTAAAATGGGGATATCCAAAACTCCATGGAACAAATCCAAACCTTAAATGTGGCTCAATAGCTTTGGATCAAAAAGATAATTTTTAGTCTAGACTGGTCCAGCGGTATCACTAGTAAAAGAAAAATCTTACTTACTGCATTCAATATTCTGTTTAGCTGCACAAATTTTTTTCTTACAAGGTTAGAGCATCACTCTGGATAGGGAAAGGATAGGATGGGTATCCTTCAGACAAAATGATCACAGACACTTAATCGTATATAATGCATTCTCAAACAACTCATGGGAAAATATTCTCTGTTCTTTTTTAATAACCATCACAGTCATGTATCCACAGTTCCCTCTACAGTTGTAATGATAAAAAGTGGGGAGAGGAAAGGGAGATAACACTTAAGCTACCAAATATTCATTTGACATTTGGATTCTTTTCATCTCTAATTTTGGATAGCAACAGAATTTCTTGTTCCATGAAAAAAAAGATTTTGACTACAGTGGATTCTATGCAAGGTAGCAAAGAGCTTTTGATTATAATATTTCAGCAGCATGAGAAAAAAACGGCACAGGCTAAAAGGAAATTCAGGTTCTCTGTGGGAGAACAATCTGTGGAACAAAGACCTTTTACTACCCAGGAGGACTTTACCAAGTTTTAGATGCTGATTTCCCTCACTTTTCTTTTAAACACTGGAACATCTCTATTAGTGCCTTTCAGGCCGGAATATCATGCAGGGAATTAAAAGGGCACCACAACCTGGAACACGGCATCTATTATATAGATTGCATGCATAACAATCCACCTAATTATAAAGTTATGCTTATTCCTATATATTTAGCTTTCTGTAAAAGCAGCAAATGAAACACTGCAGTTGCCACATCCCAAGAGACACCATCATGGCTAGCAGGAGAAAAAAGTGATGTATTTTGAGGATGTATGGCTCTTTATAAATGCATAAATCTGGCTCTAAAATGCAAAGAATTTAAGCCCATTATTATATTAACTATTTCACATATGTAAGTGGTGGATAATGAGATTAGATACATAATTAATTACAGGTCAACAAACGCCACAGTTGTTTAAATAACCAGAAGCAGACCTTGTCTTCTGTTACTTTCAGATGGGTGGGTTCGATCCAATGACATCATTCTAGTGCAGGTAGAGTTATAATCATCTGACTTACAAATGACTCTTAGTTAAGAACAGCAATGAGCCAACAAGAAGTGAGAGAAATCTACCCCTCAGAAGGGAAATTCATTCCTGAAAGAGTTATCATGGGGAAAAGCTTTAGTACCAAAACTAATTTCCACAACAAGCCAGATTTTTCAAAATCTAATCACAGGTTCAGAAAGAGAGGTGAAATCCTCTGTACAGGGGCACATACAGTAAAACAAACATTTATTTATTTTATTCTATTTACTTCATTTATACCCCGCCTTTCTCATCCTTGCTCATAATCCTTACTCAGACTGTGTTAAAATCCATACTAGCTTATTCTTCAAATGTTTGTGTACAGAGCCAGGTCTTTAACTTTTTTCTGAAAACCAGAAGAGATGAGGCCTGCCTGATGTTGCTGGGGAGTTCCACAGCTGGCAGTGGCACCACTGAGAAAGCCCCGTCTCTCACCCCTACCAATCATGCTTGTGAAGGGGATGGGGCCAAGAGTAGGGCCTCCCCAGCCCATCTTAAAGCTCTTGTTGGATCATAGGAGGATTTGCGTTCGGACAGGTAAGTTGGACCAGAACCATTTAAAGCTTTATCGGCCAAGACCAGCACTTTGAATTGGGTTCGGTGGCAAACCGGACTAATTGAAGCTTCCAGGCTATCTTCAAAGACACCACATGTAGAGTGTTTTGCAGTAGTCTATATGAGATGTAACAATAGCATTAACCACCATGGCCAAGTCTGACTTCCCAAGGTACGGGTGCAACTGGCGCAGAAGTTCTAATTCTGCAAAAGCTCCCCTGGCCACTGCTGAAACCTGGAGCTCCAGGCTCAATGATGAATCCAGGATCACTCCCAAGCTGCGAACCTACATCTTCAAAGTGAATGTGTAATGGATTAACCTACCTTATAAGGTTGTTGCACAGACAGTAACAGGCCTGGCTTGAAAAAGCCCATTATTACTCACCTCCCCATTCCAGAGAGCAACTAGAGCATTGATAGGATCACCTACTGAAGCAGTGGGAAACTCACCAAGAGCCATCAGAAATCCATCCGGATCCACCCGCCTCCTGGGGCAGACCATCTTAATTGGTCTTCTACCCCTACGGAGATTAGGAGGCACAGACAGTCCAAACCTGATCAGCTGATGGTCACTCCACGGCTATGGAGAGATGGTCAGCTCCTCCACATCACCACCCTTCTCCCATCCCTGGCAGTGTGTGCCTAGCTCTGTGGATAGGGCCAGATACCATTTGGGACACTCCCGTGGTTGCCATGGTGGCCATGAAGTCCTGAGTCGCTCCCAACATGATAATCTCTGCATGGATGTTGAAGTCCCCCCTCTATGAGCCATTGGGACTCCAGTGCCAGGCTCGAGATCATCCCAGCCATCTCATACAGGGAGACTGTATGCTATCTAAATCGTGTGTGTGTGTGTGTGTGTGTGTGTGTAGAGTCACTTAAAAATGTACCTGTTCCAACTTACAAACACATTCAGCTTAAGAACAAACCTACAGAACCTTTTTTGTTTGTAACTTGGGGACTGCCTGTACTGGAACAGATTTTTGCTCAGCCACTGTAACATTTCAGTTGATAAACATGTCTGCATAAATCATCTTCTTGGGGACCATAGTAATAGGTAAGTTACATGAGTCGGCCTCAATGGAATCATATATCTCAATATCTCCCTATTTTGCGTGGTGACTACCGGAAGCCCCACATCATTTTAAAGTGCTTCCGGGTACTCCCCTGCTTCTATCTACTATGTCTTACAATGCACCCTTATTCTTACTTAACAGAATGCACCATTGACTGCTCCAAAGGGCACCCAGATAAAATCATTAATGCATAAAACAGATGAAAGGCCCTCTCTCACATTCCAGCTACCATTACTGTGGCCTTAGAGGAAGAGAAGAAAAAACAGACATGGCTCCATCATGTCTAGGCCCACAGGTAAATGAAGAAACCTTCCTCCATCCCAACTGCTGTGGTTTCAGAAGGAGAGAAGAAGCAGAATTAATCAGATTGAATCCTCTCTTACACACAATTTCTTTGTGTGTCCTGATTTTAAATTGTAGGCCTGAGAGCAGGGAGCTTATTTTCTTAATCTTCTTGTAATGCACTGTCTGTATTGATGGTGCTATATACCAGGGCTGTCCAACTTCTACCGGACCGAGGGCCTGACTTCCGGTCACTGATCACCTGGGGGGCCTTAGGGTCTGCCTCTGCCCTGGCTCCGCCCCCTCCCCTGGCTCCACCCCCTCCCTCCCCTGGCTCTGCCCCCACCCCGCCCCCTTCCCTCCCCTGGCTCCGCCCCAAAAGGAGGAGGCAGAAGCCCCAAGAGGAGGAGGCAGCTGTGCAGGCTGCCTCCTCCTTTTGTAGTATTAACATAACTCAAAAACCACTGGACACATTGCTGCCAAATTTGGCCACAAAACATACTAATACTAACCCAAGGAGGGACCATCAGTCAAAAAATTGCTTTTCTCATTTGGGAGTTGTAGTTGCTGGGATTTATAGTTACCACACAAAGAGCATCCTGAACTCCACCAATTATGGAAGGGAATCAAACTTCCCACACAAAACTCCCATAACCAAGAGAAAATACTACAAGAGTTTGATGGGTATTGAGTTTTGGAGTTGTAGTTCACCCATATCCAGAGAGCACTGTGGACTCAAACAATGTTGGATCAGGACCAAACTTGGCATGAATACTCAATATGCCCAAATGTGAACACAGATGGAGTTTGGGGAAAATAGACCTTGACATTCTGGGATTTATAGTTAAAACACAATCGAAGAGCATCCTGAACTCTTGCAACAATGGAATTGAACCAAACTCTCTGGCATATTGAATTCTCATTACCAACAGAAAGTACTGAAAGGGTTTGCTTGGGAATTGACTTTGAGTTTGGAAGTTGTAGTTCACCTCCATGCAGAGAGCACTGTGGACTCAAACAATGATGGATCTGGACAGGAGAAGGAAGGAAGGAGTGGAAGAGAAGGATGGAAGGGAATGGAGGGAGGAAAGGGAGGAGGGAAGTGAGAAGGAAGAAAAAAGATAAAAGGGTGGCAGGAAAGGAAGAAAGGAAGGTAAAAGAGGGGCAAGGAGGGAGGGAGAACAGTTGAAAGGAAGGACGAAAGGGTGGGTGGGTGGAAGGAAAGAAGGTGAAAGAGAGGGACGGAGGAAAGAAGGAAAGAGTGGAAGGAAAGGGAGGGGGAGTAGAAAGAGAGAGAGGGGGGACGGGGGGGGAGAAGGCCGGGCGATGGAGGCGAGTGTGCTGAGGGCCTGAGCGCCTCTGAGCGCACGTAGCAGCAGGAGGAGGAAGCGAGCGAGAGGAGAAAGAGAGAGAAGGAAGGGGCAGGGAAGGAAGAAGGATGAAAGGGTGGAATGGAAGGAGGGAGGGAGAAGAAATGTTGCTCACCATAATGCTAAATGCTTCCTTGCAATAACTCCTCCCTGGGAAGGGAGGGAGGGAGGATGAGAAGGAGGAAGGAGCTCTGCCGAGCCACATGGAGCGCCCATGCGGCCGGGTCGCTCTTCCTGTTTGCTGCCAACGGGGCGGGGCCCGAGAGACGTCACTCCCTCCCATTGTCCCCCTCCCTCAGGAGAAGAGGAGGCGGCCAATAGAAAGCCAAGGGGGCGGGACCAAAAATAATAATAATAAATAATAATATTTTTAATTGAAAAAATATTTTAAAAATATATTATTTATTGCAGGAGGGTAAGGGGCCATAGCCAAGGGGCTGGGGTGCCGTGTACGGCCCCAGGGGCACCTGTTGGACAGCCCTGCTATATACACACATGATGGAAGAGAATGATGATACATTCTCACAATGTGTGTCCAAGACCTTTTTAGTAATTATGTGGCTAAGGAACCTTAGTGCAGTGGTTCTCAACCAGTGGGTTCCCAGATGTTTTGACCTACAACTCTTAGAAATCCCACCCAGTCTACCAGCTGTTAGGATTTCTGGGAGTTGAAGACCAAAACATCTGGGGACCCACAGGTTGAGAACAACTGCCTTAAATGAGTAGTGGGACTAGCCAAGTATGGAGTATTCTTCATTGTACAAATGTTCCGTGCATGTCTGAGCTATTTCTAAAGTTCATGCAAAAGTTATTTGTGAGTTGAGGAGTTAACTTCATTTCAATACTTGAAATATCTATTGTCAGTTGCTATGCCTGCATTACTAGAGGGATGATCCAAGCTGAACCAAGTACATTTCAGCCTCACTGATTTCACTGAGTATATATAAGTATTCAGTTTGGTCTAATTTTGTTGCCCATAATTTTCAGTATTTTTCTGTAGTAGGCATTTTACACAGGTGTATCCATTACAAATATTTCCTGTGTGGATTGTCATAAAATGTATTTTGTGAAATATTTTGAGAAAATATTAGCCCTTTGACCTTTTGCCAGATCTTTTGTATTCATTTTTTTCAGTTTTCCATAGGTTACAGGAGCTATAAAAGAAGGGATTTGAAAAATGTAGTCGAAGTGGCCAGTCAAACAAAGGAATCGTGAAAAGGTTAAAATAGTGGAAGATATTACTCTGATTTATAAAACATGAAAAGTTGAATTTTAGTCCTCAAGTGTCCTAAGCAAAACTGTAAAGATAAGTGAAAATGACACTTTTGAATAGATACAGCTGACAGCAATTCCATACTGAGTTTAAAAAAGCACTCTTGATTCACCAGTAAAATTGGTTTCATTACTTTTAAGTTTCTAATTTTGTAGCTACTTTGGCCACAGTACCCTGAAGTGAAAAAGAAGACCAAGCATGTTAAATATTATAGGCCCTTGCATTATATGGTGAAATTAGCTTTTAAATTCCACATGGATTAAAACAGTCTCAGCAAAGATCGCAACACTAGGTTTCTCCCAAGGACAATTGCTAAGCATGAGATGGGACCAAGAGTAATATTACAGCTCACATTTAGTCATGCCCCAAAATAATAGACCAGAGTGTTTCTGCCATACATCATACCTGTATCTCCAACTTTCATACAACATACTCTGGACCTCCTTAAATGAGATGAATTCAGCATCCTAGGATACTTTCTCCCCATCTAGAGGACAGAGCTCCATTGTGGACATCACATGACATTGTGTGAGTTCCAGTGGAGGCCCCACCCCCAAAGTGGTGAAAGCGTCACTGGATGCTTTCCCCCAACACGGGAGGCTTCCTGTGTTGTGCTGGCTCCAATGAATGGACAAAGTGTCTGTGCTCAGGGCAACACATTCACCCCACCTCTTCCTCTTTCTTCCCAGGTGCCAGGCAAAGCAGGATCCTTTGCCTAGCCTTTATAATGAGGCTGCATGTTAACAAAGGTTAACCACAGCAAGACATATAGGGTGCATCTGCACTTGTAGAATGAATAGCGTTTGAAACTGCCCTGAGTCCCTCTGGGTAGAGAAGGTGGATAAAAATTAAGTTTTATTATTATTATTATTTTAACTGTCATGGCTCATGCTATGGAATCATGGGAGATGTACTTCTACAAGGTATTTTAGCCTTCACAGCTAAAGAGTGCTGGGGCCTCACCAAACTACAACACCAAATTTCAACTCCTTTGGAGTAGAGAAAGGACAGCATCACAATATAGTTTTTTATTTTGATGCGGCCATCATGATTATTTAGAAATCAGTGAAATCCATGATCGTATACTTTTACAGCTTTCATGTCATGGGCAGTGGTGTCACTAGTGCCAGTGTCACCTGATGCAGTAACTCATGGACTTCCTTCTATACCAAACCAGAACGCAAATAATAACTAAAATACCAGAAAATTTGACAAAATCGTCTATTTAAAAATCCAGCAGCAGCAAAAATAACAACCGTGCTTGTAGCATGTGCAGATGAAACCACATGACTCAAAGCATAGTTTTAATCTAGTAATAATAGTGACAGTTCTGACCAGAGCTCATGCACATTCTGAGGTTGAAAATATAAATTAGGATAGAGTTTTAGCCTTGTAGGCCTCTTGGTAAAGTACGTTGTCAGAAGGCCTTATGTGAAGTGCGTTTGTAGTTATACCTAAATATGAGGATATTTGTATAAAAATAATAAATTCATGCTGAATTGCTGACAAAAAAATTATAGACAATCATTTTGATGTCACTATTTCTGATAGTGTCACCCTATACAATCTAGAACTCCCTGCATCTAAACTAGTGATGTCAGTGCCATAGGATACCTCTTTAATGTGTGGCATCTTCATACAGCTGTCCAAAAACTGCAGTGTTGATACTAACAACAACAACAAGCTTAATTTATACCCCGCCCCCTCTCCCTGAAGGAAGGGTTGGGGGGGGGGGGTGTCATGTCAAGAGCGACTTGAGAAACTGCAAGTCACTTCTGGACTGAAATAATTGGCCATCTGCAAGGACATTGCCCAGGGGGCACCCAGATGTTTTTGATCTTTTATCATCCTTGTGGGAGGCTTCTCTTATGTCCCCACATGAGGAGCTGGAGCTGATAGAGGGAGCTCACTCGTGCTCTCCCCGGATTCAAACTTGTGACCTGTCGGTCTTCAGTCCTGCCGGCACAGGGGTTAAACTCACTGCACCACTAAAGGAATTAAATCACACACCAAAGGAAGTAAATCACACACACACACACACAATTTGTTCAGGATTGCTGTTCCGTACACACTGCAATTCCAAAATAGTTTTAATTTTACCAACAATTCAAATTTTCCTTGTTTAATTCTACCATCCTGTGTCCTACAAATCGTGTGTGTTTTCCCTTCTACTGGACTGTAGCAGACATTTTTCAGATGTAAAGTGTGTTTGTATACAATTCCTATACCTCTCAGGTTTTGTCCATCCCAAAAGGGTGATAACTATCACAACGCCTTACCTATCTTTCCACAGAGATTATACCTGCACATTTTATCCTCTGCTGCTATGAAATATAGCTTTGGGACATTTCCTTTCTCAATAATAACAATTACTGTTTTTTTAAAAGACAAGTTATTGAGAATAAAGGTGTGTAAAAGGGAGGCAATCAAATATCTCCAGGTTTCCCAGGGATTTGATTAATAAAATGACTAAATATTTGCAGGTGGTCATGATGCCAAAAATATGAAGAAGAAAAAATATATCAGTTTTGTTCCCCTGTGAGTATTTACATATTCTTAATCCATCTCATTTTAAATAGTTCAATGTTTTTGCTTTGGAATCCAAAGAGGCAAAAATGGCAAAGTCTATCTTTTCTACAGCTTGTCTTAACAAATGGAAATGTCATGAATCCTACTTACACATCAATAGCATAGGAACATCACCAGAATTATTCCTATGTAGCATATCATTTGAATGCCTTTGTATTTCTCATTGAACATTAAGTACTGCTTTATACTTTGGCTTCACCAGTAGAAAGCTGTGAACTGGAATAAGATTTCTAAAAGGGAAGAAAAGTACATAGCGCTTCAAAGCTAGTTAATACATGGACATTTCCTGGGGATAAAGGCATCTCACTTCTATCAGCCTCCAAGGAATCAAAATACTGCTGGATTATCGAGCCAAATCATCCATCTCACTTGCAAATTTGAGAAGGAAGCAGAGGGAAACTTTGAAAGAGGATTAAACATTTTCATATTTGGATGGGGGAAGGGAGGAAGTGGAATTTTGTTTTATATTTATTTTTTAGTATGCAGTGCAAACCCAAATTAAGCACAAATCTGTTCTAAAGTGGAGCTAATCACTGACCACAAGATTTAGTTGAAAACCTGTTTGGTAATGTTGTATCTTTGCCTCAAGTCACGAGGATAGGCAGGCAACAAATAAAATATTATTTTACTAACACAAAGCACAGTATGTCACAGCAAACAAGATATATATGCTGGATTTTGTATCACAAAATCACAAGTCAAACACTTCCCAAGCACCTAGGACTGTGTGATGTATTTTCGAATGATGCACACAGATTCAAGTAAGGTGGCCTTTTGCAGTTGAAAGATCTTGATTTTGTCAATGTTTATTGTTTCCAAATAAACTGAGATCTTTTGGCATGGCACCCAGTATGTCGATTACCACTGGAACCGCCTGTACTGATTTATGCCAGAGCCTTTGCAGTTCGATTTTGAGGTCCTAGTAATGGCTGAGTTTTTCCTGTTGTTTTTCTTCAATTTGGCTGTCACTTGGTATGGCAACATCAATAATCCTTTTTTTTTTCTTTTCCACAATTGTAATGTCTGGTGTATTGTGTTCCAAAACTTCGTCAGTCTGGATTTTAAAGTCCCACAATATTTTTGTGTGTTCATTTCCCACTACTTTTGCAGGTTTATGATCCCACGAATTCTTTACTGCTGGAAGGTGGTACTTGTGACATAAGTTCCAATGAATCATTCGGGTCACAGGGTTGTGCCTCTGTTTGTAGTCTGTCTGTGCGATTTTCTTGCAGCAGCTGAGGATATGATCAATGGTTTTATCAGCTTCCTTGAACAGTCAGCATTTTGGGTCACCAGCATTTGTTCTGATGGCTTGCTCCTGGGCTGCAAGAATCAGGCCTTCTGTCTGTTCTTCCTAATATCCATGTTGGTTGGAACCCTTGGAGGGGGGGGTCATGAAAAGGGTGTCAGAGGGGTCACCAAAGACCATGAGAAAACACAGTATTTCTGTTGGTGATGGGGGTTCTGTGTGGGAAATTTGGCCTGATTCTATTGTTGGTGGAGTTCAGAATGCTCTTTGGTTGTAGTTGAACTATAAATCCCAGCAACTACAACTCCCAAATGTCAAGGTCTATTTTCCCTAAACTTCACCAGTGTTCACATTCAGGCACATTGAGTATTTGTGCCAAGTTTGGTCAAGATCCATCATTGCTTGAGTCCAACATGCTCTCTGGATGCTGGTGAACTACAATTCCAAAACTCAAGGTCAATGCCTACCAAACCCTTCCAGTATTTTCTGTTGGTCATGGGAGTTCTGTGTGACAATTGTTTGGTCCAATTCCATCATTGGTGGAGGTCAGTATGCTCTTTGATTGTTGGTGAACTATAAATCCCAGCAACTACTGACTGACTGACTGTGACTGACTTTATTATTTCTGAGTCGCCCTCCACGTTAGTGCTCCGGGCGACTTACACACAACAAATTCCACAATTAAAATAGAGTATTTAAAACTAGATTAAAATATTCAGTGGTTAAATGCAGGGGCCAGGCTCGGTATTTGAGTTCCTGGTTCTGCATTAACCATGGGCTTTCCTAAATAGCCAGGTCTTCAGAGCGGTCAGGAACTGGGGCAGGTCGAGGGAGGTTCTCTGGTCCGGTGGCATCGAGTTCCAAAGAACGGGGGCCACAACGGAGAACGATCTCCGTCTCGTGGTCTCCAGGTGGGCCTCTTTCAAGCCTGGTATATGAAGAAGGTTCTTGTTTGCTGGCCGCAGGGTCCTTGAGTAAGCAGGCATCAGCAAGCGGTCTTTTAGGTATGTTGGGCCCCGGCCCCGTAGGGCTTTAAAAGCCAAGGTCAAGGTCTTGTGTAAGGCTCTATACTCAACGAGCAGCCAGTGCAGGCACTGCAGAGATGGTGTAATGTGGCATCTCATCGATGTTCCTGTGAGAAGCCTGGCGGCCGCGTTCTCCAGAATCTGGAGCCTGCGGGTTAGTGACCGGGGTAGACCTACATACAAAGCGTTACAGTAATCCAGCCTTGATGTAACCGTGGCATGGATTACTGTAGCTAGCGTTTCCGTCGGAAGATAGGGTGCCAATTGTCTCGCTTGGCGAGGTGGAAGAAGGCCCTTTGCTCGTGGAGGCAACCTGGGCCTCCATCGACAATTTGGAGTCCAGGATAACACCAAGGCTTTTTACTGAGGGGGACGGAATCAGCGGTTCCCCTTCAAAGGGGGGCAGCGAGAAAGATGGTTCTGGGCGGCCCGGCCATAAGATCTCCGTATTTGATGGATTTATTTTAAGTTTGTGGGCGCGGAGCCATTTTGTGACTGCTTCTAGGCCTTGAGTGAAGTTTTCGGGCACCGAAGTTGCGCCAGGCTCCAGTTTCAGTAGGAGCTGGGTGTCATCGGCATATTGGTAGCACCCTAGGCCGAAGCTCCGGGCTATACCAGCCAACGGCCGAACATAGATGTTAAACAACGTTGGTGATAATATGGCGCCTTGGGGCACTCCGCACTCGAGGAGAGATTTCCTAGATGTTTGGCCTAGCCATTCAACTCGCTGACTACGTCCGCGCAGGAAGGAGCTAAGCCAAGCTAAAGCTGTTCCTTGTATCCCTATGGCGGCAAGTTGTTGTATCAGCAGATCATGGTCCACCGTGTCGAATGCGGCGGTAAGGTCCAGCAATACCAGAACTACTGAGCCTCCCTTGTCTAGTTGGCAGCGGATATCGTCCGAGATGGCCACCAGGACGGTCTCGGTCCCATGCCTGGGGCGGAACCCTGATTGAAAGGGGTCCAAGCCCTCTGATGTCTCAAGGAAGTTTTGTAGCTGGGTTGCTGCCGCGCGTTCGATCAGCTTACTGAGAAACGGGAGGTTTGAGACGGGACGGTAGTTCGCTGGCATCGCTGGGTGCAGATTGGCTTTTTTCAAGAGTGGGCGGACCGAGGCTTCTTTCAAGGCATTCGGGAAAATTCCCTGCTCCAGGGAGTGATTTATTATCTGCATCAGGGGATCAAGAGCCCCTCTGCGCAGTCCTTAACTAGATGGGATGGGCAAGGGTCCGTGGAGCAGGTAGTCGCCCGTGCTGTGGAGATGATTTTATTAACTGCCTCCAGGTCCAAGGCTTTGAAGTGGTCAAATATCTGGTTAGTTGGTGTATGTAGTTCTTCTACCCTCTCACTCGTATCTTCAGGCACGGATAGCAGGTCTAGCCGAAGAGCGGTGATTTTCTCTATGAAGAATTCCCGGAATTCCTCTGCTGAGATGGCTGGAGTGTCCCTGGATTTTGACTGTGGATTGGTGGTGACCAAATCTCGGACAATCCTGAAAATCTGCGCTGGGCGCGATCTCGCAGCTGTTATTAGGGAGGTGTTGTGAATTTTCTTTGCCTCTTTTGTGGCCCACTCGTATGTCTTGCGCATGTTTCTGAAGGCTGTTCTTGATGTCTGGCTAGGTTTCCGCCGCCAGGACTCTCCAGTTGTTTCCGTTTGCGCTTCAGTGACCTCAGTTCTTCGGTGAACCACGGAGAGCGGAAACTGCGTGGTCGGAAGAGGCGTTTAGGAGCTATTTGGTCGATAGCCTTAGACAGGGCTACATTCCACCTTTCTACTTGGTCGTTAAGGGTACCTCCGGGGACTTCCACGGACTCTATGGCCGACGCAAAATCTGGTAGGGTCCATGAGTCTCTTCTGCCGCGCCAGGATAGGTTCTGAATCTATCCTTGGTGGTAGAGGAATTTTGATGTTAACCTTCAGGGTGAAGTGGTTTGACCTCCGTTGTTGCTTGTGGTGTAATCTTTAGCCCATATCCGAAGACTAGGTCTAAGGTGTGCCCGGCCTGGTGTGTGGGGCCGGATTCCATTAATGAAAGACCTAGAGTGTCCATGGAATGGATGAAGTCCTTTGCTAGGGGAGATGACGTAGTCATGTCTGCATGGACGTTAAAGTCCCCTAGCACAATGAGTCTCGGCGATCTAAGGGTCCAGTCTGCAACAAGGTCAAGTAGTTTGGAGGTACTCTCCCTCGGGGCCCCAGGTGCACGATAGATTAAAAGAATCGACAGGCTCTCCTTGGCATTTAGGGTAATTCCCAGGCACTCAATGCCAGTGATCTCCGGGGTCTGTACAGCTGTTATGGAGATGTGGGCCTGGACCAGTATTCCTACTCCTTCTCCCCTGCCTCCAATTCTGGGTTGATGGAGCATCTGGAAGCCTGGAGGGGACAGCTCGCGGAGATGTCCCAAATGATAAAATCAACCTCCCCCCCCCTCCCAACCTCACCAGTATTCAAATTTGGACGTATCGGGTAATTGTGTCAAATTTGGTCCAGAATGAAAATATATCTTGCATATCAGGTATTTACATTACGATTCATAACAGTAGCAAAATTACAGTGATGAAGTAGCAACAAAAATAATTTTATGGTTGGGGGTCACCAGAGCATGAGGACTGTATTAAGGGGTCGCAGCATTAGGAAGGTTGAGAACCACTGACCTACAAGTTTTAAACTAGTAAAAATTTGGACTAGAAGAGAGAGGTCAAATTTTCACATGCTCTTCCACTTAGAAAGCTTCCTGTGTCTATGGCCCCTTCTACACTGCCATATAATCCAGATTATCAAAGCAAATAATCAATATTATCTGCTTTGAACTGAGTTATATGAGTCTACACTGCCATACAATCCCGTTCAAAACAGAAAATCTGGATTTTATATGGCAATGTAGAAGGGGTCTAATTAATATACTAGTACATTTGAAGAAGGTGTTTCACACAACTGTTTCCTTGTGTAGTAATTTATGCCATGCAAGGTTTTGTTTTTTTAAAAGTGGTAAATATTCAATAATAGAAACTCCTTCAAGTATAAAATGGTAGATTTCCAAATTCTCCTTCCACCTTTGTCAACCACTGTCCTTTCTAACATTTAAGACCTTTCTACACTGCCATATAATCCAGATTATCAAAACACATAATCCACATTATCCGCTTTGAACTAGATTATATGAGTCTACACTGCCATATAATCCAGTTCCAAGCAGATAACGTGGGTTTTATATGGCAGTGTAGATGGGGCCTAGACCTCTTTTTGTCATCCTTTTTTGACAGTTTTCTGAATAAATTTGTTTTTGATAACTCTATTGTACCTTGTTTTTTCTATGATATAAACGCACATGCTACCATATATGAACACAAGCTAAATATTATATTTCTTTCTTTTCAAAATTTGACATTTTAAAGCACTGTGATATGATTTTTTTTGTTTAGCATGAACTTGCCTGGCTGTTTTGACACTGAAATATTTCAGCCAATGAAGCATTGTTGATATGTTCAAGTTTCAGACTAAAATCCTAGAAATATTAATGATTTATGTTGTATCTCATTTCACTTTGCTGCAACAGATGTCATTATGGCAGATGTCAGACTCATTATGACACAATGTAAATTGTCTCAAAGTGCAGTATCAGACAACATTGCCTAGGTAATAAAAATGCCACCATTGCTATTATCCACCCCACCCCAACCCCCCAACCCTCTGCTTCTTCGATATCAGAGATGCAAGATTTCAACATAAAACTCCAGAAGAACATTATACAGTATGTCTTGAGTAGTAATGGAAGAAAATAACAGAAATATCTCAAGGTCTGATAGGTGAGTTGAAGTCAATAGCATTTGTTTGCCTTAAAATTGTGTTGCTTGGCAGCAAATGCAAGACCGCACAATATAATTACACAGAAAACTTTTAGCTTTTATGTTGAAAAGTACAGCTAGTGAGGAGTGATTCCATAAGAAATTGTGTAATACCATGTTACCTTTTGTGCACATTTAAAAGATCCAGGAAGCTGCTCTTCATCTGTCAGATCAGATTCTGGAATCATCGAGATGAAACAGGACCACCTATGTTGAAGAACAACATACAATGTATTGATTACTTGCAGCAGGATTACAAATAACAAGTACAAAAGAAACATGTCAATTGGTCAATGGTTATACTACTCTAACAATAGTGACCTCATTAGTTCACATACATTATGTTTTTCGACAAGGACCTTCACTTCTGGAAGACATTGACTGAGGCCCCTTTTACACTGTCATATAAAATCTAGATTATCTAGATATAATCCAGTTCAAATCAGATAATGTGGATGATCTGATTTGATAATATGGATTATACAGCTGTGTAGAAGGGGTTTGGGAGCCTATTTGAAGCTAGAGGTTGTGGTATACCATTTTTATTGTGTTTTTTTAATCAGCACCTAGGCATGTAGCCGGGGGGGGGGGCTAAGGGGGCTTCAGCCCCCCCCCCCCGAAATTCGCAGGGTGGTCCGCGAAAAGGCCGTACGGGTACATTATTTAAACTGTTATGTTTATTCATATCATGATCTGATCACCATGCTCATTATATCCCACATTAATGGGGTTATTGGGATAACAATACAAAAGGTTTGCTAGGGTAGACCCTCTTCCGCCCAGTCTCAGCCCCCCCCCCCGAACCAAACTCAGCCCCCCCCCCCCGAATCAAAATCCTGGCTACGGCCCTGTCAGCACCTAAAATTCATTAAAACTCCTACAAAAATCAAAGGGGGGGGGCTTATAGACTTGTGTTCTGTTTTAGGGCCTTTCGTGTTGACTGACCAGTGTTCTTTGACTCTTATTCTTTCATATTTCTATTTCTACCATTATCATTCTTCTTCTTTTTTGAAAATATTTTTATTATTGAAAAAAGAGTATTTTCAGGGAAAGAGGGGGAACAATAGTCATATAAAGAAAAATAGGAAAATTTAGGGAAAAAGAATATAAAAAGAAGAAAAGGATTTAAAAAAGTAATGTGACTTCAATTCCAAACTTATGTCTTCCATTAATTCATATGTTTAGTTATTCTGTTTCCACTAAATTTATTTCATTGTTAATTTTCCTTTTCTACTATAGTCCTTTTCGTAGCCTTTCCTGAGGTCTCGATATTTCTACCATTATCATTCTAATGTTGCATTCTTTACTGTCTGCAATTTCTAAACTACATATTTTCAAAGATAGTCCCATTGGAATAACTGATACTGGACATACTGTTAGCTTATTCCTTCCAAGAAAGAGATGTAGCTGGCTGCTCAATTAAAACTACTACTTATGGAAGAGCCCTTTTGATATCAAGGCACCATTACCAAATGTGATGTGATCAAAAAGTATAGTTAAGATCAGTCCAGAAGTAGTAGTCAGCCTATTGCCAAGATATCTGGCAACAAAGACACACACTTCTGCTCTGAGCAGGTTTAACAACCTGTCTACTCTAGCTGCTGTGCTCACAGTTAATATCCTCACCAAAAATGGTTAAAAAAATCTCCCCCATCTCTACTTATCTCCTTCTCCCTCCTTCCCCTTGTTTTCCAGTCTCTCTTCTTAAATGGATTAGTATTCATGCTTGGTAAGAGTGAACAGGAGACTTGTAGCACAATGTTTCTCAACCTGGGGGTCAGGACCCATGGGGAGGTTGTGAGGGGGTTTCAGAGGGGTCACTAAAGACCATCAGAAAACATTTATTTCTGATGGTCTTAGAACCCCTTTGTCAGAGAAGGTTAAAGCTATTTCTGCCTGTTCTTCTCTTCCTTTTTTGGAAACAGACAGTAAATCCTCCCTCCCCAGTGTGGTGCACATGTGTGGGTGAGGGAGAGTGTGCGAGGTTGGAAGGAGACTCATGCCAGCGAGTTCCTTCAAGGCATGGGGGTTATGTGTAGGAAGTTTGGTTTAATTCTATCATTGGTGGTGTTCAGAATGCTCTTTAGTTGTATGTGAACTATAAATCCCAGCAACTACAACTCCCAAATGACAAAATCAACACCTCCCAACTCTACCCCACCGGTATTCTACTTTGTGCGTAATGGGTATTTGTGTCAAATTTAGTCCAGTGAATGAAAATACATCCTGGAAGGTTAAGAAACACTGCTCTATCACTACCTGCAAGGAAACAAAATGCCTATTTAGGTGTCATTGAAATGCCTCAGTCATTATATATGCCCAAATATGGAGAGGAAAAGAAAGGTGGAGGATTTTGTTTTAAAAATAACAGAGGGAGAAGGGGACCAGTTACTATCCAGCAATACATTTCCACCTCCCACACTTCTTACTTACAATTGGAAGATTTTCTTTTGTGAAAAGTAAAAAATTATGAAGTTGCTCACATTTCAAACCTGTTACCAACTTATATGATGATACCAAGGCTTTTTTCCCCTCTCCCTTCTTCACTCCCCCCTCCCCATTTCCTTTTTCTGTGTTCTCACAATGAATTGAATTAGTTAGAATACCCAGAAGATACAGAAAACTTCAAAGCCTGGCCCCAAATAATGTGCAGAGTAGGTACAGTATGAATACCAACAGCGCCTGAGATTCAAGTTCAAACAACCTTTTATGAAAAGAACCTTTTTTAAAAAAGGAATCAAGTTCATCTTATAGGTTTTGAAACCAGAAAGAAAAAAAATGAAATAAAAGGAAGGTCCCAAATGTTGCATACTCAATACTTTTCCCTGCTTCTCTTCTGGACCTTACAGGGCAGTTTGACCATTAAGAATATTTGAGGCATAATAAACTTTGACTATATAATATTTGTGGACGGGACAATTTTAAAGATCTAATGAAGGATATGATTTCTGCATGTAAAGCGGGGAAATAGCATAACTTTGATTGACTCTAAGAACTTTGTACAAAGCCATGGCTCACAAAAATAAGCAGATAGCAATCCAGTATCATTCTGTACCACTGACAGATGAATATTAGCTGCACTTCTTTTAGGCTCTACTGAGTAGCAGGGTCCTGAGAATGAATGAACAATGCAAACCACCAGACAGGTGTAGTTAATTACTGCTTTTCTGGGACTGCCTATTTATCACCTATATAACAAACAGGGACTAACTAGTCCACACTTCATACTGGGGCCAACATTATCTATTTAAATTAGCAGGTATCAATAAGGCAAAATTCAATGTCATTTCACCTCTGAAAATTCATCCAGCCCTGCAATGTTGTCATATTTGACACAGAAAGGTTCAAAAGTTGGCATGTGAGGGCGGATCCAGACAGCCTTGTATTCCAGGAACACCCTGTCTACACCCACACCAGAAAGGGTTGGGAGTGCGCACTTTCTGGGGTGGGTGTCTATATGTTGTCTATATGTTTGTTTGTCATGCTTCCTATTTACTATTGTCATACTGCAGTGTTCATAAATATGATATCATCTTAGCAATATAACACCCAAGGAGGGTTTTTTTTAAGTCACTTCATCAGCATACTCCCTTTGATCAGCTAATTGCCTGTATTCTCATAACTATGCAAAAAAATTGGCACTAAATTAGTCAATCCCAATTTAAGAGTATTTGAATTTGATCGTAGCAATTTAAAAAGTTGTTTGTAAAATGCATCTTGTGAATTCAGCAGTTGCCAGCTTAAAATATTTTTATTTCTACTTCTTTTAATAGAAAAGGTATTCTAGTGTTCCCTCGCTATTTTCTGTTTCTCTTATTGCAGACTCGCTGTTTCACGGATTTCAAAAAAAATTAATTTAAAATATATATCATGGTATTTTCGCTGTTTTGTGGGGTTCTGCCACCCCCGCTCTCCAAGGCACTTTCCCTCCTCAGTCCTCCCTCCCTCCCGCCTTGAAGGGCCTTTCCTTCCTTCCTTTCCTTCACTTTAAGTTTATAAAGACTTTTAAAATAGTGTAAAACTACTAAAATAATGTATAAATATTAAAATAAATAGAGTATGCCTACATCGTGGTTTTTCACTAATTGTGGGAGGTCCTGGAACCTAACCCCAGCAATAAGTGAGGGAACACTTTACAGTATTCTACATAATATGTACTGGATGATTTTTTTTGTACTCCAACTGTGTTTGTTTTGTGGTTGTGCTGCATTCCAGGTTGAAAATAGCACAGAAGGTAGTTTGATCTAGGAAACTTTGGTTGAGGAAATTAGCCACATGCATACCGATATTAACATGATGTTTTTTCCTTCTCTAACAACATTGTGCCGCAGCTATGGGAAAATGAAATCAAAGTCCTCTCTGTTCATATTCATTTTAATCTTTGGTTATAAAGCAAAACAGCCATTCATACCATATGGCACTCATTGTCAACTGTAAAAGATAGTTGATATTAAAAATCTCTGTGCATATCACTTTCATAGCTATCTTGACATATGGAGAACCAAATATGGGCTTCATCAACAACGCTTTATGGTATTTTTAAATATGGGGCAATAATGCTTTCTGCTATATTGTGACTCTCTACTTTGATATAATTGCTGCTTTGATGGCCTGTCTTCTCTGTGCTTCTGTGAAAGAGGGGGAGATTAAGAAAGAGAAATTTACTTGCATACACATTGCATACATAATAACATCAATGCCAGTGTTATATGCAAAATAATTTCCATCACAAAGCAACCATTATAAGCTAATTTCAATATTTAAAATATCATTCTTAAAAATATGTGGGAACAAGGTTCAATTTTCTCATATACAGTTGAACCTTTGTATCAATGAATTGGTGTGTTTTAACGTTGAATGTATTATAATTATGTTTAATATGTTAGTAATCTTAATCCAAATCATTTTAAAGTTAATATTGTATGTTTTGAGGCACTGTGTAGGTGCCACTTGTAAGTTGTCTTGAGTCCCCTTCGGGGTAGAGAAGAGTGGGATATAAATAAGGTAAATAAATGCTAAATAAATCCTGGATCCAACCATCCATGGCTTAATTTTTTAAAAAAAAATCCAAAAAGCTAAGCTTGATTTCCCCGTTTTGAATAATGAAAACTATTTTGTGACATCACTGTATACAATGGGATTTGAGCATCCATTCATTTTGATATTCATAGGGAGGTCTGGAAACAAACCCCAATGGATACCAAGGGCCAACTGTATATAGTTTCAGCCCAATATATCTTACAAATCACCTAATTTTCAATGCCTTGTCATAATTTCTTTGGGCCACATCAATTTTCTTCCCATGGAATCCTAGGCGTTCTAATTTTACAAGATGTTTAGTCTTCTCTGCCAAAGACCGCTGGTGCCTCACTAAATTACATACTTTATTACTTAACAGGAGAAATCAAGCATCTGTCTAAGAATAAATACATGTTTTAAGGTATTTATGGAAATTTATTGTTGAAATATAACTGGAAGTAGATTTTTTTTTAAACCTATCAAAATCCAAAACTTTCTCCATCAATGAATGGAAAGAACTCAATATTTTCAAATTGTAAAGCCAGTGCTTGGCGAGTGAATTTGAGAAGGCTTTATGGAAGTCAAAAAGTGCTATATGTTGAATAGGGAACATTTCTGGTCCAGATCAGCAGCAAAGAACTTTATTCTCACATTACCCAATGTTCAAGTTTAAGTGATGGAATTACATGAAACCAGCTGTGCTTTCAGGAACCATCTGAGTAATTAGGGTAAGCTTCAGGTAGATCCTGCATATTTTGTTCTTTCTGAAGAATTTACATATCCAGGAATACTGGCACTCCCCGACCATACAGATCCTTCATTTTTTAAAAAGACAATGATCTACATTCTTCATATAGGAGCATTACATTTGAAATGTTCATGACACCAGAACAGGCCTAGTGATATGATTCTGCCTCACCTTGTACGTTCATGTGAATAGCATATGAACAAGGCTAAGTATGGCCCCTCCCACACAGTTGTATACAATCCACATTTAACTGGATTATATGGCAGTGTGGACTCAGATAATCCAGTTCAAAGCAGATATTGTTGATTATCTCCCTTGATATTCTGGATTACATGGCTGTGTGGAAGGGCCCTAGGACAAACTATTTTTTTATTTATTTTATTTTTATCCTGTTTTTCTCCCATGGGTGTGGCTCGACATCCCTATGCAAACATGTACATGTTTTATTTATGTCTGTTATATGTTTTTTTAAACTGTTTCAGTGGTGGTTTGTATTAATATGCCATTATGTGATATTTTTTAACATGTAAAAATAAGGTTTTAACATAATCTTCTTTTAAACTTTTAGTAGCTTAAGTCTCATCCCATGAGACAGGCAGGGTATACATTCCATAAATAAATACATGAAATGAAAGAATGATTCCTGTTATAGCAAGAGACCAACACTCCAAAATATTTAGATGTGATAATGGAAACTGGCTCTAATGATAAAATATTACACTCTAGAATGTTTTAATTAGAAACCAGGCAAGTTAAACGACAGATTGCAAATGAGTTGCTTTTACTGGAAGAAGTTTCTCTATGGTGGTCATCCTGTTTCTCTGCCTAGATGATTAAGATGGCCTGCTAATTCTTCCAATGATGTCTGTGCTCATCCATCTAACAATGGTGTAGGAAAGATGTAGCTCACCAAGTGTTTTTGGTCTCCAACTCCTATGTTCCCTGGCCAGCATAGCCAATAGGAAAGGATCACAGTATGTGTAATCCAACAACATCTGGAAGACTACATTTTCCATAATTCTGTTCTAATATTCTGAAGGTATTATGGGGTTCATAAATTATAGACTGGATGCTCCTCAGGATGGCCCTGCTTCTCCCAGTGTCTTCCTTTGTTGGGTCAGCAGGAGAAGACCCCTGGAATTCTCCAACATCTGTATGAATGCTTATATCTTTGTGAATATTTCTCAGTACATTAGCTTCATTAGTCTAACAGTATGTAGCTGTGTTCGTTTGGATTTTTAATGAGCCATTTTCCTTCAGCCCACTCACTGATAAAGGTTTCTTCATAACAGTGTGTGTTTGTTGAGGGAGGAGTGAGAGAGAATTTAAAAAGACATCATTGAAGTATATACAACTGTGTGATCCCTTCAGAAATTCTTCTAAAGTTATGATTACAAGGCTTAACTGTTTTTGTGTGAATCATTTCACAGATTCCAATATATGACTCATGAATCATTCACATGTTGAAAATGAAGCATCATATGTGTACTTTGTCTCATATTAACAATATACTAAACAATATTGTCTGAACATGTAACGTGATGTCCTTCCCCACACATTTGATACAGATTTATATTGCATTCCATTCCATGTAGAGAGTGAAGAAGGGAGCAGAGAAGACAGTTCCATCTTGTCTCCTGCGACGTCAGAGCTCTTCCCCACCACCACCAATGGCTGCTCTGGGGCCACAGTGAAGAAGGTAGCAGAGAAGACAGTTCCATCTTGTCTCCTGCAACATCAGAGCCCTTCCCCCACCACCAATGGCTGCTCTGGGGTCAGAGTAAAGAAGGGAGCAGAGAAGACAGTTCCATCTTGTCTCCTGCCACATCAGAGCCCTTCCTCCAACACCAATAGCCACTCTGGGGTCAGAGTGAAGAAGGGAGCAGAGAAAACAGTTCCATCTTGTCTCCTGCGACATCAGAGCCCTTCCATCACCACCACCGGCTGCTCTGGGGCCAGAGTAAAGAAGGGAGCAGAGAAGACATTTCCATCTTGTCTCCTATGACATCACAGCTCTTCCCCATCACCAATGACCGCTCTGTGGCCACAGAGAAGAAGGTCGCAGAGAAGACAGATCCATCTTGTCTCTTGCAACATCAAAACTCCTCCCCCAGCAAAAATATAATATTATATAATAATGTTGTATCATATTATAATGTCAATATATTTTAATATAATTATATTGCAATGTAGTATAATATAATTATGATATAATATAATATATACTATACTATCATATAATATATAATATAATACTAATGATATTGTGATATTATTATTGTATATTTGTTTTACATGCAATATTGCTAATGATATTGCAATATAATATAGTATAATATGAGTATGGTATAATATATTGTATATACATTGATACAATATAATACAACTAATGATATTGTGATATTATAATTGTATATTTGTTTTACATGCAATATTGCTAATGATATTGCAATATAATATACTATAATATGAGTATGGTATAATATATTGTATATACATTGATACAATATAATACTACTAATGATATTTTGATATTATAATTGTATATTTGTTTTACATGCAATATTGCTAATGATATTGCAATATAATATAGTATAATATGAGTATGGTATAATATATTGTATATACACTGATACAATATAATACTACTAATGCTATTGTGATATTATAATTGTACTAGCTTGGGGACCCGGCGGTGCCCGGGTCATTTGAGAAGTGCAGCAGGATGTAGAGTGGGTCATGGGGGCTCTGTGTGCCAAGTTTTGTTTTGATCCATCATTATTGGGAGTTGCAGTGGTATCATGAAATTACTGAAGGTAGTGGAAGTCCCATCATCTCTGGTCCACCCTCCCCCAAAGTGTAGTAGGATGTAGATTGGGTCATGGGGGCTTTGTGTGCCAAGTTTGGTCTGTATTGGTGAATGGATGGGGGTTGCATTGTTTTTAGGAAGTGAGTGAAGGTACTTCAAGTCCCATCATCCATGGTCCGCCTCACACAAAACAGCACCAGGATGTAGAGTGGGTCATGAGGGCTCTGTGTGCCAGGTTTGGTGTTGATCAGTCATTGGATTAGGTTTTTAGCAGGCTTGGAAAGTGAGAGAAGGTACTGCAAGTCCCATCATCCATGTTCTGCCCCCCCCCCCAAAGTTCAGTAGGATGTAGAGTGGGTCACTGGGGCTCTGTGTGCCAAGTGTGGTCTTTCTCGGTGTTTGTAGGGGGCCGCTGTTGTCTGTGGGAACAGAGGGCTGTGAAAGTACTACAAATCCCATCATCCATTGTCAGTCCTCTCCCGAACCTCACCAGGACATGAAGGCAGTCATGGGGGTTATGTGTGCCAAGTGTGGTCTCGATCAGTAATTGGATGAGGGTCGCAGCGGACTTGGGAAGTGAGTAGAGGTACTTCAAGTCCCATCATCCATGGTCCGCTCTCCTCCAAACTGCACCAGGACGTAGAGTGGGCCATGGGGGCTGTGTGTGCTAAGTGTGGTCTGTATTGGTCCTTTTTGGTGGCCTCAGTGGTCTGTGGGAACCAAAGTGTTTGAAAGTAGTACTAATCCCATAATCCATGGGTCATGTCCCCCGAACCGGAGATGTAAAAGGGGTTTAGGGGGTTATGTGTACACCAGGACGTAAAGGGGGTTAGGGGGGTTATGTGTACCAAGTTTGGTGCAGGTCCATCACCCGCGCTGGTCGCTGTGGCCTGTGAAAGTGGTGGCCTGTGAAAGTGGCTGCCACATATACGCCCTCCCACCCTCCCGCCCTTCCGCCCTCCGCACACATACATACATACATACATACATACATACATACATACAAACATTCCGCTTTATAAAGGTATACAGATAGATATTTATTTTACATGCAATATTGCCAATGATATTGCAATATAATATAGTATAATATGAGTATGGTATAATATATTGTATATACATTGATACAATATAATACTACTAATGATATTGTGATATTATAATTGTATATTTGTTTTACATGCAATATTGCTAATGATATTGCAATATAATATAGTATAATATGAGTATGGTATAATATATTGTATATACATTGATACAATATAATACTACTAATGATATTGTGATATTATAATTGTATATTTGTTTTACATGCAATATTACTAATGGAATTGTGATATAATGTTATAGTGTAATGTGCTGTGTAGTAGTGTCATTGTGCTATGGCAGTAATTTAGTTTGTTGTGTTTGCAGTTTGCTGTAAGCCATGCTTTGGCAGTAATGTAGTTTGTTGCATTTCCAGTTTGCTGTAAGCCGCTCTGAGTCCCCTTCGGGGTTGAGAAGGGTGGCATATAAATATCGTGAAATAAATAAAGAAATAAATTTATTTGGAACATTTTGTGTCCTTCCCTTCCAACTAAAAATTTTCAAGGCTACTCACAATAAAATAATTGTTAAAAATAAATAAATAAAACATAGCAAATGGAATAACCAGCAAAAAGGGTACCAACCAATAGAAAAGCATAGGAAAATATAAAAGAAAAGATACTCATCTGATTCTATAAAGAATACAAGTTTGACACTAGGTGAATTTTGTAAGAAAAAGCCTTCCAGATGCCTCTTCCAATGTTACAACAGTGGCACATATTCACAGTTTCCTCATCTAAGGTGATTATGGGCAATTTCAGACAGTCCTTTATCCCAGGAACAATGGTGTTTTAAAAACATGCTTCTGAGTGGGTTGAAGTCCATACACACCCCAGAAAGTGCATGCTTTCTGGGGCACGTGTCCAGATGCCTTCCCATAACCTTCCGGAAGGACAGGAAGATAGCCCCACCCCGCCCAAAACCCCTTAAAAATGTGGGGGAAAGTAAAATAACTTACCCAGCTACCATGAAACTACTGCTGAAGCTCTCATGTTGTGTAGGAATGACATGACACAGGGGGGCATGAGGAAAATCGTTCCTTTCAAGAAAGTTTGGATCAAACCCACTATCAAATTACCTCAGCAGAAAGCAGGGTTTTCCAAGCTTTGTGCCGAATGCACTAGTGTTTATGTGGGTCATCATCTGGATGCCCCACAGGAAAACATGGGAGGATGCATGTTTTGTGCCCTGTCTGGATGGGCCCTCAGAATAAAGTGTTATTATAACATCCCTTGATGTAGACATTATACTCCCATTGAGTTAACCTAAAATCACAATGGCTATTTTCTACATTACATTATGTTCAGCATTATGTTGCCTAAAACTCCTAAATCTCTTCCATATGTACTATTGTCAAGCCAGCTATCACCCATCCTATATTTTTTCCTTTTTTTCTTCATTTCATTTTTTCTGCTTATATGTAGTACTTTGCAATTCTCCCTCCTGCAATTTTTTGTTAGTTTTGGTCTAGCTCCCCAGTTTGCTAAGGTAATTTTGAATTCTGATTATGTCTTCTGGGATATTGACTAATTGAATTTCATTCTGCACTCACAATGGCATATATTTTCCAAAACTAATTTTGTCACAATTTTAGCTGATTTTACCATGGGGCTCCAACCCAGTTGGAGGAAAACAGCACAGGCATTTGGGGGACCCCACAAAGCACCTTGAGACTAGGAAGGAGAAATCATGCCCAATGCACTCTACTCCCCAAGTGACAGGGAACAATGGTTTCTACCCACTGTGAACAGCTGGGTGGCTCTGATTTTGAATGGGCCCTGCTGTTCACATGAGCCAGCGCTGTCCTTCTGTGTTCTCCATGTTCTGTATATGGGGGGAAATGGATAGGACTTGTCAGTGTCATTTTTTGTCATTACAGTGACAAAGCTTCAGAGAGTTCCTGGCTGTTGCTCAGAGCCTTAGCAATATCAGCATAACTAGGAGAGGGAGAAGTACTGCTCCCCTCTTTCCCCACCTTTACTTCCTATTCTCTTCAAGTTATGAGTGGGAGGCTTTGCTAACAACAGTAATAGCCAGGAGCACTCTGGAATTCTATGGTCACTGCTGGAGAAACAAAAAATAGCATTTGTAAAGGTCACTGTCCAGCAGGCCAAACTAGGTTCAACTTGACTAGATAGCAAGGACTCTGCTCCTGCCATTAAGGCAGTTTGGGATGGGATGGTTAAAACACCATGGCAAAATCCATGACTGGTTTGAAGAAACAATGCTTTGGACCAGCCCCAGATCATGTAGATAGGCTATTACTCATCATGAGAATAAATGTATTCTCATGAGTACAGCACAGCGGTAGCAACAGCTGTGCTGGCAATCTGAAGATCTGAAGATTGCAGGTTCGCATCCCGGGCTGGGTTGGACTCCAGCTGTGAGCCCTGTCCACTGTTTACCCAACAGTTCGAAAACAACTGAGTTGTGATTAGATAAACTGGGAACCGCCAAGCGGGGAAGAACTTTTTCAAAAAAGAAGAACTTATAAGATTGGCTGGAATGCGGATAAACAAAGGCTATCTGTCATGAGGATGAAGCAACAGCACCACCTTGTGACATAAAGACGCAATCACAACCTGTGAAGCACCGTGATGTAGCTCTGTGACGCAACTGTGATGCAGCCAAAGAAAAACCCTTCTAAAAACTGTACTGTTATATGTTGTATATGTTATATGTTGAATGTTGTATGTAATTGTATGTGGAACCGGCAGGGACTGTCTGCCGTATGTGTAATGTAATCCGCTCTGAGTCCCCTTCGGGGTGAGAAGAGCGGAATATAAATAAAGTGTATTATTATTATAAGTTTATAGCCTAATGCAGTTATTTTAATTATACTTAGACCAAAGAACTTTACTTCTGAGTTGAAAGGCATGGAGCTGCATTGCTAAATATTAATTCTGGAAGCAAACACCTCACTTTCTGCAGGTTTTGTGTAAGACTTATATATATCATAGATAACAGCAGTTCAGGGAACAGTAATTCTAAAAACAATATTCAATATTGGCTCCAACAAAGAGTCAGAAAATGTTTTGTGTTTCATTTCAGAGAAGATTTTGTCTCATTTAATTCTTGTACATAAGGCAAAAAAGATGAGTTACGGGAAAAGAGAGTGCTTTTGTGGCTTAATCTGATGATGAGATTAGCATACTATGGCACGGCAAACATAATATTCCAGTGCTACAGACTTAGATGAGTTCTCTAGGAGGTTACAATGAAGTGAGTTTCATTTCTAGCAATGTAAATCTTCCCGTGAGAATTCTCATCTTAGTCCTATGCCTCCCTTTCTCTCAAACACACACATACACACATAGTAAGAAAATGAGTATTAGTTAAAAGGCTTGGTAAAAAAATCACTTAGATATTGGAGAGGCAAACTCTGGACGTTTCCAGATTTCACTTAAATATGTGCCGAAGTGGATTTAATAAATCTGCTTAAATGGGCATTTAAATCCCCGGAAATCCCCCCAAAACCCATGCTTTCTGGGGGGTGTCTAGATGCCCTCCCAGTACCTTCTAGGAGCGCACCCAGACATTCAAAAGCCCCTCAATATACGCCCTTAAAATTAAAAGAACTTAACTGGCCACCATTAAAGTACTTCTGAGTCTTCCTGGCATGTAGAAAAGACACACTAGGAGACAGGGGAGCGATGAGTGATTTTCCTCTTCCTCACCACCACCACCCCAGGCCCAATCCGCACTAGGCCCACAACTGGAAAGACACAGATTTTAACAAAGACCCAGGTCTTACCAGGTATCAAATTAGTTTGGGACAAAGCAGGTAGAATTACTATTCCCTGAACTGCTGTTGTTTATGGTGTATATATATATATATATATATATATATATATATATATTTCCTCACTTTGTCTCAAATTAATTCGGTTTTACAGGCGGTGTCATTTGGACGCCTCCAGTAAAAGCGCAAGAGCTCACATATTTTGGGCCTTGTCTGGATAGACCCTCTGTGAAAAAAGTATGAGACTCTTTATTAAAATAGATATATCTTGATGCAACCCAGTATAGCGCTGTGCAGTTTTCAGTAAATGTACCTTCCTGAGAATATGTGGCCTTTCCTAGAGATCATGTACATTAGCCCCCCTTCCAACATTTACTTGCATACCACTAATGTCTGCAAATTAACACATAGGACAGGAGCCTTGCACACAATTGCCATTGCAGTGGTCCCCATCTGGAAGACGTGACTTTACTTAACAGAACAAGGTACACATGCAGTTTGACCCAATCCTAACCATACAGCTGCATGACTATATAAATATAGATCTCCCTTTTATGTATGTAGAAATGGGAGAAGGGAAGGAAGTTCATTTTTTCATTGCATTTAGAAAGTACCAAAACTGAAGTATAACTGAAAAATATGCAGCAAATCACACACATTTGAAATGATTAATAATTGTTAGGAATCCACATTAATTTCCATATAATTGTCTTTCGTGAGCATACAATCTACGTATTACAAGCTCAGAGGTTTATGATTTAAATTATGTTTAAAATCCATATTCCTCTTTAGGAATATCAGATATACTATATAAGCACTGCCTAGTTCTATGACTAAATATACGGTCCCAGTTTTCCTCTGTGACACACGTACACAAAACCAGATGTGGTAGACCACAGCCCAGAGGATCAAAATGTGATCTGAAAATTAAATCTGACTGATTCTGCCTTCTGCACACAATTCTTTGCCTCCCTTGCTTCGTTATATTTTATAAATCTCTCCTGAAAATAAAGAGATTTAGTTCTAAAGTTACTCAGCGTTTCATGAACTGGCGCTTACTTCTCTCTTTGAATATGGTAATGCCTTTGATAGCATCAGCACAATAATTAATAGCAGATTTTGTCAATTTTCTGCTTGACGAAATCCTCCCCAAGCCTTACCTATATCTTTTCCCATCATGCGGGATTACATTCTTTCCTTCCCCTTTCTTAACCCTTTGCATTTTCACTCTGTTTCCAAAGGCACTCCGCAGCTCCCCCTACGGACAATGCAAACCTGAGTCAGAATGACTTTTGCTCTTAAAACAAAGCCGGGGCTATTTCTCTATATTGCAATGACACATCCCCCTTCGGATGACAGTCAGTGACAGCAAGTTGCAATCATGTTTGTCTACTAGCATGCAATGGGTTAAACAAAAAAAAGAACAAGTCTGGCAATATACTATCAAGGCATTATTAATAGAGTCGAAGCAGGAAATAGCAGCCGCAAGACCCCCTTGTCTAACAAATAATAGGCTTTCAAAAGACATTAAAATCATGCACCATCTTAGCAGGACTGTCTGTATCGCAGCACTTACCTGCCTCCCGGCAACAGAGTTACAAAGCCGAACTGTGTCTCTTGTGATATTACAATGAGATGTCAGCCTGTGTGTAAAGAATAGTGCATTTGTTTTCTAAGGCATATTCCCCAGGTAATATTGAACACCAGGCAGATTTCCTATCTCTCTCTCCCCCATTCGTGTGTTTTATAAAGGTAACTCAACTGCACCTGATTCTTTCTTCTTTTTTCTCTCCCTCATTCATTCATGGCACAGCATTGGGGTTTAGAGCTACAAAGCTAATCAGATGCTTAAAATAATTTTTGTACTATTGAGCATTCAAGGAGAAGGGTCAGCTCAGAGTGTTTGCATTGCTGTTAAACAGGTCACCTTAACATATATATATATACACACACACACACGCAGAAATGAAAAGTACCCATCGCCCAATGTCCCAGCCCTCCTTAACATACAAAAGGAAGGCATCCCTGGCTGTCTTTTTCTGTCTCCATTTTGAGGGTGAGCTGCCTGCTGCTTGTTCTGCATTCAGTTCTCTAAAAGGCTTATTAATGTTGTCTACAGGGAGACTGTCAGAAATGGCAGCCTGAATCAAGGGATTTTCCTTCAACATCCAAATGACATGCTGCAGTGAGAGAATTAAACAGATGACTAACCAATGCCCTTTTGTCTCGAGATGAAGATGGGATTGCCAACTTGTAAACCAGAGACTGACATTTGGGGTGGATTAAACCGTCCCGTTATTGTACCGCTAGTTTCTAAGCACTCCTGCTTTCTTGATCTGAAGTGCCTCAGCTGAAAGCCTTCATAGTTCTCTGAGACTTGTTTGCTGAAACCCTCAGCAGAGCTTTGGCTGTAAACATTTATCCACACCGAAACCCCATCTCTGACACTGACTGAGAATAGTTGGCTGCTAGGTATTTAATTAAAACATTAAGCACGGGTGGGGTAGGGAGGGCTCTTTTGTGTCAACATTCAGAAGTACTTTACAATAGCCGAGGTTTGCTATAATTGAGTTTCTCTGCAAATGCTTCCCTCCCATTCCTCCCACCCCCATTTCTTTCTCTAAGAGCTGCGATAGCTTGAGGTTCACTCTGCCTCACGCTGTTAGTTGTGGCTTGGAGATGAGGCCCCATGCTGTCATTCTCCTGATTCTTTCAATCTGGTTGTTAGCTTTAATTTCAGAAATCAAGATTGGATGGTGACAAGGAGCTCTAATGAAACGCGGGGTGGATTAGGGGATAGGGGGCAGTCACTTGTTAAATAGCTTTCTGATTTCCTATTAGCAACTGCACATAATGTGGTCAAACTCATAGTTGTTGCTTTCCCCTTTTATTTTACCACTTTTCAGGTTCATTTTTATCCTCTAATTAATGTGCACATAAGCAGAAAGCACTGTTCAGGACCTAAGGGTGCCCTTTTAAATTGAACATTTTAAATCTGATTCTGAACGTGGTCAAATTTTAGTCTACATCTACAGTGGAGTATGCTATGTAGGGGCAACATTAAATACTGACATGATATCTTATTGCCATTGGTTTAACATGGTGGTACTTTATGATGTTTGAGTGGCATAAAAACCTACACATTTTCTACCAATAAGAAGACACTAGCTGTCCAGTCATAAAGCAGACATACAGTTGAGTTTTGATGTGCTGTAGTCCCTTAGTAATTAAGGAATAGATGTTAATTATATGAGGTGAAGAAAATCAGCAGGAAATCTGGAGGTATCAGTGACAGCTAGAAAGACATATTCAAGACACCAAATCTGCACAGTGAGAATATACACAAGAGAATTAAACCTAGTATGGATTTCCAAGACCCCATGTCTACTGATCCTGGTACATGTGGTGCAAAGCCTATCAGATCTACCAGAAATTCTAGATTTGTTCTTGGACCCTATCAAGATTCAGACAGCTCATACATGGTTTGTGGTTCTAAAAGGGTTCTAAAAGAACATTTGTACAGTTCGAAATTCAATTAATGGAAAATTTATCTGATGTGGAAAGTAGTTGGTCACAGTAGGAAATGTAAAATCAGACTTTTGTAGAATTCCCAAGCCTGAAGCATTTCTGTTCTCACACCAAAGGTAATTTTTGACTCCACCCTGTAGAGAAGGCAGGAATAAATGTTTATTTATTTATTTGAGCTGATTTTTACCCCACTTTTCTCCCACACCAAAGCAAGACTCAAAGTGGCTAAAAATACAATAAGAGCATACAAAGTAAAAAATTAAAACAGATTAAAACCTGATAAGTTCCTTATTGCAACTTGATTTAAAACTGTCAGTAATAAAAACCTATTTACAAATATAACATACATATTTTAAAAACCATTAATTAACCCCATTTGGAGCCGATTTCCCATAGTCTTGTATCTAGAGAGATCCGTAGTGCATCTACAATTTTAGTTTCTCCCAAAGGCATGTTCAAACACAAAAGTTTTAAATGTTAGAGTTGGTAGCACCAACACATCTAGTATAAAAAGGATCATTCCACACCACGGGAACCCTATTCCTGACAAGTCTAGTAAAGTTGTTAATGCTATGAAAGCAGTGTGTTAAGCACTTAGTTGCTTTTTCATTTGAGACTCACTTTCTCTTCTTGTTGTGCCCCTCATTCCATCTTAATATTTGTTGGGAGGTCAAGATGCTTCTTGTGTTTTGTACCAGGGCTGTTAAATTCCTCATTTTGAGAATTCTCCTCCCAATTTTGTAGGCACCTAAAGAAGATTGGATATGATCCTAAAGACAAAAGCAAGTGTCTTATAGTAGCACATATGCCTATGCAGCTTGGCCCCCTCCTAGAATTGGCCCTTTCCTAGAAAACTTCCTGTGAACATCCTTGACTTGGGCTATTATTTCATGAAAAATAATGTCTTCACTAGCATGCCTGATACCATTGATTTTTAGGAATAATCCAGAAGACAAGCCTATAAAATGGAATGGGCCTACAGCGTAAAAGCTAACATTTCAAATGGAGAATCCCTATTGATCAAGAGGGGGTTGAAGCCATGTTACTCCTGTCTACTTGGTTGTCATTGATAGGGTTTCATATGCGCTCTTTCCCCCAGATATGCTCTCTTTTTCAGAGCTAAAATTTCTATCCAGTTGGATTCCTAGAATGTCCATTGCTGCTTTGGCTCTCACCTGCCCTCGCTACCTCCTAAAAGAAGAAATGGGTCTGAACCCAGTGTAGTGGTCAGAGACACCCTGACAGCAACTTGAGGTGGGGAAGAAAAGGGAACTGGGGTAAGTACTAAGTGAGGAGTAAGGCAACTGAGAGAGCTACAAGCCACGCAAGGTCAATGAAACAGGGCAGCTTGACAGAACAGAGAGGTGGCTGTCAAGAGAAGTACGGAAAAGAGAAATGGAAGGCAAAAATGTTAGTCAATAAAAAGGTTAATAATTCTAGTATCAATTGTCACTACTTATATTGTAATTAAAGTGGCAGTCATCATAGATAGTTGTAATTCAAAGTAGTCAGCTAGACAAATATAGCATCCTTTTGCTTTTCAAAATATGGCAATCTTATTTCCAACAGTGGATCAATCACTTCTGTTGATCAATTTTTTTCTTTACTTTTTTAAAAACCTTAAATGGTATGCTGAGACACATAACATTTTGTGCCTCAAACCCTTTCCCCACATTGGACAGCCTTGTACATGATGAAGCTGTCATTTCCCAGCCTTTGAGAAATATCTCTAACCCAGATGGCACTGAAAGATAATTTTGATCGTACCTCACCTTTGCCAAGATGGTATAAGGACGCTTGTACTACAGTCTGTTTCCCAACAATTCTTATTCAGAAGCATATTCAACCTGATCCTTAGAGTGACTGTTTTTTTTTAAAATTTCTCCTCCCCTAGGATGAGCAGCCTCATCCGTTTTATTTAGACCATCACCGTGACGATTTTAGAGCATCCGACCTGGAAGACCGAAAGGAGTATAGTAGCCTTGGGTGGCTCTGATTGAATCTTACACCATGGTCCATTCTTTTTTACAGTCTTTCAAATAGTCTATGATTAGGGACCAATCCGTCCTCTTAATCTTATTTTCCTGGTCCATAGCCTGCGTTAGGCAGTCCATTTTCATTATCTCGTGTATTTTTATTTTCCAGTCCTCTAACGATGGTAGTTCCTCACACTTCCAACGTTTTGCCAGGCAGAGTCTTGACGCTGTGGAACAGTATACAAACAACTTTTCTTTATTATAGTCCATATCTACCTCCCGCCCTATCATTCCCAAAAGAAAAGCTTCAGGACTGCATCTTAGTTTCAGCTTCAGGGCCACCTGGAGTTCCTTATGGACCAACTTCCAAAAGCTACCTACTTTCTCGCATCCCCACCATTGGTGGTAGAAATTTCCCTCCTCAGCCTTGCATTTCCAACATTTGTTGGAGTAGTTTTTATTGTACCTGGCTATCTTCCCTGGTGTTAAGTACCATCTGTGAACCATTTTTAGTATGTTCTCCTTAAGTTCATACGCATACGTATACTTAAGATGAACGTTCCAGATTCTTTCCCAGTTTTTCAAGGGGATCTGTTGCCCTATGTTTTTCGCCCACTTCAACATGCATTGTTTTATTTGTTCTTCTTGGGTTTGCCACTCCAAAATTTTCCTATATAGCATACTAATTTTTTTCTGTTTTCTCACCATCACCCGATCCCAGAAGTTTGGTTTCATCTCGAAATCCCTCTCTTTATCCTTAAGGAAGATACTCATAATTTGGGCATAATGATACCAGTTTACGTCTTTGTCCATCTCTTGGACTTCACTAAAGTCCCTCAGTGTCCATTCTCCCTCACTCTTCTTAAGTAATGACGAGTACCTTAGCCAGTTTTTTTTACCATACTGTCTCCGATAGAACGCTTCTATCGGAGACACCCAGAGAGGAGTCTTCCTGCATAATCTGTCTTTGTATTTAAGCCAAACTCTTAGAACCCCCTTCCTGATGGGATGGTCCGTAAATTCCTTTTCTATCTTTGTCTTATCATATTGCATGTAACCATGCCAGCCCACTCGGAGCTCGTGGCCCTCTAGGGCCAGGAGTCTTTTGTCCTCTAGAGTGGCCCATTCACATACCCAGTCTAGAGCCGATGCCTCATAGTAGCTTTGGGGGTCTGGAACGTTCAGACCCCCTCTGGAGCTCTCATCAATCATGTTTGTCCATTTAATCCTTGCTTTTTTGCCTCTCCAGATATAGTTTGCAAGGTCTTTTTTCCAAGTTAGTAATCTATATATATAAAGGAGACACGGTCGTGGGATGTCGTATATGCACGGCCAAACCATAACCCCCCCAAACACAACTCCCACGACACACATTCCCCCAGACCACGAGGTACAGACATAACACAAAAAAACCCACCTCACTAACTTGCAACCCCCCCAAAAAAAACATGGCGGCCGAACCACTTCCGGTCCGGCCGACAAGGCTCGACGGAAGTCAATCCGTCAGAAAATGGTCCGCCGAAACTGATGCCGCATACCGGAGGTTCCGCCCCGCCTGGCCCGAGTGCCGCCAGGAAAAATGGAGGCCGCCACGGAGCAGCGGCTACCACAAGGAGACCTCCTGGTTACTCCGAGAAGACGCGCCCCGGAGCCTGCCCTCCGGAGGACGGAGGGTCAAGAAGGACGAGGCCTGGGGACGTAGCCCTCGCCGCTACTGCCCTCCGGATGGCAGAGGGTGACGAGGCAAGGACCGGGGTCGCTGCTGCCCCCTTCTTTTCCCCTCCTCAGCCCCTTCTTCTCCTCCATCAGCCTCAGAACCTTTCCTTCTCCCCCTCAGCCTATGGCCCCAAACCCACCCCCCACGTCAGCCCCAGGCTCCTTCTCTTCTCCCCTCACCCTCAGCCCCCTTCTTTTCCTCTCTCAGCCTCAGACCCTTCTTCCCCCTTTCCCCACCTCATGTGTATGTACACATGCACACACATATACAGTACCATACACACGCATACATATATAAACACACATACACATATATACATATACACCCACATATATACACTACATACACACATATACACATGCACACACCCACCAAGACCATAAGTAGCATCATTTCAAACCCTTATATACTCAGACTTCCCCGCATCTCCTAAATAGGGCACAGCAACGCGTGCCGGGTACAGCTAGTAGCTTATCATTTTTCAAAATGGGCAGGTTCCTAAATACAAAGATCATCTTGGGCAGGATGCTCATTTTTATTAAAGAGATTCTTCCCAACAGGGATAGATTAAGCGATTTCCATTTTTCTAACTTTCCCCTCACCTCTTTCTACAGGGTTTCGTAGTTGTTTTGGATTAGGTTAATATTGTTCGCGGTAATGGTTATCCCCAGGTACTTTATTTTATTTACAATTTCAATACCCACTTTGGCCTGTATGTTCTCCCTCTCTCTTTGGGTAACATTTTTTACGAGCAGCTTTGTTTTTTGTTTATTTACTTTAAACTCCGCCACATCTCCATAGCGTCTTACCAATTCTAACCATCTTTCCAGATCCTCCTCGCTTAGAGTGACTGTTGACAATCATGTCCAGTGGTTCTCAACCTTTTTAAACTCCATAATACAGTTCCTCATGTTGTGGTGACCCCCAGCTATAAAATTATTTTTGTTAGTACTTCATAACTCTAAATGTGTGTTGGTATGAATCATAATGTAAATATCCGATATGCTGGATGTTCTATCATTCATTGGACCAAATTTGGCAGAGATATGTGATACACCCAAATTTGAATACTGGTGGGGTTGCAGGGGATTGAGTTTGTAATTTGGGAGTTGTAGTTGCTGGGATTTATAGTTCACCTACAATCAAAGAGCATTCTGAACTCTTCCATCAATGAAATTGAACCAAACTTGCCACACAGAACTCCCACGATTAACAGAAAAATTGGAAGGGTTTGGTGGGCATTGACCTTGAGTTTTGGAGTTGTAGTTCACCTACATCCAGAGAGAAATGTGGACTCAAACAATGATGGATATGGACCAAACTTGGTATGAATACTCAATATGTCCAAATGTAAACACTGGTGGAGTTTGGGGGAAATAGACATTGACATTTGGGAGTTGTAGTTGATGGGATTTATAGTTCACCTACAATCAAAGAGCATTCTGAAACCCACCAATGATAGAATTGGGCCAAACTTCCCACACAAAACCACCATCACCAACAGAAATACTATGTTTTCTGATGGTCTTTGGCGACCCCTCTGACACCCCTTTCATGACCCCCCCCCCCCCAGGGGTTCCAAATCTCAGGTTGAAAAATGCTGATCTTAACTGTTGGCTCTAATTTCTATGGTTTTATATAATCTGCTTTTAATATAGATCAAATTGACCAGCACCACAACATTTATGGAATCAAACTTTGAAGATAATTTCTTTTGCATAAAAAACGAACTGTGTAGGCTACCAAACATCCTCAAAAGTGTCTCTTTTAACTCTGGATAAGTAGGCAATTTAGCAAATCACAAAAAAATGTCAACAGGTCATCACACAGGTGACGCCAGTCCTGGATGTTGTGGTTCCTAAGAAATGCCACTGTTTCTAGGATTCATTAATACAACAATTAGTTACCTCAAAAGACCAAATCGCATTACATTTATTATTATGGATCACAAAAATACCCTATATTAAATGATATGTGTATAACAGATAATCCAGTTTCTTGTTACACTAACAGGGAAATATTTACCTACTTATGTATTGTAATATGTACTGTCACTGGGTTACTTTCATTTTAAAAGCATTTTGATCAATACCTTTTATAGAATGTTCAAAAACATTATATTTCAATATATCCCCCCTTAAAGGATTCTGACCCTATTTTTAAAAACCCACCAGATCTTCTATATAAAGATATTCTAAAGAGGAGATTCGAGCAAAAAGTGCTTGTTTATCTGCAAGGATCTATTTAAATGTTTAATGACATTAGCTCCTTGCAAACAGCATTCATTTCCTCCATATGCAAATGTTCTTAATGTGAAACCCCCATAACAGGTAGAATGCAGAAAGTTAATGAAGCCATGTAATTAGAATCACTATAGTGACTGCATTCCCAAGAGAACAATAATGTGATAATATACATGGGTTTTCACATTCTTTGGAAACAACAGCTTATAATTTGAAAATAGATAGTAAAATATTTTCATTATCTTCCACCGTCTCCTACGGCAAATGGCAGGTACAAATAGATGGTGTTTTTATTAACTTCCAGGGGGAAATTGTTATAATGCAGTGGAAAGAAACATGCAAGCCTTTTGTTGTCTTCCACATATATATTCAATAGCTGTGCATTTTGGTTAAGGTTTCTGCTTTTTTAAAAAAGTCAAAAAACAGCCTGAAGACCAAACTGCTTTGGGGTCTTTTTCACTATAATGAATAGATTTTAACAAAGCGAATTCAATATAGTTGCAGAGATTGGACATGCAGTTTTTGAATCTGTGGATTTACTCTAGTGAAATTTAAAGTTACCATAGTGTTAGGCATTTGGAGAACAAAGTAAACTTTAGCAGGGCGGGGGAGGAAAATAAAATTCTTATGGGGGGAAGGCAACACCTTTCTCCCCTCCCTTCTGGAAGCTACAGCGCAGATCTTTTTCAATATCTCTCCCATAGTTATTTTCAGGTCACTACTAGCAGGGCATTGTTGTTTTCCTCTTATTAGAGACTTCTAAGCACTTTTCTTAGTGTACAGCATACTTTTAAAAGGGGAAGATGAATTACTTCATAGCACATTGGACAGGTTGGAGTACCTCTTCTATAAGTGATGAAATTTTCATCCTACACACTTTTTATTAAAGTCATTCAGGTCTAAAGCATTACAGCAAATTCCATCACACAGTTCCAATTTCCCACAATATGATTATGTGGGGAAGTATAATTCCGATCCCTAGTCATCTTTATCTGCCGGTAAGTGTCCTCATGGCCATATTGTAATACTATAACTTCGTAGCTATTTAAATTTATTTAATACAAATATTTGTTTTGCTATGTCAACAATGGGTTATGTCTACAGTGCTCCTGCTGTTAAAACTTTGAATAAGCAGACAAAAGTTCTGAGGAAAATGTCTGTGAAAAGATTTAAGTCTTTTATGTAATGTGAGTATACTTCTGAAAATATATTCTTTCATTTCATACATTTGTATGGCCCCTTCCTAAAAGGATGTCTTGTGGTGTATAGACACAAGCATTAGGTACTGTATATACTCGTGTATAAGTCTAGAAATTTTAGTCAATATTTTCCTCAAAATACCTGGTTTGACATATCCACAAGTCAATGGAAGGTGTGTCAGTGAGTGAATAAGTACTCATTCCCTTCTCTGTGTGTAGAGGCAAAAGACCTTTTTCAATGTTTAGGAAGGAAAATAGTGGTGATAGTCAGGGGCCGCTGGCACCCTGTGACAACACTAGTACTTTCCCCTCTCCACAGAATGGCACTCATTCATATGCCATATCCAGAGTTTTGGCCCCAAATCCCACCCTCAATTTACATACAAGATTGACTTATACACGAATACACACAGCACAAGTGTTTAGCAGGCACAATCCCCATCTCTCATTTCAAAAATTGGGGGAGGGGAGGGGAGGGAGAAAGATAAAGACAGAGAAAAGTAGAGGCATTCTGGAGAACTTCCCGAGGCACAATCTATAATCCTTTATTTGCAGAGTGAATACTATCTGTTTATTCAAGCACGATCGAGGCGTTATTTTAATGAATTACCATATATTCATGTATAATTCAACCTCATATGTAATTCGAGGGCAAGTTTTAGGACCAAAATTATGGATTCTTATATGGTTAGTGGGTAAATCAAGGATTAATCTACAAACAGCCAAAGTACCTTGGGGGGGGGGGGTGTCAGCCTGGCACCTACCACCATCTGCCCACCCAGGCATTCAAAAAGGCCAGAAGTGGTGCCATGATGAAGAGAATGAGGGGTTGATGCCTTTTTAGGTTTTCTCAGGATGCACCAAATCTACTCAGAAAAGTGGGTAGTTCAATAATAATAATAATAATAATAATAACTTTATTTTTCTACCCTGCCTCCATCTCCCTGAAGGGACTCGGGGTGGCTTACATGGGGCCATGCTCAGACAACATACAGTTAAAAACAAAACAGCAAAATATAAAACAGCATAAAAACATAGTCATAAACAATAAAAGCAAGCATCATAAGCAACAACATAGGTACCTCTAATCTCATTTTGGGGGGGAGGGGATCAATATGCAAAATGAGTTAAAGGATAGGTTGGTCAAAAAGGTGGATAGAACAAATAGTAGAATAGGACTAGAGCAATTATAACAGGATCATTACAGCTTAGCTTAAAATATAATAATCAAATATAGGAACTGAGTTCAGGTCATGGCTAGGAGCCATCTATCAGGAATCGTCAATCGAAAGCGCGACAAAATATCCATGTTTTCAATTCTTGCTAAGAGTTAAGATACAGTTCTTTCTAACTAAATTTTCTAGACTTATACATGAGTAAATAAGGTATGTAAACACATAACGAGCTGCATTCTCAGTTCCAGAATTATCTTCATTAATTCTATCTTCCTTTAGCTGTGTAGGGTGACATTGTGTAATGGATAGTTTCCTCTTTATGTAATACAGAATCCCAGTTGTAATACAGTTGTATGATAGACAGTCTCTATAGAGGAGACTCCTCTTGAGATAACTATCCACATGTAGAAAGAAAGTAAGTATGTAACACTAGCATATTCTCCTTTCTTATATGTTTACTTAATCTATATGAATTGAAGAATGATTAAGCAGGACGACAAGAAGTTTTCAGTCCACACAGAGACAACAAATATCCTACTGTAACTGAACTTACAAGGATGCTCAGTATTATAATGATCAGATTTCTTCATAGCCAAGTGTAAGCATCACATATTACACGTTCTTTAGTAGAGAAGAAAGATGGTGGTAGCCCCACAACTTCTTCACATGAAAAATAATCCATTTCCTCACATCAAAAGCAGTGTTTCCAGTCAGGTTTCCTCATTTTTCAGGGTTCTTGCCTTTGAGAAAATCCCCCATACAAGCCCCCTCTTCTATTCAGAGACTCATACTGGGTCCTTTGTTTTTCACCCAGATAGGCCATGATACTCAGCCATAAGCCTTTATCTCTGACATTACTTCATGAACAAAAATTCTTAAGGACTCATCCCGCGCTCCCCACAAGGGCACCGACGATTTCATTTTCGGAGGTTGGATGTGTCCTTTGAGCCTCTGCAATGGATTTTTCTGGCGGAGCGCAGCGTGCACAGAACTGGCTTTACCCTTTAAACCAAAGGTTCGTCTGCTGGGGCCTAGCAAGCTTGGACGTTGGCAGCGAGGTTCTCAGGTCATAGGTTTGATTTGAGTTTCCTTCTCTAGAAACCTTATAGGGTTAGACAAGCGCCATCTGCCTGGGTTTGAAATCAGAATTTTCCTTCTCTTAGGATGGTTGCCAAAAGGCTAGAGAGCCCATCCTGCCCATTGACGCTCTTTGTCAGACCCTTCGGTTGTGACTTGTCTGGCATGGGAGGCCCTACCGGTGGCTATTATGCCACCGCCAGCATAGCTCACAACTTCATTAGGGTATGCAAGCCTCTCCCCCATGTCAAGGGGGCGCCAATGGAGGGGCATAAGCCTTTATATGTGAGTGTCAAATGCAGCAAACAATGGATTTAGGAAATGAAAGGACTGAGCAAACTTTATGGAATTACTACAATGTAAATAAAAAATTCTAGACCAAGTCTTGGGGCTAAGCAGCCATATGCATAAACCAGGATGATATCTGCTTCTGGTTGCACCAAAAAGGTTAGCACACAAATTAGAAATATAGAATAGTGTATTAATGTCGGGCTAACTCAGTCCATACTAACTCTTACCTTCATTATAGAAGCCACCACTCTTTTAAATTAAAATACAATCTCCCATATACACAATTTCTACGGATTAAAAGGAACTCTTCCTTGCCAGCAGACTACGAATTGGAAGTGACAAAGATGTCTCAAGAATTCATCGCCAGAGGCTATCCGAAACATATTGTGGACAACGCTCAAAAGAAAGCAGGTAATAAAGACAGAAATTCTTTATTGACACCTTCGAATAAACAGCCTTTAAACAAACTGGTCTGGCCTCTTACTTTCACCCCCCAAAGCCGAACATACACAAACATAGTGAAAAAGTACTGGCCGATCATCTCAGAGATTCCAGGCCTGGAATCTCCCCCTATTGTGGCCCATAAACGTACTAGGAATTTGGGGCAAATCCTGACTCATTCGGATCATACCACACAGTTGAAATCAAATCTAATCCTGGGTAGCAGACTTGTGGGAATTGCTCCATTTGCGCTAACATCTGCCAAGAAAAATCTATATTCAGTCCTTATAAAAACCGATCCTTTCAACTGAAATCATCCGGAACCTGCGCTTCCACAGGAATCACGTATGCGATTACGTGTGAATGTTTAAAAACCTATGTGGGAATGACGTCACAAAAATTGAAACAAAGATTCATCGAGCATCAGAGTAAAAATAATGCGGGCAGTACAGAAATTCCTTTCTACCAACACTGCCTTGATTTTAAACATTCCCCTGCGTCTTTAAAACTACAAGTGCTGGAAAAGGCACTTACCCCGACTCATGGAAATACCTCACAGGTGCTCCACAAACTCGAAATACAATGAATAATCAAACTCCATACAGAGCTACCTCACGGCCACAACGAGCCGGTCAGACTACATTCCTTTCTAATTTAGTCAGGTGTACTTAAGTGTGTATGCTCACTGATGTTCCTTACCTTTTGGTCACCCCTTCGGATAGAGATGGGGTTAAAATAGGATCTCCCTCTATTGCGGTATGTATCGCCTATTCTATGCTGTATAATATGATGTTGTTTTCGGGTTATTACGGTTGCCTATACTGTTTACTATTATTATATAAATTCTTAGGACAATAACCTGCTTATGGACATCTATAGCCTTGAAAAAGATCCCAAAATGGATTACCAGTGGCCCCGATTCTAAAGGATTACCTTCCCGTCGGCTTGCCTTCCATCGGATCACTTCTATGAGCCTGGATACATTTGGCTCTTGCTTTTGCTACTCCTATTTTACCTTTGCGGGCTCATTTATGCGTATATCCTTGGGATTACAAATGACATTCTAAAAGACTCTGGGCATTTGGATTTTCCTTTGCATCCTGGACTTATACTTTGATGTTCAATATACTGTATTATATATAACGTCTCTACCAGACTTCGCCGTGGATACGGTAAATGTGTATGTTACACTATAATGTGATATGATTTATGCCCGACATTAATACACTATTCTATATTTCTAATTTGTGTGCTAACCTTTTTGGTGCTACTTGGATTATACTAACCCTGACTCTTTGTCACAATGCAGGGACTCGGCCAGCCCCTTAATCACACACACAGAGACGGTAATCAGCTAGCTATCTTTATTGTAGAAAAGGAACAAGTAAAAAGGCAATTGTCCATATGATATAAGTTCAGTTTGAAAGCAAAGAGTCCGTAGTAAATCCAAAGGCAAAGGTCTTGGCAAAAGGCTTGGCAAAAGCTCCGCAAAATCAAGCGGATCAAGAAACTAGGCAGAGTTCAATCAGGATTCAAGAAACTTCCTGGCAAAGCACGAGCCGCAACTTGGCTCCGTGGTCCTTTCCTCGCTACACCTCCTTAGGTTAGAAGTGGCCGAAGTACTGAGGATCCGTTCCCACAGATCCTATACTTAATTCCCTTGGCGAGGACCCCGACGCTCTAGGCTTCTCCTCCAATCTGTGCTTCGGGCCCTCGCCCCCTTTGGCCGGTCTAGGCTGTGGTGCCAGCCCCTCCTGCTAGCCTCAATGCTCCGTCTCCTATCAAAGCTTCGACCTTGCCTCCCAGCACCTGGTTCCCTATCTTCGTGAGAGTCAAACTCCCCTTGCACTTCCATGGACTCATCCTCTTCCGTTTCCCACATTCGTTCCTGTGAACCGTCCCCCGGTTTATCACAGCCTTCGCTATCACTGCTATCTGAATCCCTCTGACCTTCCACATTCTCGTACGGGTCAGGCCATCCATCATCCCAGGCCAGACTCTCTGTGGGAGAAGAAGGCCCAGCTAACTCATTAACCCCTTCTTCCAATCCCTCCAAATCCTCCTCAGAATCGTCCTCAGCTGCCGCTGGTTCTAATGCGAGTGGGACCCCCGGTGCTGCCCCTTGCCCCCCAGGCACGAAAGAGAACTGGGTTGCTACACTCTTATTGTTTAGATCTGCTTCTGGTTGGCCAGGAAAAGAAACCAACCAGGATCCATACTAGGATTGGTCCAGATTGAAGGCTTTAGAACCACCCCATGGGAGGGGCTCAGCTTGGAAAGTGTGGTTTAATCCAGTTCTATATAAAACAGATGTAAGCTTTGAATAAAAAAACCAAAATAAGTACATTCCAGGACTTTGTTCCTGACAGGCAGGCTTTTCCAGGTAAACAAAGCTAGTTTATTGAGGTAGATGTCTTTGCCTAAGGCTAAGGAGCGCTATTGAATACCCAAGCAGTTTAGACAGAAAGGAAAACATATTTTATATTTAAGTGCAAACAATGGTAAAGATATAGTTTATACATTCTAGATTTGTGAAATAAGGGTAATATATAAAATATAGCAGTTGTTTTGGTTTTGCCCCGATTATGAGATATTCCCAGGCTTAATTGAAGAAGGGTGATGGAATTACTTTGTCCATGAATCATTGCCTGGAGCTGGTTCTCAGCATGGAGCAATTTATCTGTCAACTCAGGTCAAGCAGAGGTCAGTGTCCCTTGTAAGGAAGATTCCAGCATATTTGCTACATGTCCATATCTGCTATAAAAATATATAAAACCTTGATGTCTGTGTGATATAATGCATACAGATATAGCCAGAGAGAACGGGAGTCCATGCTGCTGCTAGTCCTGTTATAGGGTGACCAAAGCTTAACCCTTTTATACCACTTCAGCCTGATGTCCTTATCAAACTATGGATCCCCAAACTATAGATTCTTTTTCCTGGGGGTAGTGGTGTTTGATAACAAGGAGAACAGATCATTCCATATTTCTAAAAGAAAGAAACCAGCACTAAGTCTAGCCATTTTGTAATACACAAGAGGCAACCAGAACTGTTAATTAGTTCTGCACCCTAAGAAGCTTTTAATATTGACACTACTGAATATGAAAAACTGGAGAAGGAAATCAACCCAATCACAGATTTTGGGATGTGACCCCCCCTTCCCCTGTTATTCCTGCAGGAGAAAGTCAATTCACTGCACAATAGGCTGAGTTTGAGGCATACGTACTTCCAAAGTGAAAGTTTGGTCTAAAATACAGGTTCATATTTGTGATCTTCAAGATGTTTGAAGCATAGAGAAACCAATACTTGTAAAATGATTAGTGAGAGAGGCAACTCTACAGAGCATGCCTGCCTTTTTGATTCACCTCTCTATTTCTTTCTTTGATCTATGTACTAAAGCGTTTTTCTTGCTTGCTTGCTTGCTTCCTTACTTCCTGCAAAAGTACTCCCCTCTTCTCTCAAAATTTAGCCCTTTCTCTCCCTATAGTTGATAAGGTAATGTTATGATACTCCTGATTCAGAAGGGATACTAGCCAACATATAATCATGAGAGACAGCCTCGGGGGCTCCTGTATTGAAGTGTAGGTAGTTTTCTATTATCTCCTTTCCTATCCCAAAATGTATTTTCTGAAATAAATGTACAGTTTTCCATCTTTTTATCTTACAAGAGCACCCTTGAGTGTGTTTTCCTGTTTTCTGCTACAAATTCATTTTACACTAATGTTGTTGCACTCTGCTATAGATATCGAATATTCCTACTGAGGCATTGTATGGTGTCCTATCATCCTAAGAGCCTAGCATGGTCAGTACAAGAGGTTAGACTTTTTTTTTACCCTGGAGTGCCTTGATTGTGGAACTCACTCTCAAGAGAAACAGACTGGCACCATCCCAGTGGTGCAATGAGTTAAACCCTTGCATTGGCAGGACTGCTTACTGGTAGGTCAGCTGTTTGAATCCAGAGAGAGTGGGTTGAGCTCCCTCTGTCAGCTCCAGCTCCCTATGCAGGGACATGAGAGAAGCCTCCCACAACAAACATCAAACAACTGGGCTCCTCTGAGCAACATCCTTGCAGACAGGAAATTCTTTCACACCAGAAGCAATTTGCAGTTTCCCAAGTCGCTCCTGACACACACAAAAACATCCATCTTGAGTTTCAGGCAGTGTAAATTATGGCTGAGTTAAATACTGTGAACCCCTTACTGTGGTTAGGGGTGGAGGATCTCATAAAAGTGGAAAAAACATGAATTTAAATGTTTCTATTGTTTACCCTAGAGAACCTCTATCTAGGCATATTTAGATTCTACAGCACAATTCTATGGCCAGCCTCCAACAGAAGGTGTCCATAGAGTCACAATGGAGGACCTAGAGATTCCTAGAACTAGCATTTTATTCAAATCTATTTTTAAGCTGGAAGAACACTTCTCTAGGAATCCCTAGGTTCTCCATCATGACTCTGTGATCAGCATCCACCAGATGTTACCTATAAAACCATATTGGAAAACTTAGAAATTCCTAGAATAGTGTTTTCTCTAGGAATCCTTAGACCCTCCAGCTAGACTGCCAGAAATTAACCATACAGACATGCTAGAAGACCTAGAGATTTCTAGAGATAACATATTAATAACATTTGTGAATAATCAAATCTATAGAGACTTCCAAGTGTTGAGAGCGGACTGAACACTTTCTAGCCCTGTTCTCTAGTGATCTCTAGTATGACAATCAGAAGCAAGATCTCTTAGCAATTTATCCTAACATTAGAGAATGCTGGCAGGAAGCAGGTGTAAAGATCATTATGCTGCATCCTGATTAATCGGAGAACAGACCTCTATTATTTGCAGTAGTTTCTAGCAGCTGGAAATACCTTTATAATCATGCCAAAAGTGCTATGATTGTGAATATGAAGAGGCTTTGAATAGGAATCACTCACAGATTTGTAACTGTAGGTTAAGCACCGATATATGTGACTGTGAATTCCAGCCTCTATTATTTTGCACAGACTTAGATTTTTAACAGTACTTTAAAAAATATTCAGATGTATTTTAAAGAATGTCAGTTTTTAAGATGGGTTTGAGAAGAAAAAATATAACTACATAATTTTAATGAATTATAAATAAATTATATTATAAGTAGTATGGTGTTCCACAACAACAAAAAAATCCCACACATGAAAATAACACACATCCCTGCATTTCCCATTGAATATTGCAAACAGCCATTTGGCTCAATGTAAAAAAAGGCCCATTGAAACTCTTCTTACTAAGCCTGAATGAAATATCAGTGGAGTAGAACTTTGCATTTGTAAGCACTGTGAGTGATGGGGATAGTAGCTATAAACAGAATCTGGATAGTAAAGTGACTGTTCATTCTGAAAAAGGAAGGAAGAAAAATAAAAGAGAAAATGGTTTTCTGTCCAAGTGCCAAACCATCTGTGAGATTTCTCTTTCAACTCTATTGACACTTATTGTGGCACTTGTAGTTGTAATTATACTGAGCCGATAAATCCAGCGTTAAGAACATTATAAAATGAAGAGACGTATAAAAAACCTGATTGCAATACAGCTATCAGAGTGACAGGAAAAAATGGCAAGGAACACTCATAGAAATATTCTTAGGATATTTTGCAGGTGAGATGGCCTGTAGATGTTCATAATCACCTTGAATAATAACAATTATTTGCCCCCAGCCTATCATAATCTAATTTTTGAAACTGTTTAGTGAGATATATGGCATTGAAGGGCACCTTTTCAAGGTGCTTTGAGAATGACATTATTAATAGAAACCTACTGTATACAATTGTTAATGTTGCAACCTAGACCTGGAGGATCCCTCAGTAAACCACCATGAAGCAGCCGTGATTAAATGCTTTATTTAGAATAAGTAGGAGAAAAAGAAAGAGATAAAAATATAGTCCATTGATGCCTCTAGCATCCAAGTATTGCAAGACAATGTAGCAACCCAGTTCTCTTTCGTGCCTGGAGGGCAGGGGGCAACACCGGGGGTCCCACTTGCATTGGAGCCAGTTGATTTTTTATTATTATTTTTTGAATAATTTTTTATTATGAAGTTTTTATACATATGATAAAAGAAGTGGGGTGGTGGGGGCTGGTGGTGGAGTGCTGGGGGTAGGGGGGGGAAAGAACTGGGTAGGAAAGAGAGGGGGAGGAAAGATGAAAGAAATAGCTTGCTGGCCTATGCCAGTAACTCCCAGTTCGGGTTGCAGGTTCCGTCCATTACTTGATCCTCTGGACTTCTCATTTGTCCGTATCCATGTAAGCTCGTGCCCTTATGTTTAACCGGCATTTTCACCTGGGTGATTTCCTTCTCTAGCATTTCCTTATATTTTGCCTTGTTGGGCTAAAGTCTTTAATATAAGTTCCAATTAGGCTCCAATCCGTTCTCTGGTTCTCGCTCTGGTTCATCACCAGGCCTTTAAGGGTATCCAGGTCCATTAATTCCCTTACTTTTAACAACCAGTCTGTGCTCACCGGGGCATCCGTACTCTTCCACTTTCTAGCTATCTCAATCCTCGCCGCGGCTGAGATACAAAACAAGACCTTGTCATCGTTGTCTTCTATTTCGAAATCCAATATATTTAAGAGGTAGTACTCGGGCTTCAAATCGAATTTTTTCTTAAGCATTCCTTGTACATGGGAATGTACTTCTCTCCAAAAATTTTTGACCTTTTTGCACCTCCACCAACAGTGGAGAAAGGTTCCTTTCTCTTCTCCACATTTCCAGCATCGGTCTTTTAAATTTTTGTATAGGCATGCCGGTTTTGCCGGAGTAAGGTACCAGTGGAAGAACATCTTGTACCAACTCTCCTCTATATTCGTGAACCCCGAATATCTAAGTTTTTTCTTCCAGAGGAGTTCCCAGTCCTTTAATAATATTGAGTGGCCCAATTCCTGGGCCCATTTTATCATCGTACCTTTAATCAGTTCTTCTTCTGTATCCCACTCCAGCAACTTATTATATAAATGTGTCATTTGTTTCTTTTGTATCACCAGCACTTTGTCCCAGATATTAACTTTCATTTCAAAGTCTCTTTTCTCATCTTGTTTAAAAGCTTCTTTTATCTGAGCATAGTGAAACCAAGTCAACTCCATTCCTTGATCTCGTAATTCCTCTAACGATTTAAGCCTCCAGCCTTCTCTCTGCTTGATGATAAGTTGTTTATATATGTACCATTTTTCGGGCGGGACCTCTTTCACATGCTGGGCTTCCATCGGGGAGACCCATAGGGGCGTTTTTTGATAGAAACGGTCTTTATATTTCTTCCACACTTTAATCAAGGCGGCTCTGGTAAAATGATTAGAAATTTTTTTCTCGATTCCTGATTTGTCATACCAGAGGTATGCATGCCAGCCCCTTGGTAGGTCTGCCCCTTCCAACATAATAGTTTTTTTCTCTAAAGATGCCCAATCGGTCACCCAGGTAAGGGCCGAAGCCTCAAAATATAATTGAAGGTTTGGAAGTGCAAGTCCTCCTCTATCTTTTTTGTCTGTTAATACTTTGTATTTAATTCTTGCCTTCTTTTCCTCCCACACAAACTTAAGTATATCGGATTTCCACACTTTAAAGTAAAAATTCGTTCTAAGTATTGGGATAGCTTGGAAAAAGAACAGCATTCTAGGGAGGACCTCCATTTTAATTATCGCTATTCTGCCTGTTAGACTCAGGCCCAGATGTTTCCATTCTTGTAATTTCTTCTTAATGTCGCTCCATACCTTCTCGTAATTGTTTTTTAAAAGCTGGCTATTATTAGCTGTCATTATAATTCCCAAATATTTTACTTTCTTTGTCACTTCAAAGTTCGCTATCTTCTGGAGTATTGCCCTTCTTTCCTCTCTCATATTCTTCGTTAATATTTTAGTTTTATTCTTATTTATCTTTAGACCTGCCACTGATCCAAACTCTTCAATTTTCTCCATCCATTTCATTATTGTGTCTATGGGGTTCTCGATGATACAAGCGATATCGTCAGCAAAGGCTTTCACCTTGAATTCCTCTTTCCGGATTCTCAAACCTTTTAAGTTTATGTCCTTTCGTATGGCTTCCAGGAGGGGTTCCAGTGTTAGTATAAATAGTAGGGGTGACAGAGGGCATCCCTGCCTAGTACCCTTCTGTATCTTAATTTTACCTGCCTCCTGACCATTAATTAATAGGGTCGCTGACTGGTTGGAATATATCGCTTGTATCGCGTTAAGGAATTGGAATCCCATATCCTTTTCCCTCATGATCTGTGTTAAAAAGTCCCAACTTGCATTATCGAACGCCTTTTCGGCGTCCAAGAAAAGCAATCCGACTTCTTTTTGATTATTCTTCTCATAGTACTCGACCGCATTGATCATGGTTCTTATATTATTTCTCAAATGTCTGCCTGGCAGAAATCCCGCTTGATCCTCGTGTATCGACCTATTAAGAAAAGGCTTCAACCTCGCTGCGATCACCAAAGCAAAAAGTTTATAATCATTATTTAAGAGGGAAATGGGCCGATAATTTTTGACACATGCTGGGTCTGTTCCCTCTTTATAAATGAAAGTGATATTCGCTTCCCTCCATGAGTTAGGTATCAGTGCTTGGGACATGGCTTGGTTCATTAGGTCTTTCAGGTGCGGGAGTAGTTCTTTCTGAAAGAGCTTATAGTAAAGTGCAGTCATCCCATCCGGGCCTGGAGTCTTATTACTTGAGAGCTTTTTTACTGCGTCTTTTATCTCCTCTTCCTCAATAGGGCGGTTTAAGCCTTCTCTTTGTATCTCGTCAATTTTTTCCAGTTTTTGGTTCACTAAGTATTTTACTACCTCCTCCATTCTTGTGTCATCTTTTTTATAGAGTGTTTCATAAAAATCTTTAAATTGTTCCGCTATTTCCTCTTGTTTAAAAATCTGGGTCTCCCCTTTGGTCAGACTTTCAATAGTCTGTCTCTGTCTTCTGGCTTTTAACTTTCTAGCTAAAAGCTTTCCCGGCTTATTTGCATGGAGTAGATAGTTCATCTTCAATCTTTTGAGGTTTCTCACCATCTGCTCTGTTTGGAGGGAGTTGATTTCTTTTTTGACCAATTCTAATTCCCATTGTATCCTTTTGTCTCTCGGATTGAGTTTAAGTAATTGCTCTTTCTGCCTAAGCTCCTCCTTCAGACCATTTTCTTTTTCCATCCTTTTCCTATTTTTCCGTGCCCCTTGCTGCAAGAAATGCCCACGCATGACTGCCTTACTGGCATCCCATACTGTTTCAATTTTTATTTGTCCTGTTTGATTGAATTCAAAGTACTCCTTCAGTAACTTCTTATTCATCTCAATTTCCTCTTCCGTCCTCAAAATATTCTCATTGAGTTTCCATCTTCTTTGGGGATTTTTGTTATAAAATGACATAACCATTGGACAGTGGTCGGTGTGGATTCTCGTCAATATTTTGACCTTTTCTACCTCCATTGCTAACTGTTTTGAGACCCAGACCATGTCGATTCTGGACCACGATGTGTGGCGATGAGTAAAGAAAGTATAATCCCTTTCCGTAGGGTTCCTTGTTCTCCAAACATCTTGAAGGTTGTTCTCTTTTTTTAGGTTTAAAAAGGATTGCGGTAGTCTTCCAGACCCCGGGTTGTCCCCCCTGGTCTTTCTCTTAGATCTATCCAAATTAATATCTAAGATGCCATTAAAGTCTCCCAGTACTATAAGGTCATCGAAGGTTTGTTCTTGGATTTTTTTTTGTAACATACGAATAAATTTGCCTTTTGCCCCCGTGGGTGCATATATATTGCAAACCAAGATCTCCTTCTGGTTCAACTTAAATTTCACCGCTACCACTCGCCCTTCTTGGTTCTTAAAAGCTAGCGACGCGTTTAAAGAATCTCTCGTGTATATTATCACTCCTCTCTTCTTTTCTGTGGCTAAGGAATAAAAATCCTTGCCCAAATCTTTTCTGGTTAGATGCGACGCATGTATCTGAAGGGTGTGAGTCTCCTGTAGAGCAACTAAATCATAATTTCCTTTTTTAATCTGTTTAAAAATCAAATTCCGTTTATTAGCAGAGTTTAAACCATTTACATTATTCAAATATATTGTCACCCCCATCACCTAAGTCAATTAGCTCTTCTACTTCCTCATTCATTCCCACAGAAGAGTCATCCTTATCCTCCGAGGAGTTAGGCCTCTGCCTTTTCTTATCCTGTTTGCTATGTTCCTTGTTATCTCTGGCCTCATGTCGCCGACTCACTCCCGGATCGCCACTGGGTTTCTTCTCTTTTTGACTTTCTTTATAACCTGTCCTTTCTCTCTTCTTTGCCTCCAAGTAGGCCTTTAATTCAATTTGGAACTCCATTGCCTTTTCTTCCGATGTTATCCATCTCTTTGTCTCTTTAAAAAAAACAGAAAAGCCCTCTGTCCTTTCCCATTTGAATTTAATTTGATTCCGTTTTAATTCGTCCGTGAGAGCATAATAGTTCTTCCTTTTGGAGAGTGATGAAGAGGTGAATTCTTTCAGAATTATTACATCTTGTCCTTTAAATTTTGGAGATTTCTTGGACTTATTTTGTAAGATTTCATCTCTAATGGTTCTCCTATTGAATGTCACCACTATATCTCTTGGAAGTCCGTTTTTTTAGCATAGTTTGAGTTTATTCTTTGTGCCCAATCAATATCTTGAAGTAATTGCTCAGTTGAGGAGGTTACGATTTCTGCCGAAATCTTCGCGACTATTTCTTTAAGTTCAGATGGGGTTCCTTCTTCTATATTTCTATACCTAAGTTGTAATTCGGTTTCTTTTATTGCAGCTCTTTCCTGTTGTCTTTCCATCTTTTTACTTAGTTCCTCTAACTTAGTCACTCTTTCATCTGTTTTCTTTTGCAGCTTCTTTGTAATGGTGTCTTCCTTCTTTATTGTTTTTATCTCCTGCTGCATTCCCGCCATCTCCTTTTTTATCCCAGATAGCTCTTCCTTCAGCTCCTCCTTCAATTCCTTTTTCATATTTCGAAGTTCTTCCTTAAACATTTCCTTCATTTTATTCTGCATTACTTCACTGTTCTCCTTAATTTGACCCTGTAGGTCTTCCTTCATCTTATGAATTTCGGCAATTAAGTCCCATCCTGAGACCTCCCCAGGGAGAGAATTCCTCCTTGTTGGTGTCGCTGCAGAGGGTTTAGCTGACTTTGATACATTTGTAAATTTATCCATCTTCTCTACTTCTCTACTTTTCTATTTTGCCTTTCGCCTCCGATGGTTAGAGTCCCCAAGCACAGACCTTATCTTCTTTTGCTTCACCTCAAGTTGCAGTTCCCTTTTTATCCTCTTGAGTCCGCCACCAGCGCTCTTCCCCAACGTCCCTTACGATGCTTATACCTCTTGCGTCCTTGCGCTCCTCCGTACTTCCGCCTTAGCGGCCCACAGTCCTCTTCACCACCAACGCCTCCTACACCTCTCTGGGATGATTGCCGCTGCCTCTTTGGCTACTCTATAGAGTGATGCTGTGAGTGACGCTGGTTGACGCGCGGGCTGATTGACGCGCGGCGTAGCTCAACGTCCTCCCCTTCATTTCTTAGGTACTTCTCTTAAAGGGAGCGTCGCCCGGAATCGCTATTCTTCTGTCGGCGGCTCTACTATTGGGGTCGGAAAGCCTCTTCAAAAGGCCCCTTCCCCGAAGTAAAATAAAATAAAAGGTAGCTTACTTGGTTGTTTGTTATTTTCAGAAAAGGTGCCAGAGAAAAGGAAGCTCTTTACTGCTTTGCTGTTTTGTTCTCTGTGGCCGGCGGGCAAGCTCTGCTGAACCTGCTCCCTTCTGCTCGATATCACCACACTCTTTGAAACTCCTTTCCCTCTTTCGAATTTAAAAGAAGGCGGTCGGCCATTCCGGCGCTTTCGCGTCGTCCCTTTCCCCGGCGCTCAGACCTCTACTACCTCTGCGCGTCAGCTCCGTTGCCCTCCCTTGAGGGGGGGCACCCTTGGCCGGCGTCACGGGAGGGGGTCAACCAACGAACCGACCTCTTCCCCGTCGGTTCGCGGGGTCCCTTGGGCCCCCTGCCTGGGGTAAAAGGGTCAGGTACCCTGGAGGTCAGGAGGAGCTCCTGGGTCCTGCTGCGGCCGCCATCTTGCCTTCCCCGGAAGTCGGAGCCAGTTGATTCTGAGGAGGACTTGGAGGGGCTGGAAGAAGGGGATTTTGAGGTAGCTGGGCCTTCTTCCCCCACAGAAAGCCTGGCCTGGGATGACGGCTGGCCTGATCCTTACGAGATGCAGGAAGGCCAGACGGAATTCAAAAGCAGTGATAGTGAAGATTATGAACGGCCGGGGGGCGAGGTTCACAAGAAAGAATGTGGGAAACAACCGAGGGAGAGGCCCGGGAAGCAGATGGGGAGTTTGACTTTCACGAAGATAGTGAACCAGGTGTTGGGAGGCAAGGTCGAACCTTTGATAGGAGACGGAGCATTGAGGCTAGCAGGAGAGGCTGGTTTCGCAGCCTAGACAGGCAGCGGTCCCGCAGCACAGATTGGAGGAGGAGAAGCCTAGAGCGTTGGGGGCCTCGCCAAGGGGATTAAGTATAGGATCCATGGGAACGGATCCTCAGTACCTCGGCCACGTCTATCCTATGCAGACGTGTAGCGAGCCAAGACCACGTAGCTAAGTTTGGGCTAGTGGCCTGCCAAGGAGTGCCTTGGATCTTGCAACCTTGCTTTGTTCCCTGATCCGCTTCTGGTGAGCGGGGCCCTGCCAAGTCTTTGGAAACTTCCATGCCAAGTTTACTTTTGAACATTACCTTTTACATTTTGGATTGCTTTTGATATTTTTATGGACAATTACCTTTTCAACTGTTTCTTATTCTTCAATAAAGTAGTTAGCTGATTATCGTCTCTGTGTGTGTGATTAAGGGGCCGGCCAAGGTCTTGCATCGTGACAGGCAATAGTTCTAAAAGAGTTCAAAGATCCAATAAATGAAGAAATAGTCTTGAAACCCCAATGGGCTAAAATCCGGGATAAGTCCTTGGTAAACAATGGCTTGGCTGAGTACTTGAGTACGGTGACCTGGAGGCTCTGCGGCCTGTTCCTGAATTTGAGTTCCATGGAGCTTGGCAATGGAAGCTGAAAGTTGGCGCGAGATCCTGAGCACCAACGGGACCCAACTTAAATAGGTCCCCCATTGTTTTGATCTCTAAGGCGCTGACTGCGTCGTAACTCTTTCCCATGGACAGTTTGTGGGCCTGACTTTTCCCAACCTTTCGGGGAAGGCAAATATGTCAGCTCATTAACGGTTGCACCTAGAAAAACAGGGAGAAGCGAGCCTTTGCCTCCCCAGCGCTTCTTATCAGTTTGGGAAGAAAGCAGGCTGTGCCTGGCCTTGACTGCTGGCTGACTCGGGGGGCTTTGCAAAGGTTCTTTCTCAGCCCTGGCTGGTAACTTGGATTTAACATGGCTTCTGTCTGGCTTGGCTATGGAGTCAGGCTGGGGCATGACAGTTAAAAAGTCTGAGTATGTGCTAAACTCCTGTGTAGTTTCTTCTTGAACAATGCATTAGTAATTTCAACGATTTCTTTGACTCTTTGAAAAGTTCTTAGAAATCCACATAATTTGTGGAAGTATTCACTAGGCCTGGTAAGGTTTGTCGTAATGGTCCGAAATTCGTATTAAATTCATATTAAAATCACTTTAGAAATGGTTTTGAAGGGATGTAAGCAACCCAGAAGTGAAGTTGGTAATTCGAAGCCATGACCCACCATATTTGGAAAGAAATTGGATTTCCCCTGCTCCTCTCCCCAGCTCCTGAGAGATGGAACCAGCTGTCAGAGAGGGAGCTGGCTGGCGGTGAGTCTGGTTTTTTTGTTTGTTTGATGCCAGTTTGATGCTGATTTCTTCCCTCTGCTGGAAGAAGGGAAGAAATCACCATCCACACTGGTTTTAAAATGTCTGTCCGCCATTAATGAAGCCATTCTGAATTTCGTTAATTTTTATGAATTCATTTCGAAATTCTATCAAAAATTTTCGTAAGTCAATCAAATTCGAAGTGCTAGCGCCCCCTACATCCACAGCGAGTTTTGAACCATTTTTTCCCTTGATCAACCAGGCCTAGTATTCACATGTCTGGACTTGTTCTGTGCAAAATTTTCACTTTTGTGCACAAAACAGCATTTTCTGCACAGGACAAGCATTTCCTGCAAGGAAAATAATATTTAATGCAAAAATATAAATTTCTTCACATAAAATGCCATTTTATGCACTGAATAAAGATGCAACAGATTTATTCTGAATAAACTTCACACATGGTTGATTTGCACCATAAACAATTTTCTGCAAAACAATTAGCATTTTCTGCATGGAAAACAATATTTCAAGACAGAAATATTAATTCCTGAATAGAATATACTGTTTTGTTTAACATAAATTAATATTTCTGTATTGAAGCATCATTTTCCTTGCAGAAAATGTTGTTTCCTATGCCATGCAACCATGTGTGAATTTTACACAAAATGTCTCACACTGCAAAGATCAGTGCAAGAATCTTCTTTTCAGGATTGTTCTACACTCAAAAGCACATTTTTGTCACATTCAAAATATATTCAAATATTATTTCTATCTCTTGTACATGGATGGCTGTATCTGTGGATGCAAAATTCACAGAAACAGTGGGACAACTGTATATGTTACCTTATCTTGTACTGTGAAGGTGTCCAAGATCACCATTCCTACTCAGAATGTGATTGGCTCATTAAGTTTGACTGGTTGCTAAGAAGTTTATCCATAAAAGTTGGAATGATAAACCTGCATCTCCAAACTTTGTATCTCCCTGGATATCTGTGTTTCTGGTTATTTTACTGCTTTGTTCTCTAATAGCAAGTGTATTTTCAGTGTGATTCATCTTTGGTATATATAGATAAAAGAGTTGGTTTTTGTTTTGTTATATTTGTCTGATAAGCTTTTCCATAAGCAAAAATTTTCTTTGGTCACACCTCCTTTGGAATATTATGTTTACTAGTTATTCCACAAAATTTTATCTAAATCTGATATCTTGTCAGACTTTTAGATCATTGCAACTGAGTAAAGGTTTAGTCTGAGACTTATAGTCCATAGTACCCTGATGTTCCTTCACTCAGAAATGATCTGGGAGTCCCCTGGCTAAACTCTTTCCACCAGAAAGGAGTTTGCCAATAGACATTGCTCTGTGCTGGAAACAATTTTGCTTGAACTGGGAAGCTCAAAACTTGAAGCAATTGTGAATACATGACCAAGACTCTCTCAACTTCCTTCTTTCATCTCTGGGTCCTGACATTTGCCATGGAATTAGAAGCCCTGACAGAACTTCTACCTGTGTGGAGAAATTTCTAGCTGTGTTTTTCCTTCCAGTTTTGACCCCTGTGAAGGTGGCACTGAATATATTAGAAAAAAATGGCTGATGATATATGGTGGCAGAGTGAAATAGCCTGTGTTCAATGCCCCCTTCCAGTTTGAATAAGGCATGTGATCATAGTTAGCACAGACTGTACTTCCAAGGTTTCTTGGGTTTTGTCACTATTTTAAATTCAGCACACTTGAATGGTGTTGAATGAGAAACTAACACTTTTAATGTTGAATTGTTTTATAATTGTTTTATATTTTTTTTAACTGTACCGTGTTATTTGTTATGGCATCGAATCGCTGCCGATTGTGAACCACCTTGAGTTGCCTCTGGCTGAGAAAGGCGGTATATAAGTGCAGTAAATAAATAAATAAAATAAATAACATCAAATTTAAAAATAAATAAGGGACTATGGAAAATATATTTGAAAGTATCTGAAGAAGATTTTTAGAAAAAAGTATTGGAAAACAAAGATGAGAATTTACCTCCACAAGAAGAACTGGACTTCTGGTAAGATTTTAGAAGAAGAGCTGTCTCTGGAGAAGGGGAGCACAGGGATGGAAAAAAATAAAGAGGGGGGAATGTATAGTCATAAGAATGGTGAACTTATGTTCCATATACATAAATGTTAACCTTTTTATTTTTAAAAAAGTAAAAGCTCTGGAGCAAAAAAATCAGTACACTTGTACAATGTGGATTTTAGTCGATACACAAAAATATTACCATCACTCTGATGTTAAATAACCTTGTTTTGATGGGTTTAATTCAAAACAGCAACAGAAACACATGTAACTTAACAATAGGTGGTTGTTAGTAGTACTTTTCTTTAATAATTAATGAAAGGATCTAATGTCTGGAAAGAAAGTAAAGTTTTCTTACCCAAGCCAAATTTACCTCCTGCACTACTTTCAACTTTGCACCTAGGAATGGATTCTTGAATCTCAAGAGATAACCATATTTCCCTTTTTTGTGAGGTATGATTTGATTAATTCAGACACTGACAAAAATAATGATATAGCTCTTCTGTCCAAATGTTTTAGATTGCTATCATTTAAGCAGCAATCACCTAGATGAAATGAAAATGTTCAGAAATGAATTTGCTATATCTATGTTCCCAATATTCTGCGAGACATACAACCCAGCAGTCATGTTACAGCTTCTCCAGTTTTCAGCAGCTATTTACAGTAGATCTACCCTGGTGAGATGAAATTAGGAACAAAGGATAACAAAATATACTGTGTTGATAATTGTCTGGAAGATTGCCTTTATATATTAGACATAACATGAAAACTTCAGAAATGTTTAGAGCAGCCAATATGCATTTTCGCAGCATGATTTAATAAAATTGCAGGCTGACTATACCAACTAGTGTAAGAGTCATTACTTTCATTAAGAATATTACAGAGAATAAATTAACCTAAAACAATAAAACCTGAGCTGCAGATATATGTAAGTCATTTACATCTTCTTGTAGACTCATTTGGTGGAGGAAGAGAATGAATGTGTTATGGTAGAGGTTTCATTAGCACTTGCATTTCAATTGACTTAGAGGCATACCATAAGAATGCAAAGGCAATAAATATCACCCATAAATGAGAACCCTGTACAAGGCATTTGCTTTCTCCTCCTTCCCCCACCTCCGGAAGATGTTCTGTGCCATTACACTTTAATAATAATAGTTGCCTTCCATTTTCAATATGAAAATGCTTTTAAATGTGCTACACTCATCCCATCAAAGGCATTGGAAGAAATATTTTATATGGCGTTGTTGTGTATGTTGACAGTCAATATCACACTTTGACAAAGGAAGGGGAAGGATAGAAGGAAAGGCTTAAGTGCAATGCCTTAAAACAACAGTGTGTGCTACCATTTTTTAGGCAAGCTTTGCTCAAATTGCTGTCGGGCACCTTTCTCTGTTTCTGTTAAGTAGCATATGGAATTAAACAGCATTTATAAACATTATGATTTATTTACAGCTATTGACATTTTAAGGTGTTTTCATTAGCATCTTCTTAACATCCTGGTATACACACTGGGATGAGCTGTTTACTCCAGTCCCTGGGGAACAATAAGACAAACTGAATTTCCTCTAGCATATAACCACACAGCCAAAATATTTATATGCAAGCTCTTCTGGGAATAAGAGTCAGTATAAATTGGCATAACCATCTGAATTACTTCCATCACTTTTACTCGCTCTTGTTGTGAACTGTTTTACCAGGCCTTCGGAAAGTGAAAAAATGATATAAAAGTAACCCTATGTGGGCCACCCCATTATATCATTGTACAATCTATCTACACTCTTCACTCAGACCTCCATATATTACCAAGCATGCCTGCATAGCCTCCAGCTGGGACAAAATACAGCAGCCAGATTGGTTACAGGAACAACTAAGAGTGAGCATATTACCCCTATCCTAGGTCCGCTGGCTCCCAATTAGTTTCTGGGCAAAGTACAAGGTGTTGGTTTTGACCTTTAAAGCACTACATGGTTTGGGTCCAGGTTACCTACAGGATCTCCTTCTCCTCTACAATGCAACCTACACACTTAGGTCCTCTAGGACAGTCTTTCTCAACCAGTTTGCCGTGACGGACCTCCTGCTGTGCCGCGAGAAAAGCTCTCTGCCCCCCTTCCTCCCCCCTCCTGCCGAACTCCTGCTGCTTGGGGGAGGAGGAAGGGCCGGGCAGTGGTGAATAAAAAGAAGAAGGGACCGGGGCACCGCCTCCTTCGGCCATTTCCCCAGCCAGCCTCCAATCCGCCATGACTCCCACCATGACTCTCGCCCCTCGCTTGCTGAAGCCGCGTGGAGGAGCCCCGCCCACTAAAGCCTGTCCACCACTCATGCTCCTCCTCTGTAGGAGAGCTGAAGCTGGGGGAGGGGGCGGGACATGGCACGGCCTGGCTCTGCCCCCTCCCCCGGCTTCGGCACTCCCAGCAGCTGCTCCAGCTTTGAGGGGACAGTGCCAAGCCAGCATTGTGCTGGCTCTGGCACTGCTGGCTTGGCACTGCCCCCTCAAGGCTGGAGCAGCTGCTGGGAGAGGTGAAGCTGGGGTAGGGGTGGGGCATGGCACAGCCTGGCTCCGCCCCCTCCCTGGCTTCGGCACTCCCAGCAGCTGCTCCCAGCAGCCCACCAATCCCCAGCCGTTCTTTACTGTGTTAGAGTGTCATTTTGTGTCATTTTGGTTGGTGGTGTGCCCCCGGATTTTTTAAATGTTAAAAGTGTGCCACGGCTCAAAAAAGGTTGGGAAACACTGCTCTAGGAGACAGTTAATCCAACTAGCTAGACCTAGACTGGCCACCATCACACAGAGGATATTTTCATCAGCTGCCCCAAGACTGGAGAGACCTGCCAGAAGAGCAGCTAGATCAGCTGTCAGAATTTTAAAACCTTCTAAAAACTTATATCTTCTGGCAGGCCTACCCAGCCACTTGAAAGCATGAATTTTAAACTCATGTTCTGTGTTTTGGTCTCTTTCCTGTGTGATTAATGTGTATTTTATAGCAATACTTTGATATGTATCTTTTATGAAACTGCATTTTATTATGTGTGTTTGTGGCATTTTTATAGTATTTGTGTGTGTTTTTGACTTCTGTGGCCTGTCTTGAGCCATGGGGAGAAGCAGGTAAGAAATACAATTATTATTATTATTATTATTATTATTATTATTATTACATCTCCAAAGGAATGGCTGATGGCTTCTATATTGATGGGTTTGTGAATCTGCTTTTGTTGTTAGCTCTTGAAATATAAAGAAGCCATTCAAGGTTTTGGAGATAGGATTTAACTTCTGTATAACTACGTACTTAAAAGTTTGGATTAAAAATTAAAGTGCCATCCCATTGACATCCAACCAGCTATCATCTCCATCTCTTCCTCGTTTTTTGCCATTGTACTTGCTATCTATAGTCATACTAATCTACTGTATGTCTGCATGTTTCTGTGCAGATGTGCTCTACACTATAGCAAGTCTGCCATACTGAAAGCACAGAAACATTCATTGCAAGGATTGAGCTAGCTAACACAGTCAATGATCTAAATCCTGTTCATTCAGCAATGAAAACCATGTGGCCCTACCACATGGACTACAGCACTAGCCAACATACTCAATGGTGAGGAATGTGGTTGTAGTACAATAACATGTGGTGTACCACATGATTCCTACCTTTGTATCATTTAGCCTCAGTTACACTAGCTAAGATTAAATAATACAATAGCTACTTTGGCCACATCACAACAAGGTATGACTTGTGAGAAAAGACAATAATGGTTGGTAAGATAGAAGACAGTAAGAAAAGAGGTGAATTGCGTCACAGATGGACAGACTCAAGCAAAGGAGCCATAACCTTGAGTCTGCAAGACCTAAACAGAGCTGTTGAAGCTAGAGTATCTTGAGACTTTATCATATGAAAGAAGCAATCCCAAACTGCAGCTGGGCCATCATCTTTGATGATGGTCCTTATAGGTCCTTATAGGATGAAATCTTATGCATTCCACTCCCAGTCTGCCTCCTCACCCCATGATTCTCTTGTTCCAAGCTATTAATGGATAAAACCTCCTGATTGTTCCAAATCCCACAAAGTTACTATCATCTACCTTGATATGATGAGTCCCTTCCACATGCCAGCAGTAAAGTGATGTCAGGAGGTGACATGCGCCTCCTCATTCCATTCCCCTTCATTATTTCAAAGTTGGCTGTTTTATTTTGTATTTTATATTTATACTTATACTGCTTTTAAATTGTGTGATTTCCTTAAAAAAATAAAAATAAACAAATTAAAGAATAGCTGTATTATGTAAAGGCGGATTGTGAGGGTGCACAGAAGTACAACTGTGGGATCATGGATTGCCCAATCAACTCTACTGCTATAAAGAAAGATGTGTTATAACTATGAAATTACAACCTTATGTATTGGTCTAAGTATGCATGCATGTATGTATAGTACAATACTTTTATCCCTCCCTTTTATCCTGAGGTCTCAAGCTGGCAAACAGATAAAACTATATCAACTATTTAAACAATTCTGAATGAAACCCAATAAATAATTTCACAGAAATATACCAAACAGCTGAAATAAATTAAAACAGAATATGGGGTGGAAGTTTTTTAATGCCTTATTCATGCCTGAATGTAAATTAGGCCTCAAAGGCTTCCATGAAAAGTCATGTCTTGACCTAATGCTGAAAAGAAACTAACATTGGTGCTAATTAGGCCTCCACAGGAAATGCATTTTGCAAGAGGGACACCACAACTGAGGTGCACCTTCACTACGTAGATCTCCAGCTGTTTAAGGCTTTGTATGTGACCATAAGCACACTGAATTCAGACTGCATTTGAATTGACAGCATCATATCCATGTCCTATGCCAAATAGAAATGAGCAACAATTTTGTTCTATATGTTGAAGTAATCCAACTTAATTTATGTTTCCTGGACAAATATTTGAAATAGAACACAATTAGCTTCTTGGCTAATCATTTTCTTCAGATTGTGTGATCCATTCCTCATTAGGTAAATTATGTAATTTGGGGAATGTTGTGTAATGTGTGTGTGTGTGTGTGTGTCAGGAGCGAATTGAGAAACTGCAAGTCGCTTCTGGTGTGAGAGAATTAGCCATCTGCAAGGACATTGCCCAGGGGATGCCTGGATGTTTTTGATGTTTTACCATCCTTGCAGGAGGCTTCTCTCATGTCCCCGCATGCAGAGCTGGAGCTGACAGAGGGAGCTCATCCACACTCTCCCCAGATTCGATGCTCCAACCTGTCAGTCTTCAGTCCTGCCGGCACAAGGGTTTAAACCATTGCGCCATTGGGGGCTCCTATGGCTGCCACTGATATGGATTTATGTTTGCACCCATTCATGTCTATTCATCAACCACAGAAAACTTTACTGTTACAAAACAAATCCTAAATTTATGCTGAAATTGTTTGGAAACAAATTTGTTCAATGAATATGCCATATTTCTAGGTCTGGATTGTATACCAAAAAAATGTCATGGACAGATTGACCCTGCTAATCCCTTCATTGGGATTTCCAGAAGAAGAGTGAGGAGCCCATCTGGTTTGTCATGTTATTAAATAACTGGGGTGAAACAAATGGATTTTTTCTATTTTTTTCTATTTTCTATTTTTTTTCTAAGATATTTTACGAGTTTTAAGGGTCTAAACCAGCTTTACTGTTGCAGCAGTAGGCGGCAGAAGATGTAAAGCTGGCAGGAAAAAAAATCTTTTTCTGTCTACAAGGATGCAGGATACCTCATTTTAGATTGTTGCTGGAGTTATAGGGCTTATAAAAATGTGCGTTCCACAAAAGGTTCCTGTAATGCTACATTGTTAAGCATCCAACAGCTGGGCAAGTACATGCATTTCATAAGAAGCTGAATCAGAGGCATGACTTATCTCTATATGCGGAATAGAAAGGATTGATGGGAAAGGAGGTTGGCTTCTTAATTTTAGTGGCAGCAGTTTACAGAGCTCTGAAATAGAGCTGGCAAAAAAGTGAGGGGGGGGAAGAAAGCACAATTTTATTCCTTCTTTCTACATTCAAGTTCTGATTTATATAGAGAGACAGAAACATTCTTAGACAGCAGAGCTCATAGTTTATTTATCTGGATCAACAGATCTTTCTTAGCATGGTTTTCCATGTTATAGTCTATATAGAAGTTGATTTACAGTCTTGCCAGAAATACTCTACATCAAGCTCAGTTTTTCGCAGCAATTTTATCGATTTCTATAGAACATCCACTTGAACTTTTTATTCTTGTACATTTCCAAAAAATGCCAGCTAACCCTTCAAGGTGTGAATTTGGATTTATGTGATTCTGTTTCAGAAATTCCACGGACAACAAAGTAAGCAGGAAGTGAGGAAGCCTTGGACCTCCTTGCACTGGCTCTCTGATAACTGAAAATAGAAGTTTCACCTGTCTCCTACCTAAGGGAATTTATATATTAGAGCAGCTGGAATGCCTTTTCAAAGTGTTTCTGTTGTCTTGTCCCCCAATAGTCAATAAACGAAAAATAGATGTTTTTTCTGAAACTCCCTGCCTTTCTCTATTATCCAGCGGATATTGGCAATTTGGTCTCTCATTTCTCTGCCTTTTCTAAACCCAGCTTGTGCATCTGGTAACTCTGTCTCCATGATTTGCTGGAGTCTACCTTGCAGGATCTTGAGCATTACCTTGCTGGCATGCAAAATAAGTGCCACTGTATGAAAGTTTGACCATTCTTTAGTGTTTCCCTTTTTTTGGTATGGGGATATAAGTTGATTTTTTTCCAATCTGATGGCCATTCTTGTGATTTCCATATTTGTTGGCATATGGCATGCATCACCTTGATAGCATCATCTTTCAATATTTTAAACAGTTCAGCTGGGATCCCATCATCTCCTGTTGCCTTGTTATTAGCAATGCTTCTTAAGGCCCATTCAACCTCACTCCTCAGGATGTCTGGTTCTAATTCACTCACCACACTATCAAAGCTATCCTTGATATCATTATCCTTCCTATACAGATCTTCTATATAGTCTCACAACCTTATCTTGATCTCTTCAGTTTCTGTTAGGTCCTTGCCATTTTTGTTTTTTATCATGTCCATTTTTGCCTGAAATTTACCTCCAATGTTTCTAATTTTCTGGAAGATGTCTCTTATCCTTCCTATCCCGTTGTCTTCTTCCACTTCCATGCATTGCTTGTTTAAAAATAGTTCTTTATCTCTTCTGGCTAACCTCTGAAACTATGCATTTAATTGGGCATCTCTCCCTCTATCACAGTTTCCTTTTGCTTTGCTTTCTTGGGCTACTTCCAGTGTCTCAGCAGACAACCATATTGCCTTCTTGGTTTTCTTTTTCTTTGGGACATACTTTGTTGCTGCCTCCTGAACAACGTTGTCGACTTCTGTCCATAGTTCTTCTGGAACCTTATTTATTAAATCTAGTTTCTTAAATCTATTCTTCACCTGCACTGTATATTCACTAGGAATATTTGTGAGATCATATCTAACTGGTCTGTGTTTTCCCTAATCTCTTTAGTCTGATTCTAAATTGTCCAATAAGAAGTTTGTGATCTGAACTACAATCAGCCCCAGTCTAGTTTCACCAACTGAATGGATGTCTGCCACCTTTGGCTGCCAAGGCAGTTGTCAATCTGATTTCGGTGTTGACCATCTGGTGAAGTTCATGTATAAAGCCGTCTTTTAGGTTGTTGGAAGATCATGTTTGTTATACACAGCGAGTTTTCCTGGCAAAATTCTATCAGCCTATGCTCCACTTCATTTTGTTGTCCCAGACAATGCTTGTCTGTAATCCCAGCTGTCATTTGACAACCCACCTTAGCATTGTAATTTCCTGTAATGAAAAATAATGTCTTTTTGGTGTATTTTCCAGTAGGTGCTGCAGATCCTCATAGAACTGATCTACTTCTGCTTCTTCAGCAGCTGTGGTTGGGGCTTATATTTGGGTCACTGTTATGTAAAATGGCTTACCTTGAACTTGAATTGAGGTCATTCTGTCTTTATTATTGTATCCAAGCACTGCTTTAGCGACTTCATTATTAATTGTGAAGGCTACTCCATTTCTTTGGTATTCCTCTTGTCCAAAGTAGTAGATATGGTGATCATCTGTTGTGAAGTGGCCCAATCCAGTCCATTTCAGTTCGCTGATCCCCAGAATGTCTATCTTTAGTCTTGATATCTCACCAATAACAACATCCAGTTTGTCCTAGCTTATAGATCTAACATCCCAGGTTCCTATAGTGTGTTAATATTTAGAACATTGGATTCATCATTCAGCTCCAGCACCATTGGCTGCCAGCCTTCCTTTCAAATTTGAGCTAGTTGCATCATCTGGGGCTAGTTGAATTTATCCTCTGCTCCTTCCCAGTAGCCTTTTGACCATCTTCCGATGGCGTTCCGACATATCTCTGGTTGTACTGATCCATTTAGTTTTCATGGCAAGAATACTGGGATGGGTTGCCATTATCTTCCCCAGGGATCATGTTTGGTCTGACCTCTCTACCATGACCTTCCTGTCTTGGGTATCCCTTCACAGTTTCGCTTGTGGCATCATTGAAGTGCTCAAGCTCCAGCACCGCAACAAGGTAACTATCCTTTGTTGGATCAAAGCAGATATTGTGGATTATCTGCCTTGATATTCTGGGTTATATGGCTGTGTGGAAAGGTCCTAAGATGGTTACATAAATGAGCAAATGTAGAATTCTAGCCAATATTAATACCATAGAGTGATTTTATATATATATATATATATATATATATATATATATATATATATGTGTGTGTGTGTGTGTGTATATATATATATATATATATATATATATATATATATATATATGGAGATGTAAACAATTTATGTTTTTAATATCCTTGTTCTGGTTTTTATTATGTGTTAATGTTTTTAAATGTTTTACAGTGTTTTTGAGCATTGAATCGTTGCCGCTGTAAACTGCCCTGAGTCGCCTGAGGGCTGAGAAGGGTGGTATATATTCTATGTTATTAATATTGGCTAGAAATTCAGCTAGGTAATGCAGGATCCCACAATCATACAAACAGAACCAACCTGGACACATCATATTACTTGAGAACACAGAAATGTTGGACCACTCTATCAACTACCATGTCAGACTACACAGAGAAGCCATTGAAATCCACACACGTGGACAATTTCAACAGAAAGGAACAAACCATGAAGACAAACAAAAGCAGCGGCTACCAGTATTTACAAATTCTAAAATCAGGACAGTAAATAAAAAGCGACACTCAAAAAGCAGAGGAATTCCAGACAAGAATCAAACAGGGCCAGCTAACACCTCCCAACAAAGGATTTCCCAGCCAGTAAGCAACCAGGCATTGAAGTTGCAAAGCCATTAAATGCTAATCAATTTGGCCAATTGCAACATCCACACCTGCCTCAAGCAGACAAGAGTTCTTTCTCCCACCATGAAATTCCACAGATATATAAGCCTCACTTGCCTAGTTTCCAACAGACCACTCAATCTCTGAGGATGCCTGCCATAGATGTGGGCGAAACGTCAGGAGAGAATGCTTCTGGAACATGGCCTTAAAGCCCAGAAAACTCTCAGCAGCCCAGACATTCCTAACTTTATTACTATTGACTGAGATCATGGATCAGGAGACATATCACACAATTTTATATTCTTATGTTGATGATAGCTATTTTGCTTGCTTGCAACAATCTTGTGGATGAAAAACCAAGGAGAAAGAATTGTGAACCTGGAATAAAAAATTAGGAATAGCTCCCTTTATTCTCCCCCTTTTTTACTGGTAATCCTGTGGATTAAATATAACTGATTTAAGTTTTCTTTTAGTAATGAAAATTCAAATTACTTTTCAGTGAGGTTTAAAAGGGCATTATGAAATCTATAAGCCTGTGATATGGATAACCAGGTTTTGTTTTTCATCATGACAAAAACCTAGATCCTATTGAAATGTGAATTAGAACTGCCAGACATGGTGGTCTGGTCAAAGCAAATCCACAAGGGACACTGTCAGATCACACATTGTGAAGTCCAGTTTACTAACAAATGTATAATAAACAATATTTAGTTTGTCCCATAAAAGTAAATGGCTGATAATCAGTGAGAAATAAAGGGCCTGTGTGACGATCTCGGTCACCTAAATTGACTAATTTGACACTCCCGGTAGTCCGCCACCAACCTAATGGGTCATTAGGATTTACTTTACAATTAAACTCAAATTAAATGAAGTGTCTGTAGTGTTGGCCTTTAAAACAACCCACCACCAAGAATGTAAACTGAGGATACCGAAAGATGACTGAGGCTTCTATTAAAAGTTAATAATAAAAAGATTTATTAACAAGAACGAGGCTATAAAATAGGCACAGATTGTATTGGTTCTACTAAGAGGCAACTAGCGTACGGTTACAGCAATGATAAACTTAGAACAGCGTGATGGTTGCAAGATAATATATGTGTGCTAGAGCGTAGAGGTTACTTAATTAAAAGGCTATTATTACTTCTTCAGATGGTACGTTCAGTTCCACAGACAGTACTAGGACTGGTCTCCCAACTCCCAACTAATAGTTCCACTAGATGGTTGTTGTACTAAACTTCTGGAACATCTAATCACCTAGATCATTCCCTGAGTCTGGCTACTCCTGGGTTACTCGTAACCCACACAGTCTAAGAGCCCAACTACCTGTCACTCTATCACCAGAGATGACCAGGTAAACCCAACTGCCTATCACAAGAACAGTTCTAATTGGCACTCTTCCACAAGCTTCCCACTAGAATGACTACTGGCCCTAAGGGCGGTCAGAACTGAGTCGTGACTCCCACTAGTCCAGCCTATTCCTACGTGGTGAATTGCTTAGGACAGACTGTCAGGTTCCTATAGTGTGTTAATATTTAGAACATTGGATTCATCATTCAGCTCCAGCACCATTGGCTGCCAGCCTTCCTTTCAAATTTGAGCTAGTTGCATCATCTGGGGCTAGTTGAACTTATCCTCTGCTCCTTCCCAGTAGCATTTTGACCATCTTCCGACTTGGGAGCCCCATCTTCCGATGGCGTTCCGACATATCTCTGGTTGTACTGATCCATTTAGTTTTCATGGCAAGAATACTGGGATGGGTTGCCATTATCTTCCCCAGGGATCATGTTTGGTCTGACCTCTCTACCATGACCTTCCTGTCTTGGGTGTCCCTTCACAGTTTCGCTTGTGGCATCATTGAAGTGCTCAAGCTCCAGCACCGCAACAAGGTAACTATCCTTTGTTGGATCAAAGCAGATATTGTGGATTATCTGCCTTGATATTCTGGGTTATATGGCTGTGTGGAAGGGTCCTAAGATGGTTACATAAATGAGCAAATGTAGAATTCTAGCCAATATTAATACCATAGAGTGATTATATATATATATATATATATATATATATATATATATGTATATATATGTGTGTGTGTGTGTGTGTGTATATATATATATATATATATATATATATATATATATATATATGGAGATGTAAACAATTTATGTTTTTAATATCCTTGTTCTGGTTTTTATTATGTGTTAATGTTTTTAAATGTTTTACAGTGTTTTTGAGCATTGAATCGTTGCCGCTGTAAACTGCCCTGAGTCGCCTGAGGGCTGAGAAGGGTGGTATATATTCTATGTTATTAATATTTGGCTAGAAATTCAGCTAGGTAATGCAGGATCCCACAATCATACAAACGGAACCAACCTGGACACATCATATTACTTGAGAACACAGAAATGTTGGACCAGTCTATCAACTACCATGTCAATTTTAACAGAAAGAAACAAACCATGAAGACAAACAAAAGCAGCGGCTACCAGTATTTACAAATTCTAAAATCAGGACAGTAAATAAAAAGCGACACTCAAAAAGCAGAGGAATTCCAGACAAGAATCAAACAGGGCCAGCTAACACCTCCCAACAAAGGATTTCCCAGGCAGTAAGCAACCAGGCATTGAAGTTGCAAAGCCATTAAATGCTAATCAATTTGGCCAATTGCAACATCCACACCTGCCTCAAGCAGACAAGAGTTCTTTCTCCCACCATGAAATTCCACAGATATATAAGCCTCACTTGCCTAGTTTCCAACAGACCACTCAATCTCTGAGGATGCCTGCCAGAGATGTGGGCGAAACGTCAGGAGAGAATGCTTCTGGATCATGGCCATAAAGCCCAGAAAACTCACAGCAGCCCAGACATTCCAAACTTTATTACTAATGACTGAGATCATGGATCAGGAGACATATCACACAATTTTATATTCTTATGTTAGTGATAGCTTTTTTGCTTGCTTGCAACAATCTTGTGGATGAAAAACCAAGGAGAAAGAATTGTGAACCTGGAATAAAAAATTAGGAATAGCTCCCTTTATTCTCCCCTTTTTTACTGGTAATCCTGTGGATTAAATATAACTGATTTAAGTTTTCTTTTAGTAATGAAAATTCAAATTACTTTTCAGTGAGGTTTAAAAGGGCATTATGAAATCTATAAGCCTGTGATATGGATAACCAGGTTTTGTTTTCATTATGACAAAACCTAGATCCTATTGAAATGTGAATTAGAACTGCCAGACATGGTGGTCTGGTCAAAGCAAATCCACAAGGGACACTGTCAGATCACACATTGTGAAGTCCAGTTTACTAACAAATGTATAATAAACAATATTTAGTTTGTCCCATAAAAGTAAATGGCTGATAAACAGTGAGAAATAAAGAGCCTGTGTGACGATCTCGGTCACCTAAATTGACTAATTTGACACTCCCGGTAGTCCGCCACCAACCTAATGGGTCATTAGGATTTACTTTACAATTAAACTCAAATTAAATGAAGTGTCTGTAGTGTTGGCCTTTAAAACAACCCACCACCAAGAATGTAAACTGAGGATACCGAAAGATGACTGAGGCTTCTATTAAAAGTTAATAATAAAAAGATTTATTAACAAGAACGAGGCTATAAAATAGGCACAGATTGTATTGGTTCTACTAAGAGGCAACTAGCGTACGGTTACAGCAATGATAAACTTAGAACAGCGTGATGGTTGCAAGATAATATATGTGTGCTAGAGCGTAGAGGTTACTTAATTAAAAGGCTATTATTACTTCTTCAGATGGTACGTTCAGTTCCACAGACAGTACTAGGACTGGTCTCCCAACTCCCAACTAATAGTTCCACTAGATGGTTGTTGTTCTAAACTTCTGGAACATCTAATCACATAGATCATTCCCTGAGTCTGGCTACTCCTGGGTTACTCGTAACCCACACAGTCTAAGAGCCCAACTACCTGTCACTCTATCACCAGAGATGACCAGGTAAACCCAACTGCCTATCACAAGAACAGTTCTAATTGGCACTCTTCCACAAGCTTCCCACTAGAATGACTACTGGCCCTAAGGGCGGTCAGAACTGAGTCGTGACTCCCACTAGTCCAGCCTATTCCTACGTGGTGAATTGCTTAGGACAGACTGTCAGTCTCTGTTGCCAAGGCTCTGGTGATACTCCCCCAGAAACCTTGCTCAAGACTGCCTCAGGCTTAGATGCTGAATCTACAGCCTGACTCTAAACAGCAGAGGCTGGAGATGTGCGTCTGCACAGCCTCGCTCCAAACTCCAGACTTCCAGACTGAAACTTTCTCTGACAGGACTTCTACTCTGTCAGCTCCAACTCCTCCCCCTCTAACTCTAGCCAATCACAGCCTCTTCACTGTAGCAGGCACAAGCCTGCAAGGCCATGCCCCCTTGCTCTGGCTTCCCTTCCCTTAATGGTTGCTGGCTGCAGCCACCTCTCCAAGATGGATGCCAGCCCGACCAAAACAGGATTTCTAAACCCCTTCTAAGCAGGCCTCGGCCCTGCTTAAGGCAGGTGAGTCCTTACAGCCGGCTATGCAACAAGGGAGGGAAAGAAAAAAATTACTTCACCACATTAGAAAATAAAATTAAACTGCAAGTTCTTCTGGGTAGTCTACCTACCCAGTAATCTTAAACTATTAATTTACTTTTACAATTTATTGGTATGAATGATTTTAACATGTTTTATCTATGAATGTTAACTATATTGTACCCTGCCTCAATATAACAAATAAAATTATTGTTGTTGTTGTTGTTATTATTATTAGATACAGAACAAGATTAGTACACTGCAAACAAGATAACTATTCACGCACAAGTCAGGCACTTCCCAAGTGTCTAGGACTATGTGATGTGTCGGCAAATAATCTATGCAGATCTCAGTAGGGTGGCCTTTTGCAGCTGACATATGGTAATCTTGTCAGCACCAATTGTTTTTAAGTGTAGGCCAAGGTTTTGAGGCACTGCATCCAGTGTGCCGGTCACACAGGGACCATCTTTACTGGCTTGTGCCAGAGTCTTTGCAGTTTGATCTTTAAACCCTCATATCATGTAAGCTTTTCTAGTTGCTTCTTGTCAATTCTGCTATCGCCTGGGATTGCAACATCGATGATCCATACTTTGTTTTTTTTTCTAACCTGCCCTTCTCTACCCCCAAAGGGAGACTCAGGGCGGCTTACAAAAGGCAATAATTCAATGCCGCATACAAGATCAGAACAACATATCAAAACAATTACAACAAAGCAGATTAAAAACAGTATTGTTCTCCAAAACTCTGTCAGTCTGAATTCATAAATCCCAGATTAGTTTGACGTGTTCATTTTCTGTAACATCATCATCATTATTAAAACTTTTCAATAAATTTTCCATCTTATAGACCACAACTTTGCCTTTACTGTCTGCTACTGATCCTACCTGTAGAGTAGGATAGAATACAACAGCTGCTGGTGCCTTAAGCTATCATGAGGACCCATTGCTTACTCTACATCTGCTCTGCAGCTACAACCACCCACATCTAACACTTCTATCAGCCCTACTGTCCATTTTAATTCATCAGAATGGTTTTGGGGTTTTTTTTACTCTGGAATTAGACTCCATCAGGGACACAGAGTCATTGTGGAGAAATTAAAGGGACTGATACCATATTCAGTATTTGCCTACAAGACTGGTACTTTTCTTTTCCTTCTCTTTGTTTTTGCCATGACAAAAGATCTCGGATGGCATTTGGAAACCATACTGACAAAATCACAATCTGCCAATTGCCAAAGGGCAAATTACTTGGATCTGCATGTATCATTTGAAAATATATCACACAGTCCTAAACACTTGGGAAGTGTTCGACATGTAATTTTGTGATAGGAAATCCAGCATATATATCTCATTTGCTGTGTCTTTGTGTCAGTAAAATAATAATTTCAAAAATCTTAGATTTTGCCTTTTTATATAAGGGACACTGTTTTACTATGCCATTCTATATAAAGGGACTTGAGCATCCACTTTGGTATCCAAAGGGGGGTCTGGAACCAACCCCAGTGGACGCCAAGGACCTACTGTATTTTTTAAAATAGGCACAAAGGAAACATACAAGATAGGTTTTTATTTCCAGGGGGAAATTGATGTAGGGTTAAAGGTATCTATGGTAAATCAATCTATATAACAAGATGAAGTAAGTGCCCTATGAAAGGCTTTAAAAAGTATAGAGGTGTTGTTCACAGGGGTCTATGCAAGCACCAAGTCATCCGAGGAGTTCGATTCATTGGATTATTAAAAGAGAAATAAAATAGAAAACCTTTGGTTCACTTTCCAGGGCAAATAGCAAAAAAATTAAACATCTCTTTATACTAAACAGCACAACATTCCTTCCAATTGCATCCCCAGTGCACTATAGCTGAAGCTAACCATAGCATATGCCAACATTCTTGTTTACACTTATTCATATCTGGCACACAAGGATCTACTCATTTATTATCACAAATGTGCTCTATTTGGCACAACAGGTGAGATTATGAATAGAGTAATGTATTAATTATGTTGTTAAATCAAATCAAGGCCTATGCAATCTTTTCCTAAAAGAGATCTTTGCCGGTCAAAGGCACAGATTCCTTGTAATTCCTCTTCCAGTGTGTACAGACACTGAGGGCCCTTCTACACATGCCTTATAACCGCGCCTGTAGCGGTGGGAAAGGAGGTTAAGGTTTCAACCCCCCCCCCCCAGTTTAAAAAAACATGGCTTATTCATGAATTTTAACAAGCTAACCAATTCACTAGTCAACCAGTTTTTGTTTAACCTGAAACATTTCAAGGGGGGTTGCACACTTAAACTCCCTCCTTATGGCTACAGGCCAAGGTTAAATCAGATTAAAGGAGAAGTGGCTAAACAATGTTTACCCAAAATTCAGGCAGAATCAGGAGGAATCAGGTCAAAGGCTGGAAAACACATTTAAAAGGTGCCCTTTAAATCCAATTCTTCCTGAGAAACATACACCTTTCCATACCTGTGTTTCCCTGCAGGCATAGAAAAATATGTTTTCCTTCCCTTCTTCCTGTCTGGATTCCTTCTCTAGCCCCCATTTCCCTCTCAATTCACCGGAGCCTTCCTCCAATACAAGCCTGAAATCTTTTCCTCTCCTCCTCATCCCTGAAAGAACCAACCATCAGGGACCCTTGGAGGAGAAATCCCCCCTCCCCTACCCAAAGCCCTTCTTTGGCTGTTCCAAGTGAGAGGGGACCAAGGGGGAAAGTCTGCAGGTCTCAAACAAGGCTTTCTTCTAATAAATGCAGGGGAAAATGGAGGGCGGGCTGTGCCATGCTGTGCCATGCCCACTCCTGCTGATCTCAGCAGGAGTGAGTATCTGGACACCAACTCCGCAAAAGTGTGGGGTTTAGGCTAGCTGTGTGGTCTCAATTCTAAGAGAAAGTGGGATTTAAAATCCTAGTTCCTCTTGGATTTTTGACCTATCCAGAAGGGCCCAAAGTCTCTGTAAAGGTAATTTTTTAAAAAATACAAATGTACTGTAACAATTTGGAACTGAGGGTTCCTGAGTGTACACTGTTATGAAACATCAATGATAGTTGCCATATATACTTGTGTAAATCAATCTCATGTATATGTTGAGGGCAAGTTTTGGAACTGAAATTATGGATGTTGATGTGACTTATGAAGAAGGCAAGGGTCCATTTATAGAGTGGGGAAAGTCCCGGAGACACATTAGGGGGCAGCCACCCCTGGCAGCGACTATTTCCCCACTCGGGCATTCAAAAAGGCTTGAAGAGGAAACATAGCAGAGAGAGTAGAGGGGAATCAATGTTTCACATAGGTTCTCCCAGGACACAATAAGCTTTTGCATTGTGGCAGTCTATTCAGAATGGGGGTAGTCCTTTTTCTGATAGGAGTTAAGATACAATACTTACACTGACCCATGGATAAATCCTTCTGTTTTTTTTTGGGGGGGGTGCCAATTTTTGACTAAAATGTCTAGTTATACATGAGTATACAGTATATGTTGAGGCAACTTTTCTGAATTTTAGTCTCAACATGAAATTAGTTCAGTACAATCTTAGTGTGTACTAACTATGATCTGTAAATAAATAAAATAGAAAAGCTCCCAATAGGTTCCATAGAGAACAGAAAACCCCAGTATAATATCGATAGTGTGGTATCCCACCCACTTGCCACCAATAAAATATAAGAGGGTATGTTTATCCCTTTGCGTGGCAGGGCAGGATTCTTAAAATGTTCAAAAGATCCCAAATTGCTGTTAACTAATATAAAGGTAGAGGCTGAAAATGTTGCGCTCATAAAAAAATCTTCTTTAAAAAGGTAAATGCTGCCACCAACCCAAATTGTTTTAGGATTTTTAAAGCTAAGCTCAAGCACTGCTGAAGCACTCTTCACCAACCCTGGCTCCTACACTAACATGAACTGCGAGGATTTCTGAGGTAAAATATCTTCCAAAATGCTGGGACTGTTAAAATGCTGGAACTGTTAAATAACTGCTTGATGTAATGAGGCACAATGGAGGCTTTTCTTCAAAAGTTAACAATTAAAATGTTTATTGATCTAACTGGCAACTTTAGAAGGCACAAATGTGTAAATGGTTATAAAGATGGTACTACAGCTTGGTGGTTTCTTAAAATTATATCCTTAAAACTTACATACAGAACTAGACAGATGGTATATCTTTCACAACTTGTCTAACTAATAACTCCCTCACTCTAATTCGAAGACTAGCAGTGAGTTTCCCCAACTAACTGATCTAGTTAGTCCCCTGAGAAACGCTCAGGCCTCTGGAACACACTAACCAAAACCTTACTAGAGTTTCCCTAGTTAGCTGCCCAGAGTGTGAGCCAATCTCTTGCTCTAGACCACAAGAGATCTAAGTCTGCTATCTGACTCTTCTTGTCAGCTCTTCGCAGACTCTCCCTGTCACCTCTCCAAGACACTTCTATCTGCCCTGACAGCTTGCTCACTCTCCTCTCTAAAAAGCTACACTTTTCCCTCTTAAGCGAGTCTGCTCCTCCCCGCAGCTCTAGCCAATCCCAGGCTCTCTCTCTCTCTCTCTCTCTCTCTCTCTCTCTGGCGTTTCCAAGCCACTCCCCCTTTCCAGCAACACCTTCCGAGCATGGCTGTCTCACTGACTCTCCTTCTCAAAATGGAGGTCCAAACTGCTACCAGGGTAAGCATTTACTACATCCAGCCATACCGAAATATGCTAAAGAAATTGGAACAGAATGGAATAACAAAGATTGAGGACTTACGGAAACCGGAGGGAACTGTAACACAAAAGGAGGAAATAAAAGATAAGTGTGGGCTCAGAAAATGGCTACAATGAGGAGGGCTGTCTAAAAAGTTGACATAATGGAAAAGTAAGGAAACCTCAGAAACAAATCTTGAAAAATAATAAAATGGAAAGTTGAGAAGGAGAAAGGAATCAAGGGATTCATATACATATATGTCATATGTTGAACTGCAGGGATTGTCTGCAAGTATGTGTACTGTAATCCGCTCTGAGTCCCCTTCGGGATGAGAAGAGCGGAATATAAATAAAGTAAATAAATAAATACAAAATAAGCACGGAAATACAATACAACACAAAATCTACCCTGATCGAGGTATGGAAGGAGGAATTAAGTTGCAGTGAGAGAAAAATAGACAATTGGATAAAATCAATCAATGAAATAAAACATCTAAAGATTAAAGAAATGCAACGGAAATATTGACAAAATGGTATAGAACTCCCATGTAATTGGTGCATATTATGAAAACATGCCCAAAATTATGCTGGTGGAAAAACCAGAACATACACTCACATGTGGTGGGAATGTGTAAACATACAAAAGTTCCATGAAACAATCAAGAAGGAAATGGAGGAGCTATTAGGGATAAATATAGAATGGAACAAGACTCAATTTTTCACTCAGGAAATGGAAGGTAAAGGGAAATTTAAAGAACGGGAGGAAATAATAAAACACATGATGGATGCAATCAAAGCCTCAGTTGCCCTAGGCTGGAAAGACCATATGAAATGGGATATAAAAACTTGGTACAAATATCTAGCCGACTATCTACTCCAAGATTATATTAGTGAAAGGAAAAGTTACTATAGGACAGGCCAAATCAGAAGGACATGGCAGGCAAAATGGAAGGGTCTCATTTCCAGAATAAAGGGGAAATATAAATATAAGGAGTTAAATAAGACTATCCTCATGATTGAACAATTGTAATAAGCATAGCAAAAGTAGTAAACTGTTCCTGGGTGGTGGGGGGGAGAAGGGGATGGGTGGTGGTGGGATTGGGAAAAACACTGGTATTTTGACTGCTATTTTTGAAGATTGTATGTTATGTATTAGGGGTGGATATCTCCAATATAAATACTTTGAACTCCGTTAATAGTTCGTATTAGAAATTATTTTGACCTTATATCAACCCTCGGCGTCCAACCCGGAAATGAAGTTTCAAAACCGAACCCAGGATCGCCATTTTTTGTACAGGTCATGTTATTAGGTTGTTTTTTTCCCTCTTCAGTTCTCAACTTACGAGAGGAGACTGGAGGGTAGCAGCACCCGCCTTTCTCCTCTCGCCAGCTAGGAGCTGAGACGGGTGCTTTGGAAGCAGCCCGGCCGAGTTTTGGCGTGGTTTAGATCTTGGGAGGGGAGGAGGGGCATCCGCTCCTGCTTCCCTCCAAAGATCTAAACCATGCCAAGCAGAGGGAAGCAGGAGCAGACCATCCACTCCTCTGTTCCTCCCCTGCAAGCTCTGAGTCATCCCGGATTATATTTGAGGGAGGGAGGGAAGAGGGGAGGGTTTGCTCTCCCTTCTTCCCTCCCTGCCCCTCCCAGCTGAGAGGCATCGCACATTAAATATAATGCATGATGCTTCTGAGCTGGGGGGGGGGAAGGGAGGGAATAGAGGAGAGCAAGCCCTCCATTCTAGCCTCCCAGCTGGTGTAACGAGTAAAAACGAAAATTCATTAGCAATTACGTTTCAATTACGAAATTTATTTTAAAAAATTCGGAATACTTTCTATAATGACCCAGCAAGAGAAATCCTCCCCCCCCCCACACACACACACATGAGTTTAGAATCAATCAAATCAAAACTTTATTACGGTCACAGACCAGCACAAAACGGGCACAAGTGCCCTAAGAGGAGAAGGACAACTCCCCAGTAAACAGTTATTTAAAATCAGACTAGAAATCAGTATAAAAATATATATTTAAAGACAGGATATTGTTGCCTTACGGTGTCAATCATCACCCGTCTGATATTAAGGGCAGCAGCACAGAACTTAGCAACACTGTAAGTCATTGCAGGAGTTTAGAATCTAATTTTTTATGGATCAACCACCCCTATTATGTATGATACAATAAAAAAATAAAAACGAACAATGAAAACAAGTTAGGATTTGGTTTTGTAAATGTGCTAGCTCTGATCTCAGTCTCTAATATTTAGACTCAGTTTGTAATTATATCAAATCTTCTCTTCCCCACTGGTACTAGTTACCCATCAGCTGCATCTCATTGAACAACCAAAGAATAGTAGAATTCACAGCAATTCAACAGTAGACTGTTTTATGAGAATGTTCAACTAGTTAGAGAAATAGTCTCACGGAGCATATGCTTAGCGTATGGACCACATTCTACCTTCTCTTTCCCTAGGGCTGTGTCTGAGGGCAGGAGCAGCACTTAAAATAATTGCTATAGAAATGTACTTGACTTGTCACAAATGGCAAAAATTACAAAGTCACCTTCTCAAGAATGATTAGTATGGAGTTAAAGCATCAGAGGATAAGAAAACAGACAAGATGTTAAACAATTACTTAAGCATACCCTGTACAGCTGAAATCAATAAACATTTGCCTGCACCAGAAATTAGATTGGCCCAAAACAAAAGAAAAGAAATTAGAAAGTATCTAGATAACAGAACAAATGGTTATTAAATGGGCTGCACTTCCTAAAGGGCATATGGGTTCCTCCAACACCAGAATACATGCATCATTGTGCAAGCATAAGAGATCTGGAAAACAAATTGGATTAATTTAGTTGATACTGTTTCTGTAAGTCTATTAATCCCTGGGGAGAGAAAAAACCTTGCAGAGTATAAAAGTTAGTTTAATAGCCTCCAGAGGTTGTTGCACTGTTACTCCTGATTAGGAAAAATAGCGGCAAAGGATACTGAATGACTGTATTTCATTTAACAGAAATGCATGAAAGGAACTTGGGAAGGGGAGAACCTCAATTGTTTTGGTTGCATTTTGCGCTGAATTAAAACTTAAGTATAATCTACTAGTAGTAGTTGCTGACAGAGAAGAAGAGAAGTTGACTTTGCCTTGTAGAGAGAAATCAGCCAGCTTGAGAACTTCTTTAATTTAGACACAGAACATGACAGATAGGTGGGAAAGCAAAGCAGTACAGGATGGCTTCAGATATGTGGTGATTCGCAAAGATCAAGTACATTAACATACACCTGATTTGATCTGTGGGCATCATCAAGGCACATATAGATGAAACTTGAAGCATGATCATGTTTGAGAGTGCTACCTACAGGACCTAACCTTGTAACCTGCATTTGGTTTTCTGGAGAGGAAATAAAACTGTCCTTCCATCTGACTTCTAGAAAAATATTTTTCAGATTTTTGCATCTTTCAACATGATTCCTTCTTGCAGGGAATAATACTGCTCCTCTTGTGCATGCATTGGAACCCGGAGGAAGACTGAGGACTATCATTGATGGCAAATATGCATCCGGTTAAGCACCTTCACTACTGAACTTCTTTTCAGTCACACACTTAAGCTATTTTGACCATTTATTGTCCCACAATCATACTTTCACATACTCTTGTAACCTGCCTTCCTGCATTTCTACTGTTCTTTTTTTATTTTGGAGTCCTGCCCAAGTATTTATAGTACTTTTTTGTTTATTGTAGTCTCTCTCTCTGGCATTACTTCGCAAACGAAAATTCTTAGAAAGGACTCATTCCACGCTTTCTATAAGCACGTTGATGCTTTTTTGGAGGTTGGATGTATCCTTTGAGCCTGTGCAATGGATTTTTTTAGTGGAGCGCAGCGTGCACAGAACTGGCCTCACCCTTTAAACCAAAGGTTTGTCTGTCAGGGCCTAGCAAGCTTGATGGGTGGCAGCGATGTCCTCAGGTCATAGGTTTGATTTGAGTTTCCTTCTCTAGATGGTTGGCCTTACAGGGTTCGAGCACCATCTGCCCGGGTTTGAAACCAGAGTTTTCCTTCTCCTAGGATGGTTGCCAAAAGGCTAGCGAGCCCATCCTTCCCATTGACGCTCTTTGTCAGACCCTTCGGTTGTGACCTGTCTGGCATGGGAGGCCCTACCTGTGGCTATTATGCCACCGCCAGCATAGATCACAACTTCATTAGGGTACGCAAGCCTCTCCCCCATGACAAGGGGGTGCCAATGGAGAGGTTATTGCAGGATTATCATATAAAACACCTATAAAATAAGAAGAGGTCTAACTCAGTTTTTCTCATTATTACCTTTTTGAGGTTGACCTTCTGTGATTTGTTCAGGATTTGCACAGTCAAAGCCTAATTTAAATACTCGGGGTTGTTTGCTGTCGAGCATACTTGTCCTCTACTAGCCATATTTGTGAACTACTATGGAAATGCATTGCTTATATGCTTGACGTGGCTGAGACCAGAGGTTATCACTTGGATTTTAATAGCTTTCAAGTATTTCTGCTAAGCTTATTTCTCAGTATTAAGATTTAAAACAGTACTATGAGCAATGGAAAAGAAAAATCAATTATTTTGTTATTACACTGGTATTCTAGCCACTTCTCATATTGCTTAGAGGGATTATTTCATTTTGCACTCAGGGCTGCAACAAGCCTGAGAAGCTTGACTTTATTCCTCCCTTAAACTACAAAGTAAACTATGATTAAGATAGAATTTGAACTTGTTCTATCCCACTTAAAATCCAGAGTGTTAATCTTTCCTCCTGATTTTTTCTATGATCTGTCAGTACTATGTCTCTTGTCATGCAATCTTTTGTTAGTTCTCTTCCTTTTCTTACCATACTCTGAAATCAACGTGTCCTTCTGAAGAATAGAATGAAAATTCAAAAACTATTTTAAAAATGATTTTAAAACATGTTCTTGGAGTGACAAGGAACTCTAAGGAGAAACGTTATGGACTACTGAGAATATTCATAATTTAGGACATTTTTTGCTCGATTTAGAATATTTTCTACATGGCTGACAGGCTGTTCATCACAAAATATGGCATTTTCTGCATACAATACAGCAAACTATGTACAGAAAATATTGTTTCTGGACAAAAAAAAATTTGTACAGAAATTGTTGTTTCCTATACAGAAAAAGCTGTACTTGAGGACTTAGTTTGTGCAAAAATTGTATGTGATTTTTTTTTACACAGGATACAGCATTTTCCATGAATACAATAATATATATGAAGAAATATTACTTTCTTTACAGAACATGACAGTTTTCTGTACAGAAAATGCTGTCTCTGCACAAAAAGATCCTGTGTGTGAATTTGATGCTGAATAAGTCCTAAACTGCAAATTATAAGATAAACTAGCACACTTCTCAAATATTTTCTGAAGGGCAAGAAGAAAATTGCTGAAATTAGTCACTGCTTTCTTCAAAAAGAAAATTAGTAAAGAATTGCATCCTCAGTTCATAAGTCAAGTCCACCTACGTCTAACTCCCCAACCAGATGATGTGAGCAAAGAGCCCATTTCCTTCCCTCTCCTTCCAATTCAGAGCATCAGTTCTGGGCGAAAATAATTTCCTCCATCCACTATTTGGAAAAAGGTAACAAATCAACATGTAGATCTGAATTCTTGGAAAGTATGCTGCAATATCCCTGTGTAAGCAGAGCACAGACTGCATGTCCTTATTTCTGTTTTTATGTAAGAACTCATATATGTTATGGTGCCATTGTTTCACTTGTATCTGAGTTGCCAAGAGTTTTAGAAAATGTAGAGGTACCACCTGAAAAAGAATCAAGCATCATAATATACACAGTTCATGAAATATACTTTGTTCATGTTTGTTTCCTCAAAATCATTATGGGTAAATAGGGAGGGCCATGTTCAACACAATGTCAGATTCTAATTGTGTGCCTTAATTATTCTATGTAAAGGCTTATTTATACAAAAGGATATTTTTTACATTTCTATGCAACATAACTGAATTGTGTAGAATGAACGTTCTAATAAGATGTTATTAACAGACAACAAGCCACATGTAAAGGGATGGCAGGGGGAAGAGGAGGGTTTATAAAGCCGTCATTTGAAATTCTAGTTTGCCTGACAGCTAAACTAGTAAAACAGGGATTCTGTAACCTTTGTACATGTTTTAGATTTCTGAAGTGAGAAGAATTCAGGGTATCAACAAATAAGTGAGATGATAGTTTTCATTTTTTTTAAATGCCAAGAGACACTTTTTGCTTAATGGAGTAGGAAATAATAAAAAGACCAGAAACACTCAGAAATTTCCATTTTTTTCTTAGACATAAATTTCATTGGTTGACTTTGGATGAGCCTATATGAGTTCAGCCTAACCAATAGCTTTTCTAAAGATTAAACTGGGCTTGGGTTTTAAAATCTATCAGTTTTATTTTAAATGTGTTTCTCATAATCCCACTACTGTATCCTCAATTAAACTGTGTTTGTTGGAAAACAGAATGTGCGAGTATTTTAGCAAACATTTTCATAATGTGCACTTTTTTTGCAAACATTGTTCTCAAAGTATGCATGGATGGGATACTTTTGATTTAGCCATCAACTTTGTAAATTAAGCATGAACTCTGTAAATTAAAATGGAAAATGAAGATTGTATTGCAGTTGTGGACTTGAAACTTTTCAACAATAGGTTTGGTGTCTTTAATACTGTGAATGGAATTCTTTTAAAAAATTGAAAGCTGTCTTGAATCTTATTTTTGTAAAAGAAGACTGTGTGTGTGTGTGTGTGTGTGTTATGGATCCATAACAAGTTTGTATTGAGTAAAGTTACATAGTCTTACTGGAAACATACATAAATGCTATCCCAGATCATCTTATGAGCCAGCCACCCAAACTAGAGAAGGAAGTTTGTTCAGCTTTTGGTGGGGTTACAGATGATAATGACATTTTCATCAGTAAGTAAACTTAGAAACCCTCTTGCGTGTCCTTGTTGCAGCCATGCCAACTATCAGGGTCAGGCCAGGAGACATGGTATAATCACACAGATGTAACCAAGCAGCTGATCTAGGATTCCAGTGACTGCCTGCACAGAAAAATAATATTGTACCAGACATAATCATGAAAAAGCAATGAGTTTTATCAAAACTCCTATTGCTGCTGAAATCCAGTTATTCCTTTCAATACCTTGGATATTAAGTGTTTTGAACTGAGAGGAGATTTCTTAATTTACTTCCAGAATACAAAGTAATAGAAACTGGAGCAGGTGTTTAATTTGGTGTTCAACAAAAATGCACAGAGTACATTACATGTTTTTTCTCCTGTTGGAGGTTTTGTAATCACAAAGTGAGCTTTGGGAGTGAATTGTCAAATAAGAATTAGAGTTTTAGGTTTTGCACATCAACCACCCACTCTGGGTATTTATTTATTTAAACATTAAAAAGTGGAAATTCAGAAAAATCTACAATTTTTGGAAATTATTTTTTTGTAATGGATCCAATCTCATATCTATAGTGATAACTATGATTTGTGCCTTCTTTTTGTTCCAGCTTATATAAAAATTGAGACGTCAAAATGGGTCATACTATGAGTGGGAAATATTTATATTCCAAATAATCTGCATTACACTTTCTCCATTCCCTTTTACAATTGAGCATGCTGGATGGAGCTATTGGGATTGTGGACATAAGCATCTCAGGGGCTAAATATTTCCCTCCACTCATCTAGGCATCTTATCCATCTCAGGAGTTGGATTTGTTGGGCAAGACTGAAATATCAGCCATACTGTATCTCCCAAGTGAGACCCAGAGCTAGAAATGAGCTCTGAAGCTGAACAAGAAGGCACAGAGATAACAATGACTTTGACCAAAGAATCAACCAAGTTCTAGCACTCAAAGCACTGATTGAGAGCAATCAAGTTTATTTCAAACATTTGATGATGATGATTATTATTATTATTGGTAGTAGTAGTATTTGAAACATAACAATATTAGTACACAGCAAACAAGATCACTATGTTGCCTGTTGTATTGAATCAAACGTCAGACTCTTCCCAAGTGTCTAGGTCTGTGAGATGTATCGGCGAATAATTCATGCAGATCCCAGTAGGGTGACCTTTTGCAACTGACATATGATAATTTTGTCAGTGCCAATTGTTTTTAACTGCAGGCCAAGGTCTTTAGGCACTGCACCCAGTATGCTGATCACCACTGGGACCACCTTTACTGGCTTGTGCACCTTTACTTGTCTGTGCAGGAGGAATGTGGGTGGGGCCTGCTGCGCATCATCTGATTATGCTTAGCAGATTGAAACACACAAACAGCTAAACCCTAAAGAAATAACACAAATCAATATAGGGAATATATATATATATATATATATATATATATATATATATATACACACACACACACACACACAAACACTGTATATATATACTGTGTGTGTGTGTATATATATATATATATATATTCCCTATATCGATTTGTGTTATTTCTTTAGGGTTTAGCTGTTTGTGTGTTTCAGTGTACTTGATAAGGAACCCCCTGGTGTTTAGTGTATGCTTGGCAGACCCCATCCAGGCCCAGCCAAAACCACAAAAATTGGGCTGAAAAAGCCCCATGTGAACAGGTCCTTAAACACCAAATATACTTTTTGTACTGACCTCAGATAAGGAGATAAGAATTATCCATTAAATATTCCTCATGCATACTTTGCATGTGTAACTCTTAAGTTCTATATCTCCTCTTTGGGGAAATAAAGCAGGGTATAAATAATAATAATCATCATCATCATTGATGTTGCAATCCCAGGCGACAGCAGGATTGAAGAGAAACAACTGGAAAGCTGACACGAGGACAAATCTGCATGAGTTGTGAGGCTGCAGCTAAATACCTGTGAGTAGTACTTAAAAGTCCTAAGGGAAATAGCCATTTCAATCTAGGAAATGATATCCTAACACTAAAACTAAGAAAAATAAGTCAGGCCCGGATAGGGCCGTAGCCAGGATTTTGCTTTGGGGGGCTGAGTTTGGTTCGTGGGCTGAGACTGGGTGGAAGAGGGTCTACCCTAGCAAACCTTTTGTATTGTTATCCCAATAACCCCATGAATGTGGGATATACTGAGCATGGTGATCAGATCATGATATGAATAAACATAACAGTTTAAATAATGTACCAGTAAGGCCTTTTTGCGGACCACCCTGAGAATTTCAGGGGGGGGGGCTGAAGCCCCCTTAGCCCCCCTGGCTACATGCCTGGGCCCGGATTACCCATAAGGCCACACTAGGCCATGACCTATGAGTGCAGGCCTGAGGGGGCGCCAGATGAAGGGTAAAAAAAAAAGTTCAAACAAAACCGCAACGTGCGGCATGGTGACTCTCAATCTCTATCTCTCTCTCTCTCTCTGGGGAGAGCCCTGCGAGGGGGCGGGGGAGGAGGGAATGGCGCCCCCCGGCCTCGCCATCGCCCCCACCCCCTTGTAAAAGAAGGAGGGCGCAAGGAGGATGAGGCGGAGGGAAGCCCCGCCCCCGGTGCCACTGGCGGGCATGCGCGCGCGGCAGGAGGGTGCCTCTTCCTCCTCCGCCGTGTTCCTGGGTGCCTCGCATGGCGGCATCCAGGAACACGGCGCAGAGGAGGAAGAGCCTGGCGCCCTTGCCGCGCGCCCTTGCCACGCGCCCGTGCACGCCAGTGGTCCCCCCGCCTCTTCCTCCTTTTGACTCTGCCCTCCTTCCTTGACTGAAGGAAGGAGGGCAGAGCTAGGAGGAGGAAGAGGCGGTGGAAGCCCCGGGCCTGAAATAAGTATAATATGTAACATCTCCATGTTCAGATGTTAGATAATATCTGATTTCCACAGTATATAATAGGGCAGCCATTCCATCTCCCAGTATTGTGTAAATCAAGATATCCGTTTGTTAGTTATTTGAATATGTCAGCTCTGCTTTATAGATTATGAACTCCCACTTTCAGACTGCAGTTTATAGAAACATCTTGTTCCAAAAAAAATTAAGTCCACCTTAACATATTAGCAGATGATGGCAGACAAAAACAAAAACAACAGCATTATTGTGCAAGAAGAATTTGCCAACAATGTCTTCCTATGAGCAATTTTCGATTACATGAAAACATCTGAACCCGAGTAAAATAAGAAGAGGGCCAGGGGGGTGAGGGCGCTATACATGAAATATCTCTTTAAATGCCCTTGGTTAATCCATTTTTCCTATCTAAGCAAAGCCAAATAGCCTTCTTGTGAATAATTCAGTCTTAAGCTGTATAAACATGATACCATCATACATTACAGAAAGAAACTAATTACAATAATGGGCTGGAGTTTGATAATCTGGAATATTGTTTTCTAATCTAATTCCTTTTCTAAAATAATTACTCAGAATCAATCACTGTCAGGATTATAAAAATAATCAGATTGGAGTTAGAGGCTGCTGATAATATCTCAGAATCCAATTCCTTCTCCTGATAAGGAGATTCAATCAATTCAACATGTGCGAATTGTTGCCAATTATTCCAAACAGAGTTTAAATGCATCATTTTACATTTATGTATCTTTGGTCGTTTATGTTCTAAATCTTGAGTCCACATACACTGTGGACTCAAGATTGTATTTTTGAAATAATTACAACCCTTTTCAACTTGTCGAAGGGGAGCCTTTCATTGCAAAAACTAACCCCCCTCTCTCAAATCCCCAGTAATGCTTTATGATCTTTTCAAAAGGATGACAACCAACTGGGTCTTAAATTGTTCCTTTTGAGTTTTGGAACAAGAAAAGTGAAAAAGAACTGTGTCTCTGAAGTCAGTCAACTGCTGTGCCTTTGCATATGGTTGATAATCCACTAGTGCTAAGATTGAAACACCTATGTATTTTGCTATTAAAAAAGAAACCTTAATGGACATTCTGCCTACAAAAGAGAAAGTAAACATTTATTTTGCCTTTAAATACACATGAAAGGTATTTCAGGATGGTGTTTCAATGAAAGCATAATGCATTAAGTCTACATCTGGATAGATTCCAAGTCTGCAAGTAAAAGTAACTAAACAGAACTTTGGGAGCTCTAGAAGTCGCATCATAAGGGGAAAGATCAGGGCCCAAAGTCAATACTATGTCTCTCCCCTTCCTTGAGCTCCAGCCTATATCTTATTTAGTTAGTTTATATTCTCTATTTCTCTCTAAACTAGATCCAAGGCAGCTCACAGACAGTTTAATTACAAGGATTACAAGTTTTTAAAATTATACATAAAAACAAATCAGTTTTAAAAGTGCAAGGGTAAATAAAGTAATTCACAATCAGTGTAGATGCAATACATTTTCATTTGCTGATGAAATGTAACGGTTTAATTAGATATATGGAATGATGACGATGTGATGGAAACTGATTTCAACATGATGCTGAGACTGCAATTGTATGTTTTTAATTGTTAATTTGTTGTTATATGATTATTTTTTTAGTTTGTTTGCTTGTGTTGTATTGAGGGCAGAGACTGCCTTGTGTAAACCGTCCCAAGTCGCTTTCGGGCTAAGAGGGACAGTATAGAAACATGACAAATAAATAAATAAATAAATAAATACAGAAAAATAGAAACAACTCAGTACTCTGGAAAAATGGTTGCCATTTCTACTATGTCAGCAATGGTAAGATGTGCTGGCCAGTTCTCTTGGCAGTCAGCTATGTGTGTGGCAGGTATATATGGTTGCTAGTTCATATATATATATATGTATGTGTATGTATGTGTGTGTGTGTATATGTATATAACAGGAAAAGATCTGTTCCAGTAAGTAATAACTTTCACTTATAACAACAGTAGTGGGTGTGGACCCGACAAATACTGCAGTAGCAAATACGGAGTATCTTATTCTGTACATATACAGGCCATCTTTTTTACATGTCAGCCTTTCTCTCATTTTCTTTATTGACAGGATGTGGTCCTCCATATTAGCATTGCCCCTTTTTCATCATGATTAACATTTGTGTAAAAGCCATTTTATTTAGAACTGTCAGCTTTAATAGAAGGGAATGAGACTGATCAACACATGTGACAGAAGTCTCTTCCTGGAAATTGCATTGTACCAAAGTGTCAGGTTCAAACAGTGTGACAACTCTCTCACTTCTCTCCTGAATCACAAATGGGACTCATCAAATCATTATGATTATGTAGCTACCGTCATACTAGTGTCCATTAAAAATGTGACATTTGAGAAATGTTTGCTTGCATTCTAACAGACATTGCTTACAGAATATTTCAGTGCCTTCAGCATCCTCCATCCTTACTGATAGTAGAGAGAATCACAATTCTCCTTGCAACCAAACTGGAATTTGTGTAATTATATATATATATATATATATATATATATATATACATATATACATATATACATATATATATATATATATTAAAACATATAATAACAATTTAACAATTAAAAACATACAATTGCAGCCTCAGCTTCATGTTGAAATCAGTTTCCATCACATCGTCGTCATTCCTTGTATCCAATTAAGCCTTATATTTCATCAACAAATGCCTGCTCAAATAACCAGGTGTTGACTTTCTTGAAAAACGCCAGGAGGGAGGGGGCCGATCTGATGTCTTTAGGGAGGGCGTTCCAAAGCCGTGGAGCCACCACTGATTTAAGTCATTAGTATTTTCTCTCTATCTATAACTATTTATATAGCATTTAGCTCAAAAAAGGTGAAAGCCATGTACCTCAATAGAACAAAAAAATCAAAGTTTAGGAGATAACAAGCTTGTTTTGTATCATTCAGTTTTAACAGCCATGACATCCTAAAGAACCCAAAGCTTTTTACCTTAATGAGGCACTACAGTTCTGTGGATGAAAATCCTAAACACTTCCCAAAAAGTGCTAATTCTAGAATTGGATAGGCAATTAAAGTGAAATCATAGTGCTATATAACTAATATGAAAGGCCCCAGATCCCAAGTTGTTTAGAACTTTGACAACTATCAAAAAATATTAAGCCCAGCCTTGCAAAGCTGGGAACAATCTCTTAGGACCTCATCACATTAGGGAAAACTCTGCATCATGCACCAGTTCCCCTTTCCTTTTACAATGGAGCCCACCAGCTTCCATCCCATGGTGCACTACAACTTCCGGTGGGGATTCCATTGTAAAAGGGAAGGTGAAATAGTGCATGCCACCACAGTGGCAACATGGGAGGCTTCCTGTGTTTCCTTGGATCAGTGGGGGAAGCCAGTCAGCAGATGCTTCCCCCCAGGAGATGGCGACTCTGATGAGTTGGGTGATGCATGGCATAGGACAACAGATTCCCCATTCCCCCAGATGGGCACACTGGAATGCCACAATGCATGGTGGTTCTGGCAGCCCATATGAAGGGGTCCTCAGAATCAGATTATGACAATGTATGACCTGACCACTTTTTCTCTTTGAGATGATAAGTCTCTGTGATATGCCATTTCAAGCCATAGACGTAAAGAAGTTCACATAGGAGACCTGAATTTCTGCAACAAGAAAAATCTAAAAGAGGAACCTTCTCTGTGAAATCTAATTGTCTCTGTGGATGACTGTAAGAGGGTTTCAGTGATTGCCATGATACCTAATCTTTTCTCAGCTGTTTTCTCCCAAATTGTGGAAACTCTCAGCTGGAAGGAGTTAAGAAAAGGCAGACAGCTGTGATGAGGTTCCATTAACAAGAACCAAGGAGACAGTATAAGCTCAATAGGCAAAGAAGCAGGGCAACTTGACTATAGAAAGCAACACTGTAGCCAATGTGAGAGAAGTACTATAAAGCAAATGTAGCCAGCTTGTGGAAGGAGTGCTGGACTTACCCTTGGGGTAGAGGACCATTCTAGGGGAAATCACAGGCAGGAGTAGGAGAAACAATCAACCCACTCATGTAGATATAGAAAAGAGACCCAGGTGAAATGGTGAACTGACTTGCACTGTAGCTACCAACAGCCTAAGGCTTGTTGGTTTTGCTGAGTGCTTTGGAATTCCAAATCTGGGATCTTTTTTTAATTAAAAATAGAATAGTGGCTTCTGCCATTCTTTTCAGCAATTCTGCATAATGCATTGATACTTTTCTTGCCCAAACTATATCATACATTTCTTCTGTTGGCCAAAACTTACTAACTGGCAACATGCCCAATAATTTGTTGTTTCTTCAAACCAAGAAAGTTAAAGTGGTGTCAAATAGCTACATTATGTAACATCAAAAGGACTTATGACAAACTTTACTCAATCCAACCTTTCATGGATCAACAACACTTTGTCACGAATAATTCTTTTGTGTCATACAGGTAACAAAAGGGGTGCCACACACTCCTAAGGTGTACTTTGGTGATGTTGTTATACCATTTTGTCTAGTTTTTTTCTGAGAGGAGACATGATAGCCATGTATAAACATGTGAGAGGAAGTCATAGGGAGGTGGGAGCAGGCTTGTTTTCTGCTGCCCTGGATAATAGGACGTGGCTTCAAACTACAAAAAATAAGTTTCCACCTGAACACGAGGAAGAACTTCCTAACTGTGAGAGCTGTTAAGCAGTGGAACACTCTGCCCCAGAGTGTGGTAGAGGCTCCTTTTTGGAGGCTTTTAAACAGAGGCTGGATGGCCATCAGGGGTGCATTGAATGGGATTTTCCTGCTTCTTGAGAGAGACTGGATGGCCCACAAGGTCTCTTCTAACTCTGTGATTATATGACTGAATGGCTTAAAAGGTAGGGTTGAATGTGCTTAAAAGGTAGAGTGTGAATGTGCATAGCTAAATTCATTGGAGAATTTAGCTATGCAAATAATAATAATAATTATTATTATTATTATTATTATATATACCCCACCACCATTTCCCCAAAGAGGACTCGGAGCGACTTACATGAGGCCAAGCCCAGTAATACATTACAGCAAAGTAAAACATAAACAATAAAAATAGCATCACAATAAAATAAAACATTCAGGTAAAATAAACAGTGCAAAATAACATAATGGAAAAATCAAACAGTGGGCAGGCCAAATGCACAACATAAAATGATAAAACTCTGGATAAGATAGCAATGGAAAAGATATATTTGTGGGGGATGAGCTTGTAGGGGACGAGCTTGTAGGAGACAGAACATTGGAGTTAGACCTTTAATAAGGTGGGGGAAGTGTAATATGAGGAAAACACTGTGGGCCACTCTCCAAAGGCACATCGAAAAAGCCAAGTTTTTAGATCTTTCTTAAAGGTTGCTAGAGTGGGGGCTTGCCTAATCTCACCAGGTAGTGAGTTCCATAGCCGGTGGGTCACTGCGGAGAAGGCTCTCTCCCTCATTCCCACAAGATGTACCTGTGATGGAGGAAGGGGTGAAAGGAGGGCCTCGCCTGAAGATCACATCATCATACCTGTATCTCCCAGTGCATGATGTTAGACCCCTTTTCCAAGTTTTTATTCAGTTGATATCCTAATAATAACAAATTGTGAACTGCAATGAGGTCCATTCATCAATCTCTAGCCCAGAGTAGCTCTATATAGTATATGGCAATTCTATCTCTTCTCTGATAGATGTTGTAAATGTATGCTCCTTTAGATATCACTGGCCAGCAGATGCTATGAATGAAATAATATGGGAAGCATTTTCTACAAGAAAAATATGTGAAGAAAAGAATGAACTCAGATTAAAAAAGTGGGGATTCCTGAGAAAGATGTGGTAGGTTATTAGGACAAAACAAAAACTAGAAAAACTGGACAATGGAGCAATTTCTAATGTAAAATTATCCAGTATGTCTTTTACAAAGCATCATATCTAAGGTAATATCCTTGCAAAGATGTCTAAGAAGACATTCCCTTGTGAGTGCAGAGATCCCTAATAAGTTAGCAAATATTCACTCAAGTGTGTGGGGGAAAGGGTACTGTTAGTTAGGTCACATTTTGACCCAGAATGTGAAACTCAAGGGGATATTGGAGACAGCTGAAAATAGAAAGGCAGTTGGAAAGAACAAAGGTGACAGCTTCTAAATAATCTTATTACTCAGGCATGTGCACATCTTGATGAAGTTGCTAATTAGCTTTTTGTTTGTATTTAATCCCACTTCTCAGGGAGTGACATAGTAAAAGCAACAGTGGGGACAAAGCATTTCAATGAGGTTTTGTCACTTGCTTGTGTCTTTTGGTTTAAAAGCTGAGCAGGAAAGTCTTTCAGTAAGTGATTGTTTTCTGCATCGTTCTTTTCAGGTGGTTGTGTTTCTAACCAAGCTGCCAGGTGTGATATATCAGTGCAATACATCTTAAGCCTTACCAGTGACGCTAGCAGAGTACTTAAACCCCATCTTAAGAAAAATAAGAAGTTCACATTTTCTAAGAAGGACATTCACAAGCGTCCGGTTTCTATATCTCTCATTTAGGTCAGTTTCAATGTTGCATAAATAAAGACAATATTAAATAAAACTTGACACATATTGTAGAGAACAGTTCCAAATAAATAAAAAGTAGTAATTCCATCATATTTGCCATGTTAGTTATATTGTGTAGTATACATTTTACTGGTGTAGTATCTGTAAAACTATACAATTTTAAAATAGCATGTAAAATTATTATTTTTATTTATTTTCAGTACAGTGTTCTATTTACTAAACTTTAGAACAGGCAAACTTGATGTTCATGGGTAGAGGCAACTCCACCTTGTGTTCTCAATAATGTTGGAAGATTATTTCCAAAATTGTTGTTCAACTTGAATCCTTTGTCAGTTCAATGTGATTTATTCAATTTAAAGAGCCAGTCATTGTTATTTTTAGATTTTCCAAATAGATAGTTAATGGTTCCCTTTTTTTAAAAAAAATTGCATTTTGATTCTGTATCTATTAATATTAATGAGTATAAATGCAGTTGCTATGTAAGAAATGTAGTCAGACAAATATAATCCAACAATAGTTAAATATTGCAGTTTTACTGTTGATAATCCTGTGTCCCACCAATGCTATGTTTGTCACTTGTTGGGAGCTACTGCAATAGATGGCACAGCCTTTGCACTTTTAATAGTTTTTTGAATGTGGATAAGTGAAACTGTGGATATCAAAACCATGGATAACAAGGTTATACTATGCCATAGAAAATAACATGAAAAATAAGAGGAATCATAACAAAAACCTAACTAGTCCAATATTCTATTTTCAAACCGCCTTTTTCCTCCTGTGGCAGGCTAGGAGGCTGGCCCCCTATCTGTCTAGAGATGACCTAGCCACAGTGATCCAAGCCACAGTCATCTCAAGATTAGACTACTGTAACACCCTTTACATTGGCTTGCCCTTGTCCGTGACCCAGAAACTTATGCTTGTCCAGAACGCTGCTGCTGGACTACTCACTGGGGCATCAGTGAGATGTCACATAACACTTATTTTACAGCAGCTCCACTGGTTGCCGATCGAGCACCAGATCACCTTCAAGGTGATGGTATTTACCTTCAAGGCCTTGTATGGTCCAGTGCTGGCATATCTGAAGGACCGTCTTACCCCCTATCAGCCCCAGAGATCACTTCGCTCTGAAGATCTTAATCTACTGGAAGTCCCCAGCTTTAAGACCATCTGTCTAACATCTATGAGGCGCAGAGCTTTCTCTATTGTGGCACCATTCCTTTGGAATACTTTGCCAACTGAAGCTCGGGCCCTGTGAGACCTGTCGACATTTCACAGAGCTTGTAAGACACATTTGTTCCGGCTGGCCTTCGAATCTTAGCTTCTGTTTTAATTAATTTGCTAATCTCTTTGTTTTATGGTGTG